>JAZHEH010003130.1:0-556444 GCA_036589455.1 Ateles fusciceps
TCACTCCACTCAGTCACTCAATCACTCACCAAGTCTCACCCACTCATCACTCCCACACTCAATCACTCACCCACTCACTCTACTCATCCACTCACACACCCAGTCACTCTCAGTCACACTCACCCACACACCCACTCCCACACAGTCACCCACTCACTCCCACACCCACTGAATCACTCACCCACTCAGTCACTCATACACTCACACTCACCCACTAACACACACACCCACACACACCCAGTGTCACCCCCAACACACCCACTCATCCACTCAACCACTCACTCTCCCACACACCCACTCACTGTCACACACTACTCACCCACTCACACACACCCTCATCCACTCACACTCGCCCACTCACACACACTCACCCACACACTCACCTACTCAGTCACTCCCTCCCTCACTCATTCACCCACCTACTCACCCACACAGTCACTCACTCACTGACTCACCCACTCACCCACTCACACAGTCACTCACTCAGTTGCTCACTCACACACTCAGTCACTCACTCATTCACTCATTCATTCACTCACTCATTCACTCACACACTCAGTTACTCATTCACTCGCTCACCCACTCATACTCTCGGTCACAACACACACCCACCCACTTACACCCACAGTCAGTCACACACACAGTCACACACTCACACTCACACAGTCTTACATACACTCATTCCCACTCACACAGTCACACACACAGTCACACTCCGTGACACTCACTCACACTCAAACTCACACACACACACTCAAACTCACACACACAGTCACTAACCCAGTCACACACTCATTCACTCAATCACACACACACAGTCACTAACTCACTAACCCAGTCACCCACAGACTCACACTCAGTCACTGCCTCACCCACTCAGTCTCTCACCCACTAACCCACTCATTCAGTCACACACACTTACCCAGTCACACACACCACTCACCCACTCACATTCACTTGCTCACCCACTCACACACACACTCACCTACTCGCACGTTCGGTCGCCCACACAGTTGCACGCCCACTCAGTCGCACACACACCTAGTGACACACCCACTCACCCAGTCACCTAGTCACACACCCAGTCACACTCATACACAGTCACTTACACTCACCCATTCACACACAGTCACCCACTCACACCCTCAACCACTCACGCCCTACCCACACACCCACTCACAGTCACACACACCCACTCACCCTCACACACCCACTCAGTCACACACCAGTCACACACACACACTCGCCCACCCACACATTTACTCAATCTCAGTCACTACACACACACTTCCACACACACTCACCGACTCACACACACCCACTCACACCCTGGCTCACCCACACACCCACTCACACAGTCAACACACACTCACCCACATACTCAGTCACTGACTCACACAGTCACTCACACTCATTCACTCACACACAGTTTTTCATTCGGCCAGTGCACACACACACACATCCACTCACACACACACTCACTCGCTCGCGTCGTCACTGAGTCACACACAGTCACGCACACTCATTCACTCACACACTCGCATACTCAGCCGCACTCAGTGGCTCATTCAGCCAGCCACTCAGTCACTCAGTCACTCACTCACACACTTAGTTACTTAGTCACACACTCACTCGCTCACTCACTCACTCACTCAGAGTCATTTCAGTCCTGCAGGCTTCATTCATGCTGAGCGCCCTCTATAGGTGCACCAGGTTTATCTTTTGATGCTGCGTGTACTGTCCCTCCTGTATGATTAGATGCTCAAGTACTCGCCGTCGTGTTGCCGTGGCCTGCGGTTAGGCGCAGTCACAGGCTGCACAGGTGTGTAGCCCAGCAGCAGTGAGCTTGGCCATCAAGCCAGGACGTGGAGGAGGCTGTACCACCCAGGATGTGTGCAGGGCCACTGTGTCTAATGAGGCATTTCTCCAAACGCGTCCTTGTCACTAAGCAAGGCGTGACTGCATTTAGCTTTGAACAAGGCAGTCATACTGGAACTAGGGTTTATGGGGTTAAAACTTCTTTAACGTCAGAGGTGGGTCCCTGAAAAGTAACACTTAATGTAAATCTACTTTAACTTTTATTTGGTTATTTTCATATGTGTGAGGAGAGCAAATGCATGTGTAATGAAAAACCTTCCCGCAACATAAACTTCAAGTGCGAAATGGCGTCCTAAGTGAATGAGTCCAAATAGTGTCTTGCAAAAGTGGAGAAAAAAGACAACACATACTTGTTTTAAAAGCCCAGAAGAATCTTGATGCAGAAATCTAGTGAAGGCACTGAAAGGAGAAGCATGTACTGGCCAAGCTGCATGGTCACAGACGCCACATTCTAAGAAAAATAGTAGTGAGTTAGAAAATGGAATCCAACAAGGCATGAAAAGGGTAACAGGCATTTCTTAATCTTTCCCTGGACCAGGAGCCTCAAAAATGGAGGCAGCCGGGGCTTCTCTGGATTTGTGAGAGGCTGAATAGCTTCTTTTTACTTTCTTTTTTGGATGGAGTCTCACTCTGTCACCCAGGCTGGAGTGCAGTGGTGTGATCTCGGCTCACTGCAGCCTCTGCCTCCTAGGGACAAGCAATTCTCCTGCTCAGCCTCCTGAGTAGCTGGGATTACAGGCGTGCACCACCACGCCTGGCTAGCTTTTATCTTAATAGAGATGGGGTTGCACCATGCTGACTAGGCTGGTCTTGAACTCCTGACCTCAGGCGATCTGCCCGCCTTGGCCTCCCATAATGCTAGGATTACAGGCATGAGCCTCTGCGCCTGGCCAGATGGCCTCTTCTTAATGCTCACCTACAGGAGAGAGGGAGGTGGCCGTCGGAGCTTCATGGGAGCCCACATGTGGCGCACGGGGCCTGTGAGTGCTAGGGGCTGTGGGGCCTGTAGGAGGAGCAGGGAGAGCAGGGAGGCCTCTGAAGGCGCCCATCTGGGAGTGATCTCATGTGTTGGTGTTTTGTGGTCTGTTGTGCAGTAGGTGCTCGGTAAACACTTGCTAGAAGGATGCAGTGTGGGGAGATGGGGGGCTCCTTCTCCGCCTGGCTCCATGGACAGCTTCTTCAGTTGGTACTAACCCCGGGGCAGGGAGGTGCAGTGGCTGCCGTCTGCCTGTGTGGGGCCCAGGAAGGCAGGGCATGACCTATTCATTCAGCAAACCTTTAAGCACCTGCTGAATACTCACATTTTAGGTGAGCAGTGGAACAAGCTTAACGAGGGCTCTGCCGTCATGAAGACAAGGTGCTTGTGTGTGTGTGTGAGCATGTGTGCCTATGTGTATGTGTGTGTGTGCTTGTGTGTGCGCCTGTGTGTATGTGTGTGTGTGTGCATGTAAAACAATGGGCAAGTGAATGAATAATCACTACACCAGAGACAGCTGACTTGACAGTGTGCCCCAGCAGAGGGTTCTAACAGCTGATGTAAGAGGGCCGTGCCTGGGTGAGCTGGGAGGGCCTAGAGGAAGAGGTATGCGTTGGAAGCTGAGACAGGACCCTGAATAGGAGCCAGAGGTGCAGACACCTGGGAGAGGGATTGCAGTCCCCGAGGGCAGAGGGAGGAACAGGTGTGTGAGCTGCTCGGTGGCTTTGGTTCTCGTAGGTGTGAGCAGGAAGAGCTCCTTGGTGTGTTGGAGCGGCTGAGACCACAGGGGCTGCAGGCCAACTCCTCTCCTGGACACCCTTGGTGTCCGCCCGTGAGCTCCCAGGGATAGCCGGAAACCAGGGGGGCCGGTGGTGTATTTTGTCATTTCCATGCCAGGGGGAGTTGGGCAGGGTGTCCCTTTAGGTGGAAGGTGCCCCCTGCCCCTCCTGTCCTCTTTTCCCACCTCCCTCCCACCCAGTGCTACCAAAGAGAAAGCCCATTTGGTCACTTTGACAGCAAGGGCCTCCTGAGTGGGCCTCGGGGGTGCTCCTCACCTCCGGGCCTGGGGGGTGCTGCCCAACCTCTGGGCCTGGGGGTGCCTTGGGACAGGTCCCTGTGATGAAATGCTCCTGGTGCCACACCCAGTGTGTGCCTTGATGGGGCATGTCTGGAACTGGCCCTGGGTTGGGTGGGACGGCGCAGGCTTTCCTCAAGGTGTCATTCATGCTTATTACCGACGTGCTTTCTAAGGCCAGAAGCTCGCCCCGTCACGCTGCCCCGTGCCTCCTCGGATGGGAGATGTGGGGGATGTAGGCAACAGGCCTCTTTGTTTCTGACTCTTCCTTCTCTCCCCCTGAGGGAGGACCCCCAGAATCTAGGGAAGTGATGCCCTAGACTCTCAGCTCCAGGTCTGTGCAAAGGCTCCGTGTTCAGGGTCCGAGGCTTCGAGCTGCGTGTTGACTCCCTAGACTCGGAGCTGCTGGGCAGGCCTCGGGTGCCAGAGCTCTGCTGTCGGGCTCAGCTTCCATCCTGGTGGCCTCACGCCCAGACGCCTGCCCCAGCCCCAGCTGTGCTGCGGGCTCTGTGTCTTCAGCCTGTGGCTAAGTCCCCGGTGTGCAGCAAGCGACTGAGACCCGGCTGGGGCTGGGTATATGTGTCACTGAAGAAGGGCGGATGCCGTGAATGGCGGGTGGGGCCCGGGAGGGCCAGGGCCTCTGTGTAGCACAGTCCCAGCTTCCTCCCGGCTTCTCCCAGGCCCCGCAGGACCCTGCGACTGCCTCCGGCCTCGTGGCTTCTGGATCGTGAGAAGTAAAGATGGGAAGTTGTGTAAACGGCTCTTCCAGCTCAAATCCAGCAATGCCTTCGACTGCTCATGCCGGCACTTGGCTAGGTGCCTTCCTCGGTGACACGCCTGACACGGGCCCTTTTGCATAGGCCCTGTTGCTTGTGTAGACCCATTTCCAGACGAGGCAATAGTCTTTGAGAGGTGGAGGAGGCTCTTCCAAGATCACACGGCGAGGGAGGGGGTGGGCCCAGTTCCAAACCCGGCCGGCCTGACCGCGAAGCTGGGTTGGGACTGCAGGATGGCACAGCCTGTGAGATCCCAGAGGAGCTGGGGGTGGAGCCGGTCCTGGGCTCGTGCAATCCCCAGAGGGCTGTGGAAACACACCTCTGTCCAGCACCATGGAAGCCTCTTAGACAAGGTGCAGTGAGTTTGGGGTGCAGCTATAACGATATTTTCTTATTGAGACGGAGTCTGGCTCTGTCACCCGGGCTGTAGTGCAATGGCGCAATCCCGGCTCACTGCAACCTTCGCCTCCTGGGTTCAAGAGATTCTCCTGCCTCAGCCTTCTGAGGAGCTGGGAATTATAGTGTCTACCACCATGCCCAGCTAATTTTTGTATTTTTAGTAGAGACGGGGTTTCACTATGTTGGCCAGGCTGGTCTCGAACTCTTGACCTAGGTAATCAACCCACCTTGGCCTCCTAGTGTGCTGGGACTACAGGTGTGAGCCACTGTGCCCGGCCATATAATGGTATTTTTAAAGCAACTCTATTTTATTTATTTGTTTTTTTGAGACAGGGTCTTACTCTTTCACCCAGCCTAGAGTGCAGTGGCATAATCCTGGCTCACTGCAGTCTCGACCTATGGGCTCAGGTGATCCTCCCACCTCAGCCTTCTGAGTCGCTGGGACTACAGGCACGTATCACCATGCCTGGCTAATTTTTTATATTTTGTGAGACAGGGGTCTCCCTGTGTTGTCCTGGCTGGTCTCCAACTCCTGGACTCAAGCGATCCTCTTGCCTCAGCCTCCCCCAGTGCTGGGATTACAGGCATGAGCCACCACATCCAGCTTTAAGATAGCTTTACTAAGATGCAACTTACCTACCATCCACTTTATCCATCTAAAGTACAAGTCAGGGGTTGTGAGTGTTTTCACAGAGTTGTGCAGCCATCACTGTCATCAATGTTAAAACATTTTCATCACCTCAGGAAGAAAGTGCATGCCCATTTAGGCGGCCAGCCTCCTCTCCCCCGCTCCTCCCAGCCCTGGCAGTTGCAAACCTGCTGTCGCTATACACGTCCTGCTTCAGACATCTCACGTGAACAAAGTCGCAGCACGCATGGTCCTCTGTGCCGGCTTCTTTCCCCAGCACGGTGCCCCCAAGGTTCACCGTGCTGTGGCACGTGTTGGAATGTGAGCCCTTTCTGTGGCTGAGTAATATTCTGCCATACGGACGGACCACATGTTTACCCACAGGCATCAGTACTTTCTAGAAGGCCTAGAGATTACTGCAAATATACGGTCATATGTAATGCATATAGTCTCTCTCTCTCTCCCCTTTCTTCGCTAAGCATTTTCTTTGCCCGAACATATCCTCTTCCCAGCCTGTATCCAGCTGTTCCCTACATTTCATCCACTGATCCCACCACTTGCCCTTCACATCCTAAATCTGAGCTCTTCTTGTTCTGGCCGCCCTCGGGCCCCTTTGGCCAGAGACCCTGGTGTGAACTCCGGGCCGCTGCCTCAGCGCCCCCAGGCCTCCTGTGTCCACTTCTGCAGGCAGGTCACTCTCACACAGCAGCCGGAGGGCTCCTGTTGGAAGTGGCTCGGACCATGCACACCTCTTGGAAGCTTCTGATTGCATTTATTCTCACTTAGAGCAAACACGTGGGCCTCCCCACGGCCACCGGGCCTGCCTCTCTTCCTCCTTCATGCCTTTGTCTGGAAGGTTCTTCTCCCAGCTACTCACTCCTAACGTTGTTCAGGGCTCTGCTCAAGGGTCACCACCTCCAAGAAGCCTTCCCTGACCGCCTGCCATGACAGCAGTCTACCCACCCCTCCTGTCCTATCACCGGTTCTGTTTCTCGCTGTGCCTGCCTCCCTCCCTCCCCACGGGAGGGCTCCTGGGTGCGGGCGGGACCCTCTTCCCCTGCTCCTTGCGACTGCCTTCCTTCAGGTGGGCACCATTCGATTCTGTGAGGGCACAAATCCTCCCGGGTACATACGCCAGCATCTGTGGCAGGGCACGGCTGGCAATTGGAAGCGTGAGTGTGTCTGCGTCTTCCCGGGTGGTTCTGTGACCCTGCCATCGTTCCCACCCCCAGGCCTGGACGTCCCTGGGCCACTGTCCTGTCTGGATCCCAGCCTCCTTCAGCTCCCAAGCCCGGGCCCTGCTCAAGAAAGAAAAGAGTCTTGTTACTTGAGGGTATATTGAGTGACTTGGTGTTTTCTTGGTCGTTTCAGATTTTCACATAGTTAATTCGAGGATTTTTCTCTTTGCTGTGGGGTAGGGCTGGGCAGGTTGGCTTACAGCAGAGGCACAAGCTGGACCTGGCAGAGCTGGTGGGGAAATGCTCGCTGTCCATTAATCTGCAGAATGGCCCTGCTGCATTCGGGACCCCTGGCGGCTGCGGAATCTCTCCATGGTAGTTTTAGCGATGGGCCTGTTTGGAGGGCCATGGGTGAGCCGCGACAACAGCCAGCCTCACTGACTCCGCACCGTACCCCAGGCCCGCTCTGCACTCTTCCTGCCAGCTAGCTCATTTAATGGTCAAAGGGCACCAAAACCCAGAAAGGTTGAGTCACTTGCCCAGATCCTGACGGTTCCTGAGTGGAGCGGCCAAGACTACCTGGGCACTTTGGCCAGAGCGCCCATCCCTGTCTGTGACGCAACGCCACATGGGGGAGCGCGGACCCGCTGTGCCCCCACAATCTGTGCGGGGGAGCTGCTCCGCGAACGCATCCCTCGGACACAACCTTCAGGGGTGGAATTAGCCACAGTCACAGGGCAGAGTCTGGAGCCAGGCTGGCAGGCTCTGGTCGCTGCTTGGCTGCTCTGCTGTGTGACCACAGGCTCTCTTCTGAACCTCTCTGGGCTTTCATTTTCTTATCCATAACATGTAGGTAACAAAGCATCCATCTCCTCCTCGAAGGATTGTGGTTGACACATTCGCACGGGAAGAGTGCTTAGGATCTCGAAACACTCAATACAGGTTAGCAGTTGCCTTTATTTTCATTCAGATGGAGATTGCAGAGGGGGTGTTTTGACGATTCAGTGACTTAAATGGCATAGAGCATTTAGAACAGCGCCTGGTATGGTGTGAGGGTTCAACAGACGTTGGCTATGGCGATTACTGCTATTATTATGAAACTCCAACAGGCCAGTCATTAGCCCGTGAATGGAATGAGTCAAATCAAACCGATAGTCCAGAAGCTGGTCGCCTGAAGTGTGTGCAGCCCTGATTTCTTATAGATGCTTCCGATATGTGTTTATTTTTCCTTCTCCCGAGCAGAGCTGTCTAAAGTGTGTGGGAAGTGAGCCGGTCGTGGGGGAGGAGGGAGAGGCTTTTGCACACAGTGACCATCAGCATTTCTGGGACCCTGTGGGGGATGGGCAGGCTGGGAAGGGAACGGCTTCTGCCTCCGCTGGTCCCAGCCACACTGGTGGCCTCGTTGGTGGGCGTGTGCCTGGGGCCCTGGCCCTGCCCTGTCTGTGCTGGGACGTTTGTGCAGGCTGGACGCCCGTGTCCCTGTGGCGATTCACTCCTGCCATACCCAGCATGCACCAGCATCACAGATGGGAAGAAGGACAGGAAAGCAGCATGCGGTGGGAGACATGTGAGAACCACAGGGAAACAGGGCAAACGCCTGTGCTGAGTTTTTCACTAGTGAGGAGCTGGCCAGGAAGAGCGTTTTACAGGGAACCATGTGGGCTGGGGCAGCTACGTCCCTTCCCTGCCAGCCTTTCCCCCAGGAGGCTTCTGTGGCCCACGGTCATGGACATGCCAGGTGGGGGAAACCAAGCCTCCTTTCCCCAGCGGTGAAAGGTTTGTGAGGAAGCACAGGTCGGTGGAGTGGCCCCAGGCCCTGGTCTTGGTTACATGGTGACTGGTTGGGAGGTTCGGGCGGCTTCGTGAGCCTGTGTAGCTTGGTCTCTGCGTTTCACGGGTGGGGGATGTTCACAGGTCATTGGTTCTCCGGGCTCTGGGTGTGCAGGCATCGTCTCCCTACCGCTGCATCCTCGAGTGTCATTGATTTGTGAAAACCTCAGTTTCAGGTGTCCATGTGACTTTGAAGGCAGCACTGGAGCAATGAAGCTGTGGAGAGGAGCCCCTGCAGGCGGCTGGCGTTGGCAGAGGCAGGGGACCCCCCCGACCCCGCACAGCCTCGGAGGTGCTGGTCTTGCCGCCCCAGGTTCTGGGCTTCTGGCCTCTAGGTCTATGAAAAAATAGATGTGTGTTGTTTCAAGTCTCCGGTTTGTGATCATTTGTTATGGCACCCAGGGAGGGTGTCACTGTCCCCGCCATTGTGGTGACAAAGACACGGATGCACAGAGAGGTGAAGCAGCTAGCCCAAGATCACACAGCTAGACAGCAGTGACACCGTGACCGGAACCCCGTGAACCCTGGGTGGAGGCCCCGGAGCCTGGGGCCGTCCTGCAGGTGCTCACTGGCTGGCGGTCCACGCTTTGGGAAACGGACCTGTGGGGGGCCGTGGGAGGGTGCGGGGTTATGAGTCCACGGAGGGAACCCTTTGGAACGTGAGTTTGAAAATGCAGAATGCCACTTAATTAATTTACAAAATTCCCTTTAGAAGCTGTTGACTTTGGCTTATTTTTTAAATAAGAGGTGGGGACCCCAGCCTGGAGAGAGCTGCCTTGGGACATGGGTTGAGTTGCGAGGACCTGCAGAGCGCCCTCCCTCTGCCTCCTCCGCCCTCTCCCACAGCTCCTCCGTCCTCCTCCCTCCTCCCGCACCTCCTCCTCCTCCCTGCCGGTGTTCTGGTAGGGAGGGAACCCGACCTGGCCACGAGGTGCTTCCCCAGCTGCTTTCCAGAGGAAACTGAGGTTTTAAAATGCTGCCTCATCTGGAAGGATGGGGCTCCAATTCATAGCATTCTTGATACAGAAAGGCAGGTATTTCAGGGAGACTTTGCTCATGTCCCTAAAGTAGCAGGAAGGTGGTGTGTTCCCCTTGCGGTGGGTGAGCGCAGGCGGGGCACTGCCCCCCGGGCTGGTCGGCCCCAGGCCTCCACGCTGCTTCAGGCTCAGGCTCAGGCTCAGGCTCAGGCTCAGGCTCAGGCTCACTCAGGCTCAGGCTCAGGCTCAGGCTCACTCAGGCTCAGGCTCAGGCTCAGGCTCACTCAGGCTCAGGCTCAGGCTCAGGCTCGCTCAGGCTCAGGCTCAGGCTCGCTCAGGCTCAGGCTCAGGCTCAGGCTCACTCAGGCTCAGGCTCACTCAGGCTCACTCAGGCTCAGGCTCAGGCTCACTCAGGCTCAGGCTCACTTAGGCTCAGGCTCAGGCTCAGGCTCACTCAGGCTCAGGCTCAGGCTCACTCAGGCTCAGGCTCAGGCTCAGGCTCAGGCTCAGGCTCAGGCTCAGGCTCAGGCTCACTCAGGCTCAGGCTCAGGCTCAGGCTCAGGCTCACTCAGGCTCACTCAGGCTCAGGCTCAGGCTCACTCAGGCTCAGGCTCAGGCTCAGGCTCACTCAGGCTCAGGCTCAGGCTCAGGCTCAGGCTCACTCAGGCTCAGGCTCAGGCTCAGGCTCGCTCAGGCTCACTCAGGCTCAGGCTCACTCAGGCTCACTCAGGCTCAGGCTCAGGCTCACTCAGGCTCACTCAGGCTCAGGCTCACTCAGGCTCGCTCAGGCTCAGGCTCAGGCTCACTCAGGCTCAGGCTCAGGTTCACTCAGGCTCAGGCTCACTCAGGCTCAGGCTCACTCAGGCTCAGGCTCAGGCTCAGGCTAGGCTCACTCAGGCTCACTCAGGCTCAGGCTCAGGCTCACTCAGGCTCAGGCTCAGGCTCAGGCTCACTCAGGCTCAGGCTCAGGCTCAGGCTCAGGCTCACTCAGGCTCAGGCTCAGGCTCAGGCTCGCTCAGGCTCACTCAGGCTCAGGCTCACTCAGGCTCACTCAGGCTCAGGCTCAGGCTCACTCAGGCTCACTCAGGCTCAGGCTCACTCAGGCTCGCTCAGGCTCAGGCTCAGGCTCACTCAGGCTCAGGCTCAGGTTCACTCAGGCTCAGGCTCACTCAGGCTCAGGCTCACTCAGGCTCAGGCTCAGGTTCAGGCTCAGGCTCACTCAGGCTCAGGCTCAGGCTCACTCAGGCTCACTCAGGCTCAGGCTCACTCAGGCTCGCTCAGGCTCAGGCTCAGGCTCACTCAGGCTCAGGCTCAGGTTCACTCAGGCTCAGGCTCACTCAGGCTCACTCAGGCTCAGGCTCACTCAGGCTCGCTCAGGCTCAGGCTCAGGCTCACTCAGGTTCAGGCTCAGGCTCAGGCTCAGGCTCACTCAGGCTCACTCAGGCTCAGGCTCAGGCTCAGGCTCACTCAGGCTCGCTCAGGCTCAGGCTCAGGCTCACTCAGGCTCAGGCTCAGGTTCACTCAGGCTCAGGCTCACTCAGGCTCAGGCTCAGGCTCAGGCTCAGGCTCAGGGTCAGGCTCACTCAGGCTCAGGCTCAGGCTCAGGCTCACTCAGGCTCACTCAGGTTCAGGCTCAGGCTCAGGCTCAGGCTCAGGCTCACTCAGGCTCACTCAGGTTCAGGCTCAGACTCAGGCTCAGGCTCAGGCTCACTCAGGCTCAGGCTCAGGCTCACTCAGGCTCAGGCTCACTCAGCCTCAGGCTCAGGCTCAGGTTCAGGCTCACTCAGGCTCGCTCAGGCTCAGGCTCACTCAGGCTCAGGCTCAGGCTCAGGCTCGATCAGGCTCAGGCTCACTCAGGCTCAGGCTCAGGCTCAGGCTCACTCAGGCTCAGGCTCAGGCTCAGGCTCAGGCTCAGGCTCACTCAGGTTCAGGCTCAGGCTCAGGCTCAGGCTCAGGCTCACTCAGGCTCACTCAGGTTCAGGCTCAGACTCAGGCTCAGGCTCAGGCTCACTCAGGCTCAGGCTCAGGCTCACTCAGGCTCAGGCTCACTCAGGCTCAGGCTCAGGCTCAGGCTCAGGCTCACTCAGCCTCAGGCTCAGGCTCAGGCTCAGGCTCACTCTCACTCAGGCTCAGGCTCAGGCTCAGGCTCAGGCTCACTCAGGCTCACTCAGGTTCAGGCTCAGACTCAGGCTCAGGCTCAGGCTCACTCAGGCTCAGGCTCAGGCTCACTCAGGCTCAGGCTCACTCAGGCTCAGGCTCAGGCTCAGGTTCAGGCTCACTCAGGCTCGCTCAGGCTCAGGCTCACTCAGGCTCAGGCTCAGGCTCAGGCTCGATCAGGCTCAGGCTCACTCAGGCTCAGGCTCAGGCTCAGGCTCACTCAGGCTCAGGCTCAGGCTCAGGCTCACTCAGGCTCAGGCTCAGGCTCAGGCTCAGGCTCACTCAGGCTCAGGCTCAGGCTCAGGCTCAGGCTCACTCAGGCTCACTCAGGCTCAGGCTCAGGCTCACTCAGGCTCAGGCTCAGGCTCAGGCTCACTCAGGCTCAGGCTCAGGCTCAGGCTCAGGCTCACTCAGGCTCAGGCTCAGGCTCAGGCTCGCTCAGGCTCACTCAGGCTCAGGCTCACTCAGGCTCACTCAGGCTCAGGCTCAGGCTCACTCAGGCTCACTCAGGCTCAGGCTCACTCAGGCTCGCTCAGGCTCAGGCTCAGGCTCACTCAGGCTCAGGCTCAGGTTCACTCAGGCTCAGGCTCACTCAGGCTCAGGCTCACTCAGGCTCAGGCTCAGGCTCAGGCTCAGGCTCACTCAGGCTCCTCAGGCTCAGGCTCAGGCTCACTCAGGCTCAGGCTCAGGCTCAGGCTCACTCAGGCTCAGGCTCAGGCTCAGGCTCAGGCTCACTCAGGCTCAGGCTCAGGCTCAGGCTCAGGCTCAGGCTCAGGCTCAGGCTCACTCAGGCTCACTCAGGCTCAGGCTCAGGCTCACTCAGGCTCACTCAGGCTCAGGCTCACTCAGGCTCGCTCAGGCTCAGGCTCAGGCTCACTCAGGCTCAGGCTCAGGTTCACTCAGGCTCAGGCTCACTCAGGCTCAGGCTCACTCAGGCTCAGGCTCAGGTTCAGGCTCAGGCTCACTCAGGCTCAGGCTCAGGCTCACTCAGGCTCACTCAGGCTCAGGCTCACTCAGGCTCGCTCAGGCTCAGGCTCAGGCTCACTCAGGCTCAGGCTCAGGTTCACTCAGGCTCAGGCTCACTCAGGCTCACTCAGGCTCAGGCTCACTCAGGCTGTCAGGCTCAGGCTCAGGCTCACTCAGGTTAGGCTCAGGCTCAGGCTCAGGCTCACTAGGCTCACTCAGGCTAGGCTCAGGCTCAGGCTAGGCTCAGGCTCAGGCTCAGGCTCAGGCTCAGGTTACTCAGGCTCAGGCTCACTCAGGCTCAGGCTCAGGCTCAGGCTCAGGCTAGGGTCAGGCTCACTCAGGCTCAGGCTCAGGCTCAGGCTCACTCAGGCTCACTCAGGTTCAGGCTCAGGCTCAGGCTCAGGCTCAGGCTCACTCAGGCTCACTCAGGTTCAGGCTCAGACTCAGGCTCAGGCTCAGGCTCACTCAGGCTCAGGCTCAGGCTCACTCAGGCTCAGGCTCACTCAGGCTCAGGCTCAGGCTCAGGTTCAGGCTCACTCAGTTGCTCAGGCTCAGGTCTCAGGCTCAGGCTCAGGCTCAGGCTCGATCAGGCTCAGGCTCACTCAGGCTCAGGCTCAGGCTCAGGCTCACTCAGGCTCAGGCTCAGGCTCAGGCTCAGGCTCAGGCTCACTCAGGTTCAGGCTCAGGCTCAGGCTCAGGCTCAGGCTCACTCAGGCTCACTCAGGTTGAGGCTCAGACTCAGGCTCAGGCTCAGGCTCACTCAGGCTCAGGCTCAGGCTCACTCAGGCTCAGGCTCACTCAGGCTCAGGCTCAGGCTCAGGCTCAGGCTCACTCAGCCTCAGGCTCAGGCTCAGGCTCAGGCTCACTCTCACTCAGGCTCAGGCTCAGGCTCAGGCTCAGGCTCACTCAGGCTCACTCAGGTTCAGGCTCAGACTCAGGCTCAGGCTCAGGCTCACTCAGGCTCAGGCTCAGGCTCACTCAGGCTCAGGCTCACTCAGGCTCAGGCTCAGGCTCAGGTTCAGGCTCACTCAGGCTCGCTCAGGCTCAGGCTCACTCAGGCTCAGGCTCAGGCTCAGGCTCGATCAGGCTCAGGCTCACTCAGGCTCAGGCTCAGGCTCAGGCTCACTCAGGCTCAGGCTCAGGCTCAGGCTCAGGCTCAGGCTCACTCAGGTTCAGGCTCAGGCTCAGGCTCAGGCTCAGGCTCACTCAGGCTCACTCAGGTTCAGGCTCAGACTCAGGCTCAGGCTCAGGCTCACTCAGGCTCAGGCTCAGGCTCACTCAGGCTCAGGCTCACTCAGGCTCAGGCTCAGGCTCAGGCTCAGGCTCAGGCTCACTCAGGCTCGCTCAGGCTCAGGCTCACTCAGGCTCAGGCTCAGGCTCAGGTTCGCTCAGGCTCAGGCTCACTCAGGCTCAGGCTGAGGCTCAGGCTCACTCAGGCTCAGGCTCAGGCTCAGGCTCAGGCTCAGGCTCACTCAGGCTCAGGCTCAGGCTCACTCAGGCTCACTCAGGTTCAGGCTCAGGCTCAGGCTCAGGCTCACTCAGGCTCACTCAGGCTCAGGCTCAGGCTCAGGCTCACTCAGGCTCACTCAGGCTCAGGCTCACTCAGGCTCGCTCAGGCTCAGGCTCAGGCTCACTCAGGCTCAGGCTCAGGTTCACTCAGGCTCAGGCTCACTCAGGCTCAGGCTCAGGCTCAGGCTCAGGCTCACTCAGGCTCAGGCTCAGGCTCAGGCTCAGGCTCAGGCTCACTCAGGCTCAGGCTCAGGCTCAGGCTCACTCAGGTTCAGGCTCAGGCTCAGGCTCAGGCTCACTCAGGCTCACTCAGGTTCAGGCTCAGGCTCAGGCTCAGGCTCAGGCTCACTCAGGCTCAGGCTCAGGCTCACTCAGGCTCACTCAGGCTCAGGCTCACTCAGGCTCGCTCAGGCTCAGGCTCAGGCTCAGGCTCAGGCTCAGGCTCACTAGGCTCAGGCTCAGGCTCAGGCTCAGGCTCAGGCTCACTCAGGCTCAGGCTCAGGCTCAGGCTCAGGCTCACTCAGGCTCAGGCTCAGGCTCACTCAGGCTCACTCAGGCTCAGGCTCACTCAGGCTCGCTCAGGCTCAGGCTCAGGCTCAGGCTCACTCAGGCTCAGGCTCAGGCTCACTAGGCTCAGGCTCAGGCTCAGGCTCAGGCTCAGGCTCACTCAGGCTCGCTCAGGCTCAGGCTCAGGCTCAGGCTCAGGCTCAGGCTCAGGCTCAGGCTCACTCAGGCTCAGGCTCAGGCTCAGGCTCAGGCTCACTCAGGCTCAGGCTCAGGCTCAGGCTCGCTCAGGCTCAGGCTCAGGCTCAGGCTCAGGCTCAGGCTCACTCAGCCTCAGGCTCAGGCTCACTCAGGCTCAGGCTCGCTCAGGCTCAGGGTTCCCTCCTCGCTTCTACAGCCCTCTCTGTATTTCCTAAGCTGTTCAGTTGTGGGTGCTGTTTTTGTTTCTTCTCCCTAGAGATTGCTGTTTCAAACACACCCACTGTGCTACACATGGCAGTTGCTGAATCTTATTTAAGACATGGAGAAGCCGCCTGACCCAGGAGGCTGCTCTGAGGGGCTGTGGAGTGCTAATCAGGGTTAGGCGGCGGCCCCAAGTCACGTGAGGGCTAGAGCGCCCGCGATCCGATTATGGGCTCTGATGAAGCCCACGCCAGGGTCTGGGCCTCAGACCGAGGCTCAGCCCTGAGCTGAGCACCAGGTGGTCGCAATGGGTGAGGGACTGGGGAGCGCAGGTGGGTGGCTGAGGGGGAGCGCCCGTGCCATGCTTTTAAACAACCGTGATCCTTTGAAAACACAGTACTCTTCCCACCACAGTTCTAACACAAGGCTAATTTTCAAACACTGATGTCAGGTGGTGATTTTCTTATTAGTGAATTAGGGATTCTTGGGCAAGCTTCATAATAAGTGCAGGGAACCGAAAATGTTCTGGGGCAGAGGGGGGAACCCGCCTGGAGGTTAAGCGGGGTGCACAAGGCCCGCCCGGAGGTAAATTGGGGGTGCACAAGGCCAGCGGCAGGTGTCCACCATCGGCCAGGAGTGTGACTTGCCTGGTGAACTGGCTGCCCCCATGTTGGGAGGCTGGACCACTTTGGTAACTGCAATTATCTGAGGCTTCCAGGGGAAGAATCCTGCCCCTGGCCCGCTGGGGTGACCCAGTGACCTGGAGGCATTACAGGAAAATCCTATTCTAATGAACGTCTCTAACTGCCCTCTTCTGAAGGGCAGCAGCATTTTTCTGAAACGAATAAATTGCTGGAAATCACAGTCTCGTTGTCTCGGCCCAGGAGGAAAAAGCAGATGCTCTCAACCCCTGTCGAGGCAGGCCCTGCCTGAGCGCCCCGATGGCTTATTTCATGGAGTTTCCATACAGCCCTATGATTAACTCCAGTTTTATGGATGAGAAAGAGAGGCCCCAGGAAATTAGGCAACCTGTCCAAAGGCACACAGTTTGTAACTGGGCTTGTGGGGGGGAAGATTCTGATCGGGGATCATCTGATTCCAGGGCCTCTGTCCTCCCCCGCCGGGCTATGGTTCTCACGGGAAGAAATCAATACTCACGAGACAGGAAGGGGCTGGCACACAGCTCTCCTGCTCTCACAAACACCATTCCCATTTTCTTCTCCAAATCCTTCATCCTGCATGTGGTTATTTCATTGTTGGTGGTGGTGGTGGCAATTTGGGAATTTACCCAAAATCGTTGCTAAGGGTTCAGCTAGAGAAGCTGAGACTTTCCTCTCCTGCTGTAATGCAAACAGCTGGGCCCCTTGCCGTCTAGCTGGGAAGAGCATCCTCGGACCGGAGCCCTACTGAGATTGGCTGGACCCGGGGAGCAGCATCGGCACAGGCCCTCTTTTGGGCCACGTTATGTTTGGGAGGCCCCTGGGCCTGCAGTCCCTTCCCTGGAGCCTCTGCTCTTTCCAGAACACACATGTGTGTGAGTCACACGTGCCGCCAGGGGGGGTGAAGGATGTGCCATGGGAGGGGTGGGCTGTGGCAACCCTGGTCCCGGCTCCTGGGTTTTAAGGCAGGTCGTCGGGTGTAACCTGTTTTGCTCACTGAGCTCAAGGATGCGTTATTAAAGATGTGCTATTATTTAGCCCAAAGATCTTGAAGAAAACAATGAATTGCTGGGTGCAGTGGCTCATGCCTGTAATCCCAACACTTTGGAAGGCTGAGGTGGGGGGGATCACTTGAGGTTGGGAGTTCAAGACCAGCCTGATCAACATGGAGAAACCTTCTCTCTACTAAACATACAAAAATTAGCTGGGCGCAGTGGCGCATGCCTGTAATCCCAGCTACTCGGGAGGCTGAGGCAGGAGAATCTCTTGAACCCGGGAGGGGAGGCTGCAGTGAGCCGAGATTGCGCCACTGCACTCCAGCCTGGGCAACAAGAGTGAAACTCTGTCTCAGAAACGAACAAACAAAAATCAGTGAATTTTACGGCTTCCCACACTGTCAAGCAGAGGAGTGGTTTGTGTCCCCGTGGCTTTTGGGGGCTCACATGAGCATCGGGTGCCGTAGCTGGGCCTCACACTCTCACGCCTTCCTTGCTCAGAAACCCTCCCCTGGCGATGTGCCCAGCAAGGCACTGGACGGCCCATGTCGCACTGCGGGCCTGACGGTGAAGGTGCCCCGTGCCTGGCTCCCCTGGGCTGCTCCGTCCCCGAGTGTGACATGGTGGCTCTGGGGCGACCGAGGGAAGAGGCTTCTGGGCGAGCGACGAGGGAAGAGGCTTGGGCTGGGGGAGGTGAAGGGGCGTGCGGGGCCCCCCGGGAGGAAGGGGCTTTCCGGGCGCCCCGCCGAGTGTAAGGCCGGAGTGGGGAGGTGGCCCGGGGGAAGGATGGGTGGGCGGAGTGGGGCATGGTGGCTTCCGGGCTGCCTCGTTGGTTATGTTCCGGGCGGGTCCCTCCCCGAGTGGAAGGTGGCTTCCGGGCTGTGTCTGGAGTGTGAAGGCTTCCTGGGCTGCTCCGTCCCCGAGGTGACATGGTGGCTTCCGGGCTGCTCTCCGTCCCCGTAGTGTGACATGGTGGCTTCCGGGGCTGTTTCTGCTCCCGAAGTGTGACATGGTGGCTTCCGGGCTGCTCCCGCCCGCAGCTGTGGAGGTGGCGTCCGGGCGCGAGTGGGAAGGTGGCTCCGGGTGCTCTCCGTTAGTGGGAGTGGCTTCCGGCTGCCCTCGTCCCCGAGTGTGAATGGTGGCTTCCGGGCTGCCGCCGAGGAGGTGGCGGGTGGGCGAGTGTGAAGGGGCAGCCGGGGAGTGGAAGGGAGCTCCGGGCTGCCGTCCTGAGTGTGAATGGTGGCTTCCGGGGCTGCCGCGAGTGGAAGGTGGCTTCGGGCTGCTCTCCGTCCCCAGTGGTGACATGGTGCTTCTGGGCTGCTCTCCGTCCCCAAGTGTGACACTGGTGGCTTCCGGGCTCCTCTCTGTCCCCCAAGTGTGAAGGGGGCCCCCGGGGCGTCCCGCGCCGGAGTGTGACATGGTGGCTTCCGGGCTTGCCCTGCGTCCCCGAGTGTGACATGGTGGCTTCCGGGCTGCCCTCCGTCCCCGAGTGTGACATGGTGGCTTCCGGGCTGCTTCTCCGTCCCCGAGTGTGACATGGTGGCTTCCGGGCTGCCGGCGTTCTTTGTTCTTTTGGAACCCCTGCGTCTTCAGGGGTTGTACACTCCCAAACGAGCAGTTCCATGTGACGCAAGCTGAGTGTGAGACAGAAGGTGACATGTAGCTTTACGTCTTCCAGACACAACACCTGCTCGTTCTGTGTTTATGAAATACTGCAAGGCCTCCCAGACAGCCCGGCAAAAGTGCCCACCCCGCTGTGTTAAGGGGCTTACAGCGTGAGGGCCCAGCTCAGCTCCCCACCTGCTGGGGGCTCTGCTGCTTCCCTTCTGACCCCGGGGGCATGGCTCAGACTGGCTCCCTCTCTCCAGCCGAACCCAGTGGCCTCCGACTGTGATGACACCTGGCTATCCTTCGAAATCCCACGGGAACTTCCTATTTGTGTCTTAGTGCTTCCCGGTGTTTACCTTGGTGTTTCTTGTGACCTGTGCGCTCTTCTGTCTGTTCTAGAAAACTACTTGCTAAAAGGCAGGGGGCCATGTTCTATGTGGCACACCATCATGCTCAGTATAGGAGATGCTTGTACACAGTGGTGCTCACAAAGTATGCACAGTAGGCACTCACAGAGTGTGCACAGTGCGCACTCACAAAGTATACACAGTGGGTGCTCACAAAGGGTGTACAGTGGGCTCTCCACAAAGTGTGCTCATAGTGGGTGCTCACAAAGTGTGCGCATCACGAAATGTACACAGAGGGTGCTGACAAGGCGTGCATGGGAGGTGCTCACGACGTGCTTGTTGTGTGATAGCACATTTGGAATCTTTTGGGTGGTCGGATCCGTTTCCTGCAGCTGCCCATAATAACTTAGGATGGACGGGGGCGGGGTTTAAAACCAGAGACATCTCTTCCCTCCAAGCTCTGCACGTGGAGTCTGAATCCAGGTGCTGCAGGGCTGCGCTCCTTCCGTGGGCTCCGGGTGGATCTTTCCTGCCTCTCCCAGTTTCCGGTGGCTCCTGGTGCTCCGTGGGCTGTGGCCACATCCCCCCGCCTCCGCCTCTGTCTCCACATGGCCTGCCTTCTCCTTGGCTGTGTGTCCTCCTCCATCTCCTAGAAGGACATTCTCATGGATTGAGTCCCCCGAGCCAGTAGGACGCCATCTGAATTCTTACCTTAAGAATTGCATCTGCGAAGAGCCTCCTTCCAAGTGAGGTCACATTCTGAGGTTTCCAGTGAACGTGATTCTTGGGGACATTCCTCAGCCCAGTGCCATCGTGTACCACCGTGCAGACCCCTGGGGGGTGTGGCTGGTGTCCTAGAGATTCCTCAACTCCACGGTGTCTTTGCGGGTAGTAGGTGAAGGGAGTGAAGGACCTTGGCTATGCGGGCCAGGGGCTCTGTGGGTCTTTGTGGAAATGGACTGTCTGATTTTGAGACTTGAGAGAATGTGAACTAAAAACCACACCAACTGGAAGACCATCGAATGCTTTCTGGCTGGAGAGGGTTTAGGAAACATTTTCCTCTACTTGGGTGGTACCACCGATGCCCCTTAGGGGTGGTAGATGGGCATCTCTGGGCTGAGAGCTGCCCACACACACCTTCTACATAGAGTTAGGAAGAAAAATGGTTAATATTTGGTTGCTGAGCATTTTAAAAATTGCGGTGTTTTAATGTAAAACCCGTATGTCTCTTTTTCAAACACAGTCTCACTCCGTCACCCAGGCTGAGGTGCAGTGGCCCAACTTCCTCACTGCAGCTTCCTCTCTTTTTCTGATTCAAGCAGGTCTCCTGCCGCAGCCCCCTGAGTGGTTGGGATTACAGGTGCCCACCACCATGCCTGACTAATTTTTGTATTTTTAGTAGAGATGGGGTTTCACTCTGTTGGCCAGGCTGGTGTCAAACTCCTGACCTCAGGTGATCCACCCGCCTCAGCCTCCCAAAGTGCTGGGATTACAGGTGTCAACTCCTGACCTCAGGTGATCCACCCGCCTCAGCCTCCCAAAGTGCTGGGATTACAGGTGTGAGCCACCGCGCCCGGCCTAAAATCTGTATTTCCAGCATCTTTTGTAAACTGCACACACTGGAATTTTGTGGGGCTGAGTCATGCTTGTCCCTTCCTGATGGGTCATGTGAAGGAGCAGGACAGGCAGAGGCCAGGATGTTTGCAACGGTGGCAGGGATGGAGGGCCTTCTGATGTGAGCAAGCTAAAGACTGTTTGAGTCAGTATGGAGGCAGGTTCTTGTGGCTGTCATGAGACCCAAAAGAAGGGGCTTCCGGAAGTTGAGGGCTGCACCCCTCTGGCTCTGTTGTCCACGCCTTCTCCCTTGAAGGTCTTTCTCTCTGGTGTCTTCGGTCCCGCTGTCTTCTGGCTCCTCTCCCACCTCCCCTGTCCTGCTTCTCTGTGTCCTTCATGGCCCCTCCCCACGCAGAAGGGCCTCACAGCACGGCTCTCAACTTCTCCCTCCTCCAGGCAGTTCCTCTCCACGCCCGTGACTGCAAGTTAGCTGTTGAGACCGCTCCACATCCTGCCCCAATATGTCTCCCTAAATGTTAAACATGGTTCCCCATGCATCCTGGACAACGTTTCTTTATTCTTGCATTTCCTGCAAGTTCAACACATCCCAAACAGAGCTCCCTGTCTCTTCACCAACACTCATCCTTCTTTCCTCCTTCCTTCCTTCCTCCTTCCCTCCCTCCCTCCTCCCTCCTTCCCTCCCTCCCTCCTCCCTCCTCTCCTCCCACCTCTCCTCCCTCCTCTCCTCCCTCCCTCCCTTCCTTCCTGAAGGGGTCTTGCTTTGTGGCCCAGGCTGGAGTGCAGCACTGCAGTCATAGTTTATTGCCGCCTCGACTTCCTGGGCTCAGGCGATCCTTCAGCTTCAGCCTCTGGAGTGGCTGGGACCACAGGTGTGCCCCACCGTACCTGGCTAATTTTCCTTCCATGTTCTTAATGAAGGTAATGGTACAACATCCAATCTAGAAAGGACAAGAACCATCACAGAATATTCCTCCCTAAAACTCCTATCTCCAACCAGTTGCCAGGGGCCTGCCAATTCTACCAAGTTATTATTATTTTTTAAAAAGGCAAGGCCTCCCTCTGCACCCAGGCTGGAGTGCAGTGGTGCAATTATAGCTCACTGCGGCCTTGAACTCCTGGGCTCAAGCAATCCTCTTGCCTCAGCATCCTGAGTAGCTGGGACCACAGGCGTGCACTACCATACCTGGCTAATTTTTTAAAAACATTTTGTAGAGACAGGGTCTTGCTATGTTGTGCAGGCTGGTCTTGAGCTCGTGGCCTCAAGCAGTCTTCCCGCCTTCACCTCCCAGAGCCTTGGGATTACAGGTGTGAGCCTCTGCACCTGGTCACACTAATACTCTTGAGTCTGAAATTCTCTATTATTTCTGCGGTCTTAGTTAGGGACGGTTTTTCGCCCGGTTTTGTGTCTCCTGAGGTGCCTCCAGTCTGGCCCTCTTCATTCATTCCATCCTGTGTGTTCGTTGTAAATATGAACCTGCCCACATCGCTTCTTGACACCCTCCAGAGGCTCTTCATAGCCTATGAAATAAAATCCCCCGTCTTCAGCCTGGCAGGCGAGACACTTCCCAATCCGACTCCTGCCACCCTCACGGCCCCCACCTACCTCTCCCTTTAGCGCGTAAAATGATTTGTAGTTTTCAAACCGTGCTTGGCTGCGTCCTGTCCCTGTGCTTTTGCGGAAGCTGTTCCCACTGCCCTGAGTGCTGCCTTTCTCTGACTAATACAGTATTTCCCAAACTGTGACTCCAAAGAGGGGCTTAAGATGCTTCTCAAGCATTGCTGAACAACGTGACATTGCAGAACAGCAAGTTTATTTCCTTTTAATTCCCCTTTCCTCCTCCTGATTAAATCCAGGAGAAAGTCTAGTCTGGTGTCTGTAGGACTTTCTAATTCTTGCTCACCACCTTTGTTAAACAGGAGAGTAGGCCTCTGGCTCAAAACGCTGAGCCAGCTCCGTTGTCTGGCTATAAATTTGTATCTTTCCTCTGCTTTAAAAAAAATCTATATTAATTGTCACTTTACATTTAAGGCTGATGATATTGGCTTTCATTTTATGGTGGTGATCTATAAATTTCAACCTTACTCAGGATTAAAGTCAGTAATTTAAAGAAAATTATTCGATAAAACTTTAGGGATGCAGAGGACGCATATTGAAGGTAGCGTCTGAATGACTGATATGTAGAAATCCAGTGCGATGCGCACATCCCCCCACTCATCAGCGGTCTCTTCGTTTTAGGAACTGAGTCTGTCTGCCCTCTCCAGGCGTTTTCTGCACTCCCAGTAAGGCTTCGCGTGTACCCGTGTTAAAGCCCTGATCACGCGCCTGTCCTTGTGGACACATCAGCCTCGCTGGCTGGGACGTGAGCACGGAGGGCAGGGTTGTGTCCATGCATCCTTGGCACCTTCCGTAGCTCCTGGAACTTAGTGGGTGTTCAGTTGCCCATGCTGCATCTTCCCTTGGCGACCCAATGCACATCTGAAAAGCATCTGTACAAAATCATATACTTGCAATTTCTTCCTCCGTAAATGTACTCCTCCTCCAGTGCACATCTTCATCTTTGTAAATGGCAACTTATTTCATCCAGCTGCTCGAGTCTAAAGCCTTGGGGTCATCCATGACTCCTCTTCAAGCCCACATCAAACCACAGCACATCTGGACGCCTCTCCACTTCCAACATGCAGCTCACACCTAACCTCTTCTTTCCACCCCCACTGCTAGCTCCGTAGTCCAGACCAGCCTGCCCGTCACCTGGACAGCCATTAAGTGGAGATGAAATGCTCCCCTGTTTCTGTAGTGAACAGATGCTCCCAGAGCCGCGTGGAAGGGCGGATATTGTGTTCATGACGCCGGACATTTGCATTCATAATGGGAGTGACGCCGAAGGGTAACTGACCTGATAAGCGGGATCTCCCTTATCCTCGGTCTGGCCTGGAGGACACTTTCCGGCTCAGGTGCCGGGTTCTGTTTGTGTAGTCATTTAGTTAGTGTTTACTGATCATGTACTATGTGCTAGGCACTGCGTTAAGAACAAGGGCTGAGAACACGGCTGTCCGCGTGCTGCACGTGGCTTCTTCCCTTTCTTATGTGCCCTCCCCCAGGGCCGTCTTGAGCAGCCACCCCCCTCCCACCACCTTTGTAATCACTTTTGTCAATGTCTGCTACCTCCTGCGGGGCAAGAAATGGTGACTGCAAGGAACGTTGCCACAGTGGGTACCAAGCCAGTCCAGGGGAGCGCCATCCACGCAGAGATGAAGGATGGGCGGAATTCTCTGTAGGAGGGCCATGGGAAGGAACATTCCAGGCAGGGGGAGCTGTCCCAAGAAGGCCTTGGGGAGGAGCGCAGAGCGGCCTGCGTGCTGGAGCGTGGTGGGGAAGGAGAGAAGCATGCTGTGAGGTTGGCGATGAGGCGGGGTGAGACGGCGAGCAGCAGTGAGGACCCTGGACTTCATCCTGAGGTCACAGGTGGCCTCTAAGGTCCTTTACATAGAAGGACTTGTTGAATATCTACTTTCCGGTTAGTTTTCTGCCTCCCAGGTAGGGAGTGAACCACAGAGACCGTGGCTGTGGTGACTGAGTGAAGGGAACGTGCTGAGTCTACGGTAAAGCCAAGGTTTTCGGCTTGCCCGCCTGGTTGAGGGCAGTGGTCTTGCAGTGACTCCTTCTCCGAGGGTTCTGCTTGAGGGTTCTGGTGTGTGCAGCCTCTTGGCAGGGGTGGGGCCTGCGCACAGCTGGCATTAACCACCTGTTTCTGGTCCACATGCCTGGGATAAATGTCCTGGGCATCTCATTCGGGACTATGCTCAGTTGCACAGCGCCTCAAACAAGAGAAGGTTTATATTCTTATGGCATAAGAAGTTCAGACGCAGGAATTCCAGAGTTTCCTGGTGTGCCAGCTCCACTGCATCCTTAGGGACCGGTGTTCCCTCTGGCTGCGCCGCTCTGCCATCCTGATGACCACAATCCTTGTCAATACTCTCAAAGACAGCTGGTGGAGCTCCAGCCGGCACACCCGCATCCAGGCAGGAAATGGGAGCAGTAGTGGACGAGGGGCAAGAGAAAGTAGGTGACAGCTGACTTACCCCATTTAAAGGGCTTTCTTGGGATGACGCCGTTCAGTGACTTCCGATTCCACCCCACTGGTTGGTGCTGTCACGTGCCACCCCAGTCTGCACCAGCATCTGGGAAACGTAGCTGTTTAGCTATTTCCATGCCCACCTCCAGAGACCTGGGCTCTGTCAGAAAGGGGAAGGCCAAAATGCCTGTGCGGTCCTGCTCTCCTCTCCCTGCGGACAGTTCTCAGGGTGGGCATAGAAGTGGATTCTGCACGCAATTGCTGGGCTCCCCTGGCTTTGGGGGTCACCATTTCTTAATGGAAGCAGTCTGAGAAGTGGCCATCCTTTGTGTGCTTGCCCTAACGTCCTCAAGGCGACGCCCTCTCACAGGCATCACTAGGCCAGCACGGGACTGTCTGCAAGTGTGTGTATACCCAGACTTTCCCCAGTTGCCTAAATTATCTTTAAAAATGAGGTTAGAGATGGCCCTGTGCCTTTTCTTCACATTGTATTCATTCATTAATCTTTCAGTCAGTTGGATTGTCACATGATCACAGCATGCCAGAGCATGGAGTCATATCACAGGGCCTCATGGGCACGATGGGGAGACAGAGGAGTGTTTCCTGAGAAATGCTCCTGTGGGAGTACGGGGCTAGCTGGGGGCCATGGGGAGAAGCATCCAGGTTCAAATCGTGTCTTAGGTGCTTGGTCATGAGCAACCTTCACTCCCAGTTTTCTTGTCTGTAAAATGAAGATGATGCCAATTCCTCGCTTGTAAGTGTGTGTGCTGTTCTGTTCCCTAGCCCTCACCTGTCCCATCCCATCCCGTTCCAGCCATTCAGTCCCATCTCTCTACCCTGCCCCACCTACCCTACCCTACCCTACCCTACCCTACCCTGCCCTATTCTATTCTATTCTATCCCATCTCATCCCATCCCAGCTATTCAGTCCCTATCCTACCCTACCCTATCCTATCCTATCCTCTCCTCCCTCCCTATCCCATCCCCATCCTATCCTATCCTATTCTGTTCTGTCCCATTCCAGCCATTCAATTACATCTCCCTCTCCCCCTCCCATCCCCTCTCCTCCCCTTTCCCTCCCCCTTCCCTCCCCTCCCCTCCCCCTCCCATCCCCTCTCCTCCCCCTCCTCTCCCCTCCCATCCTCTCCCCTCCCGTCCTCTCCCCTTCCCTCCCATCCCCTCTCCTCCCCTCCTCTCCCCTCCCATTCCCTCTACCATCATCTCTCCTTCCCTCCCCTCCCCTCCCCTCCATCCCCTCTCCTCCCCTCCTCTCCCCTCCTGTCCTCTCCCCTTCCCTCCCCTCCCCCCCCATCCCCTCTCCTCCCCCTCCTCTACCCTCCCATACCCCTCTACCTTCCTCTCCCCCTCCCTCCCCTCCCATTCCAACCATCCCATCTCTATTCTATTCCCTCCCATTCCATCCATCCCATCCCATCTCTCTATTTCTGTTCTATCCCATACCACCCATTCCATTGCATCCCATCCCATTCCCATATTTTGCTTTTAAAGATCAGGCTATGCCCCGCTAAACTAACTCCACAGTGCTATGCAGCAGGGTGGCTCTTTCCAAGAACGCACCTTTGGCAGTCCTGGGGGAGGGAGGGTTTGCTGTGGGCTAGGAGTAGGGAGAGAGGGTAAGGAGGCTGCCTCATTCTTGGCTGGAGGGAGACTGTGAGGGTCTCGGTGAGATTTATTGTTGTGAATTGGGGCAAGGTGCCTTTAATGGTTTTTAATTGAAATTTAATAACTAAAAAAGAGAACAAAAGGCTCATCAAATAATTCTTCATTCTTGGTTGCTCAACACCAGGCAATTAAGAGGCTCTGTTATAAGAAGTGTTGGGGGGAGAGGGGGAGGGTGGGGGTGGAGGGTACAGTCCAAGAGGAGAGGGGAGGGTGGAGGGGAGGGTGCAGTCCGAAGAGAAGAGGGGAGGGTGTGGGGGGGAGGGTGCAGTCTGAGAGGAGAGGGGGACGGTTGGGGGGGAGGGTGTAGTCCGAGAGGAGAGGGGGAGGGTGGGGAGGGGGAGGGTGGAGTCCGAAGAGGAGAGGGGAGGGTGGCGGAGGAGAGTGCAGTCCGAAGAGGAGAGGGGAGGGTGGGGGGGGGAGGGTGCAGTCGAGAGGCGTGAAGAGGCTTGTGCTGCAGCCAGCCCCTGACCACTCGGCCCTGTAGGCCCCCCACGTGCAGGTGAAGGTGCCATCTCAGGGGGATTCTCCTTCTCCTGTTCCACCTCTGTCCCCTTGAGAACGCTAAGGTCTCATTTCCAGAGGCAGGAGTCCAGCCCAGGACCTCTGTCCCCTAAGAGTGCTGAGGTCTCATTCCAGAAGCAGGAGTCCAGCCCAGGCCTCTACCTCCCAGTGTGGTGAGTTCATGCCTTCCTGGCAAGTTCGGTGGCACCCCAGCTTTGCAGCGCCCCCCGAATTCCCTTTCTAGTTCTGCGGTTACCGACAAACAGGGTCTCCTTTTTCCTCGTGGGAGCATCCGGGGTGGTTTTCCCAGACTCCTCAAGGCCCCCCTGCTGACCCCACCTCAGATTGCATCTGCCTCTCCATTCAGGAACCCCATCCCCCTGCCATGTCCCAGGCCCAGGCCTAGCCGCCTGGGGCCTCTGCAAGGAAAGCACAGCCCACGCCCTCAGGAAGCCTCTATTTTCTAGCTAATTTCTACTTGAAGATAGTAATTTTGCATGTCCTCTGAAGTCGGGGTGCTGGCAGTCCCCCCCTCGTGCTGCACTGTCTGCAGGAGCGCCTTCCTGTTTTTCTCTCCCGAAAGCTGGGTGGGGCTCCCTGAGGTACTTGCTGCTTCTGTGTTTTGAGGCAGGCTGGAGTGCGGTGGTACCATCTCTGCTCACTGCAACCTTCACCTCCTGGGATCAGGTGATCTTCCCATCTGAGCCTCCCGAGTAGCTGGGATTCCAGGTGTGTGCCATCACGCCCCGGCTAATTTTTGTATTTTTTGGAGAGATGGGGTCTTCACTGTGTTGCCCAGGCTGGTCTCTAACTTTTGGGTTCAAGCGATCGCCTACCCCGGCCTCCCAAAGTGCTGTGATGACAGGTCTGGGCCACTGAGCGCAGGCTATGTCCCTGCTTGTGAAGTGAAAGGGACGTTCCTGGGTAGAAAGGGCTGCAGCCACCCGCCCTGTCCCCTGGCCTTCTCTCTTTTGTGAGCACACGTTCCTCGGGTCGGTTCCACCTGGCCTTCGCTGTCTCCCAGAAAGCCGTTGCTGCAGCCAGCCTTCTGAGTAGCTGGGATTCCATGTTTCTTCTTTCTGCATTCTGAAATGGGCCTCGCCTCATGTGGGCAAAACGGCTGTCCAGGCTGTTGGAGCTGCATTCTCTCAGGTTCTCGGGCAGCAGGGAAGAGCAGCAGTTTCCATGGTGGGCAGTCACGGTGGTGAAGTCACAGGCTTCCTTTAGGTCTGGCGTGAGTTACCGTGGGAAAGCAAGAGCCCTGGAGAGGCTTGTGTCCCTGCTCCTGGAGGCGTTTGAGATTTCTCCCTTTACATCTCATCCCGCCCTGTCTAGAGGGGGCTGGGGGAGCTCGTCTGAGGAACTGACCTCCGAGAAACCCGTCTGCTCCTCTCCTTCCTCCCCAGCAAGAAACACGCTGGTTATCGCTCTTTCCCGTGAGCGTTGTGAATTACAGAGCATCTAACTGGGGGAGCAAGAGGAAGGTATCCCTGCCCCCAAGGCTTCCCTGTGGGCTGTTTGGTTCTCTCTGCACTTGGGAAGTGATATGTGAGTCCCAGCCTGGAGGAATGTGTGAAGTCCTATATTCCACCCCGTAGAAAAACTGAGCCTTTTTGTCACTTTCCTGGTGTTCGGAGCTTCCAGTGGGAGAGTGTGGAGCCGCTGCAGCTGGTGGACTCACTGCTACCCCTAAAGATTGTGCTAAAATAGGGCAGTTATTGCAATGCGGGACCATTGGTTGTAAGCAACAGAAAGCCCTCCTCAACTGAGATTAGCCAAGAGGGGATGGATGCAGGGGCCGAAGTAGGTTGGAACTCCAGGATACAGCAGGCAGCAGGTGTGGCTTGATCTCAGGGCTCATACTGTCGCCAGAGTCCATGTTTCTTCTTCCTCTGCATTCTGAAATGGGCCCTTGCCTCATGCGGGCAAGACGGCTGTCAAGACCTGTTGGAGCTGCATCTCTCAGGTTCTCGGGCAGCAGGAAGAGCAGCAGTTTCCGTGGCGGGCAGACCCTAGCAACACCCAGCGAGATTCCACGCCCAATCTCTGGAGCCTGTGGATGGGGTGAGGCCTCTCTCTGTGGCCATGGTCCCTCACCCCCAGGGCATGGCTGGCCCTGAGAAGGGAGGCCATCTGGGAGGACCCAGCCTAATCCCTAGAGCCCGCACAAGTCGAGAGTTTTCTCTTTGTAGGATGGCAGAAGGGGAGAGGTGGAGGGGGCAGAGGCAGCAGGAGGAGGACTTGACCCTGTTGCTGACTTTGAAGACAGAGGGGACAGCAGGCGAGGCCAAAGGCACTGCCCATTGCTGAGAGGCCCCCGCAGCACCCGCGGGACATGGGCCTCAGCCCTGCAATTGCAAACGCTGAACCCCGAAGCCTGGGCGCACCCGAGAGGGGGTTCTCCCCCACCCCCGAGCGTCCGGACAAGAGCCTGCCTGGCCAGTGTCACAAGAGCCTGAGCAGAGTGCAGGGCCCAGCCTGCCCATACGCCCGACCCACAGAGCTGTGAGCTAACACCTGGGTCTGTGATAATTTGGTATGATGCATAAAAAACGAACGTAGCCTCTCTCCTGAGTCCTGCGCCCGAAGGCAGGCTTGACACCGATTGGTCCCACTGGTTCTATGTATTTCCGTGTCCATCAGCGGGGTGCCGTCTCAAAGTGTTGATGGGGGGGGTCCCCCTCTGCAGCTAGGCCTTGGGACCAGAGGCAGCTCCTTTGCCTGGTCTCACGTCCAGGAGAGAACTGTACCGCGCGGAGGAGAGCCTGGGCCCAGCCGTGCCGCTGCTGATGCTGGGATCATCCTTTTCCTGGGGCCTGCAGTTTGCTTATGCATCAGGTCTAATGAAGACAAAGGGATGTCGTGACTTATTTTATTTATTTATTTTTGAGATGGAGTTCCGCTTTTGTTGCCCAGGCCGGAGTGCAATGGTGTGATCTTGGCTCACTATAACCTCTGCCTCCTGGGTTCAAGCAATTCTTCCTGTCTCAGCCTCCTGAGTAGCTGGGATTACAGGCATGGGCTACCATGCCTGGCTAATTTTTGTATTTTTAGTAGAGACGGGATTTCACCATGTTGGCCAGGCTAGTCTTGAACTCCTGACCTCAGGTGACCCACCCGCCTTGGCCTCCCAAAGTGCTGGGATTACAGACGTGAGCCACCGAGCCCGGCCTGGGAGATGGGCGCCCTTCCCGTTTGGTGCAGCGATGTCCGCATGGAGGGGGTGTGAGTGGGAGAGAATGAGCCCCGAGGATCTATCTGGTTTATCAATCAGTGTTTCTTGCAACTGCAGGTCACAGTCCATTAGGGGAGCCGTGAACTTAGCCTCCGCCCGAGTTCTGCAGGGTAAGAGCCGGGTGAGCTGCCTCGGGGCAACATGAGGCCTGCATTTTGAGCCGCGTTTTGCAGAGTTTAGACTTGGTTTGAGAACGCGTAGCTGAGCGGTTAGAATCGGGGTCTGGGTAGAGGGGTGTGGTGGGAGGTGGTTCTGTGCTTCTGTATGAGCTCCGGAGGGGGACCATGTGGCTTCCGTTTTGGGGTCTTTGGAATGTGGGGTCTTGGTGTACCCCCTGCCTGTACCCTCACGTGCCCCTGGGCACCAGGGAAGGCTGGCACACCCTTGTGCTGCAGGGCTGGGAGAATGCGTGCCAGCTGTGCTGAGAGTCCTAAGGGTGGCTTGTGGTATGCGATGAGGGTGAAGATGACTCGTGCTTGGGGGAGAGCTCTCGCTCACATGGCCGCCCCCATGGAGGGACTGGTGTGTCTGGTTCACTCAATGCAAACGACTTCCCTTTCTCTTTCATTAGACTTGTTACATAGCAAACGTACGTGTCATCCGGTGGGCCCAGAGGGTTCTAGAAAGAGTGTTCCAGAGTGTTCTAAGGATTCCCCATGGCTCCCTGAAACGGGGGAGCAAGCTTGGGGAGGCCAGTGAGGCTGGAAAGGCTGGGAGGTGGAGGAGTTTGGAAACAGCAGGCCGGCCTGCCGGGTCCCATGGCACAGAGCAGGGCATGTGTTGCCCGCGCCAGCCAAGGCCACTAAGAAGCCACGGCGAGGCTGTTCACAAAGCCAGGCCGCAGGCACAGCACGGGCCGGGCGGGGCGCTGTGGGGCCGCATCTGGGACCAAGCATCAGAGCCTGGTCCCCCGAGTGGGTCAACATCTGGGCTCGCCGGTGACTTCTGTGATGTGCCTCTCTTCCCCACAGTAAAGATTCTAACAGTCGCTCAACTGAGCTGTGGGGCCAGGATTGTCGGGTCTTGGGCTCATTTCACTGGCCCTCATGGCAATGATTTGCTAAAGTCTCTGGTTGCTCTGAGCCTATTTTAATTCATCTGTGGATACATGTTGGGAAGTAATTGCTGGCATTCATCATGCTGCTGCAAGCTCATTCCGAGTCACGTGCCCAAAGCACACTCCATGTTCAATGAACGTTTGCGAATCAATAAATGAAAATAAGCCATTATTATGCTATCTTAGTAAAAGCCCATATATCCTTCCACATGTGAATATGGGTAGACAGATGTCTGCATGTGTGTCTGCTCCAGATGATGGCAGTTTCTTGGATTTTTGAGCTTTTTTTTCCTTACCTGTCCGTATTGCCTGAGTGATTTTCCATTCTGAAGGCACAACTTCCCTTTGTTCGTCTACTTTATTCAATGCCCGGTCACCTAGAAGCTTTACCCAAACAGACAAACACTAGTAAAATAAACATTACAGAACCTGCGCGAGCACAAAGGCACGAGACCACCTTTCACTCATCTTCTTTGTTTAGTTTTTCCTCTTTAGTTTATGAAAAAAAATTTTACACTTTGAAATGTGCAGAGATGCCATCCAGACATGTCGGGGGTGTGGGTGACCGGCTAACCTCCTGTACCACATCTTGAAGGTGGATTAACTACACGTGAGGAGTCTCTGAAATAGTCACACAACACAATCGGGCCATCAAGCTCTTAAACATGATTTTACTTATATAAATCTTTGTGTGGGGGCTGGGCACGGTGGTTGATCCCTGTAATCCCAGCACTTTGGAAGGCCAAGCAGGTGGATCACCTGAGGTCAGGAGTTCGAGACCAGCCTGGCTAACATGGTGAAACCCCGTAGCAATGTGATGTTTTTGTTATCTGCTTCGGCTCGCAGTTACATAATTGCTACGGGGTTTCACCATGTTAGCCAGGCTGGTCTCGAACTCCTGACCTCAGGTGATCCACCTGCTTTGGCCTTCCAAAGTGCTGGGATTACAGGGATGAGCCACCGTGCCCAGCCCCCCACAAAAGATTTATATAAGTAAATCATGTTTAAGAGCTTGATGGCCCTATTGTGTTGTGTGACTATTTCAGAGAGTCCTCACGTGTAGTTAATCCACCTTCAAGATGTGGTACAGGAGGTTAGTCGGTCACCCCACACCCCCGACATGTCTGGATGGCATCTCTGCACATTTCAAAGTGTAAAATTTTTTTATAAACTAAAGGGAAAACTAAACAAGAGAAGATGAGTGAAAGGTGGTCTTCGTGCCTTTGCTCCGCGGCAGTTCTGTTAATGTTTACTTTTACTAGTGTTTGTCTGTTTGGGTAAAGCTTGTAGGTAGACCGGGCATTGAATAAAGTAGACGAACAAATGGAAGTTGTGCCTTCAGAATGGAAAATCACTGAGGCAATAACGGACAGGTAAGGAAAAAAAGCTCAAAAATTAAGAAACTGCCATCATCTGGAGCAGACACACATGCAGACATCTGTGCTACCCATATTCACATGTGGAAGGATATATGGGCTTTTACTAAGATAGCATAATAATGGCTTATTTTTCATTTTATTGATTCGCAAACGTTCATTGAACATGGAGTGTGCTTGGGCACGTGACTCGGAATGAGCTTGCAGCAGCATGATGAATGCCAGCAATTACTTCCCAACATGTATCCACAGATGAATTAAAATAGCGCTCAGAGCAATCAGAGACTTTAGCAAATCATTGCCATGAGGGCCAGTGAAATGAGCCCAAAGACCCGACAATCCTGGCCCACAGCTCAGATGAGCGACTGTTAAGGAATCTTTACTGTGGGAAAGAGAGGCACATCACAGAAGTCACCGGCGAGCTTACAGGATCACGCACTCGGGGACCAGGCTCTGATGCTGGTCCCAGATGCGGCCCCACAGCGCCCGCCCGGCCCGTGCTGTGCCTGCGGGCCTGGCTTTGTGAATAGCCTCGCCGTGGCTTCTTAGTGGCCTTGGTGGGCGCGGGCAACACGTGCCCTGCTCTGTGCCATGGGACCCGGCAGGCCGGCCTGCTGTTTTCCGAACTCCTTCACCTCCAGCCTTCCCAGCCTCATGGCCTCCCAAGCTTGCTCCCCGTTTAGGGAGCCATGGGAATCCTTAGAACACTCTGGAACACTCTCTCTAGAACCCTCTGGGGCCCACCGGATGACACGTACGTTTGCTATGTAACAAGTCTAATGAAAGAGAAAGGGAAGTCGTTTGCATTGAGTGAACCAGACACACCAGTCCCTCCATGGGGGCGGCCATGTGAGCGAGAGCTCTCCCCAAGCACGAGTCATCTTCACCCTCATCGCATACCACAAGCCACCCTTAGGACTCTGAGCACAGCTGGCAGGCATTCTCCCAGCCCTGCAGCACAAGGGTGTGCCAGCCTTTCCCTGGTGCCCAGGGGCACGTGACGGGTATAGGCAGGGGGACACCAAGACCCCACATTCCACCCAAGACCCCAAAGCGGAAGCCACATGGTCCCCCTCGGAGCTCCATACAGAAGCACAGAACCACCCCCACCACACCCCTCTACCCAGTCCCCGATTCTGCACCGCTCAAGCTCGACGCGTTCTCAACCAAGTCTAAACTCTGCAAAACGCGGCTCGAACTGCAGGCTCCTCATGTTGCCCGAGGGGCAGCTCACCCCGGCTCTTACCCTGCAGAACTCGGGCGGAGGGGTGGTCCACGGCTCCCTAATGGACTGTGACCTGCAGTTTGGGAGAGACACTGATTGATAAACCAGATAGATCCTCGGGGCTCAATCTCTCCCACTCACACCCCTCCATGCGGACATCGCTGCACCAAACGGGAAGGGCGCCCATCTCCCAGGCCGGGCTCGGTGGCTCACGTCTGTAATCCCAGCGGACTTTGGGAGGCCAAGGCGGGTGGGTCACCTGAGGTCAGGAGTTCAAGACTAGCCTGGCCAACATGGTGAAATCCCGTCTCTACTAAAAATACAAAAATTAGCCAGGCATGGTAGCCCATGCCTGTAGTCCCAGCTACTCAGGAGGGGCTGAGACAGGGAAAATTGCTTGAACCCAGGAGGCAGAGGTTATAGTGAGCCAAGATCACACCATTGCACTCCGGCCTGGGCAACAAAAGCGGAACTCCATCTCAAAAATAAATAAATAAAATAAGTGACGACATCCCTTTGTCTTTAGATCAGACCTGATGCATAAGCAAATTGCAGGCCCCAGGAAAAGGACGATATTCAGCATCAGCAGCGGCACAGGCTGGGCCGCCAGGCTCTCCTCCGCGCGGTACAGTTCTCTCCTGGACGTGAGACCAGGCCAGAAGGAGCTGCCTCTAATCCCAAGGCCTAGGCTGCAGAGGGGCACCCCCCCATCAGACTCTGGAGACGGCGCCCGGCTCACTGGACACGGAAATACATAGAACCAGTGGGACCAATCGGTTATGAAGCCTGCCCTCGGGCGCAGGACTCAGGAGAGAGGCTACGTTCGTTTTCTATGCATCATACCAAATTATCACAGACCCAGGTGTTAGCTCACAGCTCTGTGGGGTCGGGGCGTATGGAGCTAGGCCCTGCACTCTGCTCAGGCTCTTGTGACACTGGCCAGGCAGGCTCTTGTCCGGACGCTCGGGGGTGGGGGAGAAGCCCTCCCCTCTCGGGTGCGCTCAGGCTTCCGGGGATCAGCGTTTGCAATTGCAGGGCTGAGGCACATGTCCCGCGGGTGCTGCGGGGGCCTCTCAGCAACGGGCAGTGCCTTTGGCCTCGCCTGCTGTCCCCTCTCTCTTCAAAGTCTAGGCAACAGGGTCGAGTCCTGCTGCTGCTGCCTCTGCCCTCCTCCCTCCCGACCTCTCCCCTTCTTGCCGACCCCTAGGGGAAAGCTTCTGGACTTGTGCGGGCTCTAGGGATTAGGCTGGGTCCCTCCGGATGGCCTCCCTTCTTCAGGGCCAGCCATGCCCTGGGGGTGAGGGTTAATGGCCATACAGAGAAGAGGCCTCACCCACCTCTCCACAGGCTCCAGGAGATTGGGCGTGGAATCTCGCTCGGTGCTGCTAGGGTCTGCCCGCCACGGAAATTGCTGCTCTTTCCTGCTGCCCGAGAACCTGAGAGATGCAGCTCCAACAGCTTGGACAGCCGTTTTGCCCGCATGAGGCAAGGGCCCATTTCAGAATGCAGAAGGAAGAAGAAACATGGACTCTGGCGACAGTATGAGCCCTGAATCAAGCCACACCTGCTGCCTGCTGTATCCTGGAGTTCCCACCTACTCCGGGCTCTGCATCCATCCCCCTCTTGGCTATTCCAGTCCAGTGGAGGGACTTTCTGTTGCTTACAACCAATGGTCCCGATTGCAATAACTGCCCTATTTTTAGCACAATCTTTAGGGTTAGCAGTGAGTTCACCAGCTGCAGCGGCCACACTCTCCCACTGGAAGCCCGAACACCAGGAAAGTGACAAAAAGGCTGAGTTTTTCTCTCCGGGTGGAATATAGGACTTCACACATTCCTCCAGGCTGGGACTCACATATCACTTCCGAAGTGCAGAGAGACCCAAACAGCCCACAGGGAAGCCTGGGGGCAGGGACACCTTCCTCTTTGCTCCCCCAGTTAGATGCTCTGTAATTCACAACGCTCACGGGAAAGACCGATAACCAGCGTGTTTCTTGCTGGGGGAGGAAGGAGAGGAGCAGACGGGTTTCTCGGAGGTCAGTCCCTCAGACGAGCTGCCAGCCCCCCTCTAGACAGGGCGGGATGAGATGTAAAGGGAGAAATTCTCAAACGCCTCCAGGAGCAGGGACACAAGCCTCTCCAGGGCTCTTGCTTTCCCCACGGTAACTCCACGCCAGACCTAAAGGAAGCCTGTGACTTCACCCACCGTGACTGCCCACCATGGAAATTGCTGCTCTTTCTCCTGCTGCCCGAGAACCTGAGAGAATGCAGCTCCAACAGCCCTGGACAGCCGTCTTGCCCACATGAGGCAAGGCCCATTTCAGAATGCAGAAAGAAGAAACATGGAATCCCAGCTACTCAGAAGGCTGGCTGCAGCAATGGCTTTCTGGGAGACAGCGAAGGCCAGGTGGAACCGACCCGAGGGACGTGTGCTCACAAAGAGAAAGGCGAGGGACAGGCGGGTGGCTGCAGCCCTTTCTACCCAGGAACGTCCCTTTCACTTCAGAAGCAGGGACACAGCCTGCGCTCAGTGGCCCAGACCTGTCATCACAGCACTTTGGGAGGCCGGGGTAGGCGGATCGCTTGAATCCAAAAGTTAGAGACCAGCCTGGGCAACACAGTGAAGACCCCATCTCTCCAAAAAATACAAAAATTAGCCGGGCGTGATGGCACACACCTGGAATCCCAGCTACTCGGGAGGCTCAGATGGGAAGATCACTTGATCCGAGGAGGTGAAGGTTGCAGTGAGCAGAATGGTACCACCGCACTCCAGCCTGTCTCAAAACACAGAAGCAGCAAGTACCTCAGGTAGCCCCACCCAGCTTTCGGGAGAGAAAAACAGGAAGGCGCCCTGCAGACAGTGCAGCACGAGGGGACTGCCAGCACCCCCGACTTCAGAGGACATGCAAAATTACTATCTTCAAGTAGAAATTAGCTAGAAAATAGAGGCTTCCTGAGGGCGTGGGCTGTGCTTTCCTTGCAGAGGCCCCAGGCGGTAAGAGCTGGGCCTGGGACATGGCAGGGGGGATGGGGTTCCTGAATGGGAGAGGCAGATGCAATCTAGGTGGGGTCAGCAGGGGGGCCTTGAGGGGTCTGGGAAAACCACCCCGGATGCTCCCACGAGGAAAAAGGAGACCCTGTTTGTGGGTAACCGCAGAACTAGAAAGGGAATTCGGGGGCGCTGCAAAGCTGGGTGCCACCGAACTTGCCAGGAAGGCATGAACTCACCACACTGGGAGGTAAGAGGCCTGGGCTGGACTCCTGCTTCTGGAATGAGACCTCAGCACTCTTAGGGGACAGAGGTCCTGGGGCTGGACTCCTGCCTCTGAAATGAGACCTCAGCGTTCTCAAGGGACAGAGGTGGAACAGGACAAGGACAATCCCCCTGAGATGGCACCTTCACCTGCACGTGGGGGCCTACAGGGCCGAGTGGTCAGGGGCGGCTGCAGCACAAGCCTCTTCACGCCTCTCGGACTGCACCCTCCCCCCCCCCCACCCTCCCCCTCTCCTCTCGGACTGCACTCTCCCCCGCCACCCTCCCCTCTCCTCTCGGACTGCACCCTCCCCCTCCCCACCCTCCCCTCTCCTCTCGGACTACACCCCCCCCCCCCAACCATCCCCTCTCCTCTCAGACTGCACCCCCCCCCCCCACACCCTCCCCTCTTCTCTCGGACTGCACCCTCCCCCTCCACCCCTCCCCTCTCCTCTCGGACTGTACCCTCCACCCCCACCCTCCCCCTCTCCCCCCAACACTCTTATAACAGAGCCTCTTAATTGCCTGGTGTTGAGCAACCAAGAATGAAGAATTATTTGATGAGCCTTTTGTTCTCTTTTTAGTTATTAAATTTTAATTAAAAACCATTAAAGGCACCCTGCCCCAATTCATAACAATAAATCTCACCGAGACCCTCACAGTCTCCCTCCAGCCAAGAATGAGGCAGCCTCCTACCCTCTCTCCTACTCCTAGCCCACAGCAACCCTCCTTCCCCAGGACTGCCAAAGGTGCGTTCTTGGAAAGAGCCACCCTGCTGCATAGCACTGTGGAGTCAGTTTAGCGGGGCATAGCCTGATCTTTAAAAGCAAAATATGGGGAATGGGATGGGATGCAATGGAATGGGTGGTATGGGATAGACAGAATAGAGAGATGGGATGGGATGGATGGAATGGGAGGGAATAGAATAGAGATGGGATGGGTGGAATGGGAGGGGAGGGAAGGGGAGAGGAAGGTAGAGGGGATGGGAGGGGAGAGGAGGGGAGGAGAGGGGATGGGAGGGGAGGGGAGGGAAGGGGAGAGGACAGGAGGGGAGAGGAGGGGAGGAGAGGGGATGGGAGGGGAGGGGAGGGGAGGGAAGGAGAGAGGATGGTAGAGGGAATGGGAGGGGAGAGGAGGGGAGGAGAGGGGATGGGAGGGAAGGGGGAGAGGACGGGAGGGGAGAGGATGGGAGGGGAGAGGAGGGGAGGAGAGGGGATGGGAGGGGAGGGGAGGGGAGGGGAGGGGAGGGGAAGGGGAGGAGAGGGGATGGGAGGGGAGAGGGAGATGTAATTGAATGGCTGGAATGGGATAGAACAGAATAGGATAGGATAGGATGGGATGGGATAGGGGAGGGGAGGATAGGATAGGATAGGATAGGGTAGGGGTAGGATAGGGGACTGAATAGCTGGGATGGGATGAGATGGGATAGAATAGAATAGAATAGGGCAGGGTAGGGTAGGGTAGGGTAGGGTAGGGTAGGTGGGGCAGGGGTAGAGAGATGGGACTGAATGGCTGGAACGGGATGGGATGGGACAGGTGAGGGCTAGGGAACAGAACAGCACACACACTTACAAGCGAGGAATTGGCATCATCTTCATTTTACAGACAAGAAAACTGGGAGTGAAGGTTGCTCATGACCAAGCACCTAAGACACGATTTGAACCTGGATGCTTCTCCCATGGCCCCCAGCTGGCCCCGTACTCCCACAGGAGCATTTCTCAGGAAACACTCCTCTGTCTCCCATCGTGCCCATGAGGCCCTGTGATATGACTCCATGCTCTGGCATGCTGTGATCATGTGACAATCCAACTGACTGAAAGATTAATGAATGAATACAATGTGAAGAAAAGGCACAGGGCCATCTCTAACCTCATTTTTAAAGATAATTTAGGCAACTGGGAAAGTCTGGGTATACACACACTTGCAGACAGTCCCGTGCTGGCCTAGTGATGCCTGTGAGAGGGCGTCGCCTTGAGGACGTTAGGGCAAGCACACAAAGGATGGCCACTTCTCAGACTGCTTCCATTAAGAAATGGTGACCCCCAAAGCCAGGGGGAGCCCAGCAATTGCGTGCAGAATCCACTTCTATGCCCACCCTGAGAACTGTCCGCAGGGAGAGGAGAGCAGGACCGCACAGGCATTTTGGCCTTCCCCTTTCTGACAGAGCCCAGGTCTCTGGAGGTGGGCATGGAAATAGCTAAACAGCTACGTTTCCCAGATGCTGGTGCAGACTGGGGTGGCACGTGACAGCACCAACCAGTGGGTGGAATCGGAAGTCACTGAACGGCGTCATCCCAAGAAAGCCCTTTAAATGGGGTAAGTCAGCTGTCACCTACTTTCTCTTGCCCCTCGTCCACTACTGCTCCCATTTCCTGCCTGGATGCGGGTGTGCCGGCTGGAGCTCCACCAGCTGTCTTGAGAGTATTGACAAGGATTGTGGTCATCAGGATGGCAGAGCGGCGAGCCAGAGGGAACACCGGTCCCTAAGGATGCAGTGGAGCCGGCACACCAGGAACTCTGGAATTCCTGCGTCTGAACTTCTTATGCCATAAGAATATAAACCTTCTCTTGTTTGAGGCGCTGTGCAACTCAGCATAGTCCCGAATGAGATGCCCAGGACATTTATCCCAGGCATGTGGACCAGAAACAGGTGGTTAATGCCAGCTGTGCGCAGGCCCCACCCCTGCCAAGAGGCTGCACACACCAGAACCCTCAAGCAGAACCCTCGGAGAAGGAGTCACTGCAAGACCACTGCCCTCAACCAGGCGGGCAAGCCGAAAACCTTGGCTTTACCGTAGACTCAGCACGTTCCCTTCACTCAGTCACCACAGCCACGGTCTCTGTGGTTCACTCCCTACCTGGGAGGCAGAAAACTAACCGGAAAGTAGATATTCAACAAGTCCTTCTATGTAAAGGACCTTAGAGGCCACCTGTGACCTCAGGATAAAGTCCAGGGTCCTCACTGCTGCTCGCCGTCTCACCCCGCCTCATCGCCAACCTCACAGCATGCCTCTCTCCTTCCCCACCACGCTCCAGCACGTAGGCCGCTCTGCGCCCCTCCCCCAAGGCCTTCTTGGGACAGCTCCCCCTGCCTGGCAGGATCCTTCCCATGGCGCTCCTACAGAGATTCCGCCCATCCTTCATCTCTGCGTGGATGGCGCTCCCCTGGACTGGCTTGGTACCCACTGTGGCAACGTTCCTTGCAGTCACCATTTCTTGCCCCGCAGGAGGTAGCAGACATTGACAAAAGTGATTACAAAGGTGGTGGGAGGGGGTGGCTGCTCAAGACGGCCCTGGGGAGGGCACATAAGAAAGGGAAGAAGCCACGTGCAGTACGCGGACAGCCATGTTCTCAGCCCTTGTTCTTAACGCAGTGCCTAGCACATAGTACATGATCAGTAAACACTAACTAAATGACTACACAAACAGAACCCGGCACCTGAGCCGGAAAGTGTCCTCCAGGCCAGACCGAGGATAAGGGAGATCCCGCCTATCAGGTCAGTTACCCTTCGGCGTCACTCCCATTATGAATGCAAATGTCCGGCGTCATGAACACAATATCCGCCTTTCCACGTGGCTCTGGAGCATCTGTTCACTACAGAAACAGGGAGCATTTCATCTCCACTTAATGGCTGTCCAGGTGACTTGCAGGCTGGTCTGGACTACGGAGCTAGCAGTGGGGGTGGAAAGAAGAGGTTAGGTGTGAGCTGCATGTTGGAAGTGGAGAGGCGTCCAGATGTACTGTGGTTTGATGTGGGCTTGAAGAGGAGTCATGGATGACCCCAAGGCTTTAGACTCGAGCAGCTGGATGAAATAAGCTGCCATTTACAAAGATGAAGATGTGCACTGGAGGAGGAGTACATTTACGGGAGGAAGAAATTGCAAGTATATGATTTTGTACAGATGCTTTTCAGATGTGCATTGGGTCACCAAAGGAAGATGCAGCATGGGCAACTGAACACCCACTAAGTTCCAGGAGCTACGGAAGGTGCCAAGGATGCATGGACACAACCCTGCCCTCCGTGCTCACGTCCCAGCCAGCGAGGCTGATGTGTCCACAAGGACAGGCGCGTGATCAGGGCTTTAACACGGGTACACGCGGAGCCTTACTGGGAGTGCAAAAACGCCTGGAGAGGGCAGACAGACTCGGTCCTGAAAGGAAGAGACCGCTGATGAGTGGGGGGATGTGCGCATCGCACTGGATTTTCTACATATCAGTCATTCAGACGCTACCTTCAATATCCGTCCTCTGCATCCCCTGAAGTTTTATCGAATAATTTTCTTTAAATTACTGACTTTAATCCTGAGTAAGGTTGAAATTTATAGATCACCACCATAAAATGAAAGCCAATATCATCAGCCTTAAATGTAAAGTGACAATTAATATAGATTTTTTTTTAAAGCAGAGGAAAGATACAAATTTATAGCCAGACAACGGAGCTGGCTCAGCGTTTTGAGCCAGAGGCCTACTCTCCTGTTTAACAAAGGTGGTGAGCAAGAATTAGAAAGTCCTACAGACACCAGACTTGAGACTTTCTCCTGGGATTTAATCAGGAGGAGGAAAGGGGAATTAAAAGGAAATAAACTTGCTGTTCTGCAATGTCACGTTGTTCAGCAATGCTTGAGAAGCATCTTAAGCCCCTCTTTGGAGTCACAGTTTGGGAAATACTGTATTAGTCAGAGAAAGGCAGCACTCAGGGCAGTGGGAACAGCTTCCGCAAAAGCACAGGGACAGGACGCAGCCAAGCACGGTTTGAAAAACTACAAATCATTTTACGCGCTAAAGGGAGAGGTAGGTGGGGGGCCGTGAGGTGGCAGGAGTCGGATTGGGAAGTGTCTCGCCTGCCAGGCTGAAGACGGGGATTTTATTTCATAGGCTATGAAGAGCCTCTGGAGGGTGTCAAGAAGCGATGTGGGCAGGTTCATATTTACAACGAACACACAGGATGGAATGAATGAAGAGGGCCAGACTGGAGGCACCTCAGGAGACACAAAACCGGGCGAAAACCGTCCTAACTAAGACCGCAGAAATAACAGAGAATTTCAGACTCAAGAAGTATTAGTGTGACCAGGTGCAGAGGCTCACACCTGTAATCCCAAGGCTCTGGGAGGTGAAGGCGGGAAGACTGCTTGAGGCCACGAGCTCAAGACCAGCCTGCACAACATAGCAAGACCCTGTCTCTACAAAATGTTTTTAAAAAATTAGCCAGGTATGGTAGTGCACGCCTGTGGTCCCAGCTACTCAGGAGGCTGAGGCAAGAGGATTGCTTGAGCCCAGGAGTTCAAGGCCGCAGTGAGCTATAATTGCACCACTGCACTCCAGCCTGGGGTGCAGAGGGAGGCCTTGCCTTTTTAAAAATAATAATAACTTGGTAGAATTGGCAGGCCCCTGGCAACTGGTTGGAGATAGGAGTTCAGGGAGGAATATTCTGTGATGGTTCTTGTCCTTTCTAGATTGGATGTTGTACCATTACCTTCATTAAGAACATGGAAGGAAAATTAGCCAGGTACGGTGGGGCACACCTGTGGTCCCAGCCACTCCAGAGGCTGAAGCTGAAGGATCGCCTGAGCCCAGGAAGTCAAGGCGGCAATAAACTATGACTGCAGTGCTGCACTCCAGCCTGGGCCACAAAGCAAGACCCCTTCAGGAGGAAGGGGAGGGAGGGAGGAGAGGAGGGAGGAGAGGTGGGAGGAGAGGAGGGAGGAGGGAGGGAGGGAAGGAGGGAGGAGGGAGGGAGGGAAGGAGGAAGGAAGGAAGGAGGAAAGAAGGATGAGTGTTGGTGAAGAGACAGGGGAGCTCTGTTTTGGGATGTGTTGAACTTGCAGGAAATGCAAGAATAAAAGAAACGTTGTCCAGGATGCATGGGGAACCATGTTTAACATTTAGGGAGACATTTGGGGCAGGATGTGAGCGGTCTTCAACAGCTAACTTGCAGTCACGGGCGTGGAGAGGAACTGCCTGGAGGAGGGAGAAGCTTGAGAGCCGTGCTGTGAGGCCCTTCTGCGTGGGGGAGGGGCCATGAAGGACACAGAGAAGCAGGACAGGGGAGGTGGGGAGAGGAGCCAGAAGACAGCGGGACCGAAGACACCAGAGAGAAAGACCTTCAAGGGAGAAGGCGTGGACAACAGAGCCAGAGGGGTGCAGCCCTGACTTCCGGAAGCCCCTTCTTTTGGGTCTCATGACAGCCACAGAACCTGCCTCCATACTGACTCAAACAGTCTTTAGCTTGCTCACATCAGAAGGCCCTCCATCCCCTGCCACCGTTGCAAACATCCTGGCCTCTGCCTGTCCTGCTCCTTCACATGACCCATCAGGAAGGGACAAGCATGACTCAGCCCCACAAAATTCCAGTGTGTGCAGTTTACAAAGATGCTGGAAATAGAGATTTTAGGCCGGGCGCGGTGGCTCACACCTGTAATCCCAGCACTTTGGGAGGCTGAGGCGGGTGGATCACCTGAGGTCAGGAGTTGACACCTGTAATCCCAGCACTTTGGGAGGCTGAGGCGGGTGGATCACCTGAGGTCAGGAGTTTGACACCAGCCTGGCCAACAGAGTGAAACCCCATCTCTACTAAAAATACAAAAATTAGTCAGGCATGGTGGTGGGCACCTGTAATCCCAACCACTCAGGGGGCTGGGCAGGAGACCTGCTTGAATCAGAAAAGAGAGGAAGCTGCAGTGAGGAAGTTGGGCCACTGCACTCCAGCCTGGGTGACGGAGTGAGACTGTCTTTGAAAAAGAGACATACGGGTTTTACATTAAAACACCGCAATTTTTAAAATGCTAGCAACCAATATTAACCATTTTTTTCCTAACTCTATGTAGAAGGTGTGTGTGGGCAGCTCTCAGCCCAGAGATGCCCATCTACCACCCCTAAGGGGCATCGGTGGTACCACCCCAAGTGAGGAAAATGTTTCCTAAACCCTCTCCAGCCAGAAAGCATTCGATGGTCTTCTAGTTGGTGTGGTTTTTAGTTCACATTCTCTCAATCTCAAATCAGACAGTCCATTTCCACAAAGACCCACAGAGCCCCTGGCCCGCATCAGCCAAGGTCCTTCACTTCCTTCCACCTGCTGCCCGCAAAGACACCTGGAGTTGAGGAATCTCTAAGACACCAGCCACACCCCCCCCAGGGGTCTGCACGGTGGTACACGATGGCACTGGGCTGAGGAATGTCCCCAAGAATCACGTTCACTGGAAACCTCAGAATGTGACCTCACTTGGAAGGAGGCTCTTCGCAGATGCAATTCTTAAGGTAAGAATTCAGATGGCGTCCTACTGGCTCGGGGGACTCAATCCAATGAGAATGTCCTTCTAGGAGATGGAGGAGGACACACAGCCAAGGAGAAGGCAGGCCATGTGGAGACAGAGGCGGAGGCGGGGGATGTGGCCACAGCCCACGGAGCACCAGGAGCCACCGGAAACTGGGAGAGGCAGGAAAGATCCACCCGGAGCCCACGGAAGGAGCGCAGCCCTGCAGCACCTGGATTCAGACTCCACGTGCAGAGCTTCGAGGGAAGAGATGTCTGTGGTTTTTGAACCCCGCCCCCGTCCATCCTAAGTTATTATGGCAGCTGCAGGAAACGGATCCGACCACCCAAAAGATTCCAAATGTGCTATCACACAACAAGCACGTCGTGAGCACCTCCCATGCACGCCTTGTCAGCACCCTCTGTGTACATTTCGTGATGCGCACACTTTGTGAGCACCCACTATGAGCACACTTTGTGAGAGCCCACTGTACACCCTTTGTGAGCACCCACTGTGTATACTTTGTGAGTGCGCACTGTGCACACTCTGTGAGTGCCTACTGTGCATACTTTGTGAGCACCACTGTGTACAAGCATCTCCTATACTGAGCATGATGGTGTGCCACATAGAACATGGCCCCCTGCCTTTTAGCAAGTAGTTTCTAGAACAGACAGAAGAGCGCACAGGTCACAAGAACACCAAGGTAAACACCGGGAAGCACTAAGACACAAATAGGAAGTTCCCGTGGGATTTCGAAGGATAGCCAGGTGTCATCGCAGTCGGAGGCCACTGGGTTCGGCTGGAGAGAGGGAGCCAGTCTGAGCCATGCCCCCCGGGGTCAGAAGGGAAGCAGCAGAGCCCCCAGCAGGTGGGAGCTGAGCTGGGCCCTCACGCTGTAAGCCCCTTAACACAGCGGGTGGGCACTTTTGCCGGGCTGTCTGGGGGAGGCCTTGCAGTGTTTCATAAACACAGAACGAGCAGGTGTTGTGTCTGGAAGACGTAAAGCTACATGTCACCTTCTGTCTCACACTCAGCTTGCGTCACATGGAACTGCTCGTTTGGGAGTTTACAACCCCTGAAGACGCAGGGGTTCCAAAGAACAAAGAACGCCGGCAGCCCGGAAGCCACCATGTCACACTCGGGGACGGAGGGCAGCCCGGAAGCCACCATGTCACACTCGGGGACGGAGGGCAGCCCGGAAGCCACCATGTCACACTCGGGGACGCAGAGTAGCCCGGAAGCCACCATGTCACACTCAGGGACGGACAGCCCGGGGAGCCCACCATGTCACACTTCGGGGACGGAGAGCAGCCCCGAAGCCACCATGTCACACTTGGGGACGGAGAGCAGCCCGGAAGCCACCATGCTCACACTCGGGGACGGAGAGCAGCCCGGGAGCCACCATGTCACACTCAGGGACGGAGAGCAGCCCGGAAGCCACCCCATGTCACACTCGGGGACGAGAGCAGCCCGGAAGCCCACCATGTCACACTCGGGGACGGAGAGCAGCCCGGAAGCCACCATGTCACACTCGGGGACGGAGAGCAGCCCGGAAGCCACCATGCTCACACTTCGGGGACGGAGAGCAGCCCGGAAGCCACCATGTCACACTCGGGGACGGAGAGCAGCCCGGAAGCCACCATGTCACACTCAGGGACGGAGAGTAGCCCCGGAAGCCACCATGTCACACTCGGGGACGGAGATAGCCCGGAAGCCACCACCATGTCACACTCGGGGACGGAGAGCAGCCCGAAGCCCACCATGTCTCACTCGGGTACGGAGAGCAGCCCGGAAGCTCACCATGTCACACTCGGGGACGGAGAGCAGCCCGGAAGCCACCATGTCACACTCGGGGACGGAGAGCAGCCCGGAAGCCACCATGTCACACTTGGGGACGGAGAGCAGCCCGGAAGCCACCATGTCACACTCAGGGACGGAGAGCAGCCCGGAAGCCACCATGTCCACACCTGGGGGACGGAGAGCAGCCCCGGAAGCCACCATGTCACACTCGGGGGACGAGAGACAGCCCGGAAGCCACCATGTCAACTCAGGGGACGGAGAGTAGCCCGGAAGCTCACCATGTCACACTCGGGGACGAGAGAGCAGCCCGGAAGCCACCATGTCACACTCGGGGACGGCTAGGCAGCCCGGAAGTTACCATGTCACACTCGGGGGACGGAGAGCAGCCCGCGAAGCCACCATGTCACACTCTGGGGACGGAGAGTAGCCCGGGGAGCCGGGCACGGGGCACCTTCACCGTCAGGCCCGGCAGCCCGGAGTCCATCATGCTCACACTCCGGGGTCGGAGAGTAGCCCACAAGCCATCATGTCACACTCGGGGATGGAGAGCAGTCCAGAAGCCACTCATGTCACACTCGGGGACGAGAGCAGCCCCGGGGAGCCAGGCACGGGCACCTTCACCGTCAGGCCCGCATGCGAACATGGGCCGTCCCAGTGCCTTGCTGGGCACATCGCCAGGGGGAGGGTTTCTGAGCAAGGAAGGCGTGAGAGTGTGAGACCAAGCTACGGCACCCGATGCTGATGTGAGCCCCCAAAAGCCACGGGACACAAACCACTCCTCTGCTTGACAGTGTGGGAAGCTCGTAAAATTCACTGATCTTTGTTTGCTCGTTTCTGAGACAGAGTTTCACTCTTGTTGCCCAGGCTGGAGTGCAGTGGCGCAATCTCGGCTCACTGCAGCCTCCCCCTCCCGGGTTCAAGAGATTCTCCTGCCTCAGCCTCCCGAGTAGCTGGGATTACAGGCATGCGCCACTGCCGCCCAGCTAATTTTTGTATGTTTAGTAGAGAGAAGGTTTCTCCATGTTGATCAGGCTGGTCTTGAACTCCCAACCTCAAGTGATCCCCCACCTCAGCCTTCCAAAGTGCTGGGATTACAGGCATGAGCCACTGCACCCAGCAATTCATTGTTTTCTTCAAGATCTTTGGGCTAAATAATAGCACATCTTTAATAACGCATCCTTGAGCTCAGTGAGCAAAACAGGTTACACCCGACGACCTGCCTTAAAACCCAGGAGCCGGGACCAGGGTTTCCCACAGCCCACCCCTCCCATGGCACATCCTTCACCCCCCCCTGGCGGCACGTGTGACTCACACACATGTGTGTTCTGGAAGAGCAGAGGCTCCAGGGAAGGGACTGCAGGCCCAGGGCTTCCCAAACATAACGTGGCCCAAAAGAGGGCCTGTGCCGATGCTGCTCCCCGGGTCCAGCCAATCTCAGCTCAGGGCTCCGGTCCGAGGATGCTCTTCCCAGCTAAACGGCAAGGGCCCAGCTGTTTGCATTACAGCAGGAGAGGAAAGTCTCAGCTTCTCTAGCTGAACCCTTAGCAACGATTTTGGGTAAATTCCCAAATTGCCACCACCACCACCAACAATGAAATAACCACATGCAGGATGAAGGATTTGGAGAAGAAAATGGGAATGGTGTTTGTGAGAGCAGGAGAGCTGTGTGCCAGCCCCTTCCTGTCTCGTGAGTATTGATTTCTTCCCGTGAGAACCATAGCCCGGCGGGGGAGGACAGAGGCCCTGGAATCAGATGATCCCGATCAGAATCTCCCCCCCCCACAAGCCCAGTTACAAACTGTGTGCCTTTGGACAGGTTGCCTAATTTCCTGGGGCCTCTCTCTTCTCATCCATAAAACTGGAGTTAATCATAGGGCTGTATGGAAACTCCATGAAATAAGCCATCGGGGCGCTCAGGCAGGGCCTGCCTCGACAGGGGTTGAGAGCATCTGCTTTTTCCTCCTGGGCCGAGACAACGAGACTGTGATTTCCAGCAATTTATTCGTTTCAGAAAAATGCTGCTGCCCTTCAGAAGAGGGGCAGTTAGAGACGGTTCATTAGAATAGGATTTTCCTGTAATGCCTCCAGGTCACTGGGTCACCCCAGCGGGCCAGGGGCAGGATTCTTCCCCTGGAAGCCTGAGATAATTGCAGTTACCAAAGTGGTCCAGCCTCCCGGCATGGGGCAGCCAGTTCACCAGGCAAGTCACACTCCTGGCCGATGGTGGACACCTGCCGCTGGCCTTGTGCACCCCCAATTTACCTCCGGGCGGGCCTTGTGCACCCCGCTTAACCTCCAGGCGGGTTCCCCCCTCTGCCCCAGACATTTTCGGGTTCCCTGCACTTATTATGAAGCTTGCCCAAGAATCCCTAATTCACTAATAAGAAAATCACCACCTGACATCAGTGTTTGAAAATTACCTTGTGTTAGAACTGTGGTGGGGAAGAGTACTGTGTTTTCAAAGGATCACGGTTGTTTAAAAAGCATGGCACGGGCGCTCCCCCCCCAGCCACCCACCTGCGCTCCCCAGTCCCTCACCCATTGCGACCACCTGGTGCTCAGCTCAGGGCTGAGCCTCGGTCTGAGGCCCAGACCCTGGGCGTGGGGCTCCATCAGAGCCCATAATCGGATCGCGGGCGCTCTAGCCCTCACGTGACTGGGGCCGCCGCCTAACCCTGATTAGCACTCCACAGCCCCTCAGAGCAGCCTCCTGGGTCAGGCGGCTTCTCCATGTCTTAATAAGATCCAGCAACTGCCATGTGTAGCACAGTGGGTGTGTTGAAACAGCAATCTCTAGGGGAGAAGAAACAAAAACAGCACCCACAACTGAACAGCTTAGGAAATACAGAGAGGGCTGTAGAAGCGAGGAGGGAACCCTGAGCCTGAGCGAGCCTGAGCCTGAGTGAGCCTGAGCCTGAGGCTGAGTGAGCCTGAGCCTGAGCCTGAGCCTGAGCCTGAGCCTGAGCGAGCCTGAGCCTGAGCCTGAGCCTGAGTAGCCTGAGCCTAGCCTGAGCCTGAGCCTGAGTGAGCCTGAGCCTGAGCCTGAGCCTGAGCCTGAGCCTCAGCCTGAGCCTGAGCGAGCCTGAGTGAGCCTGAGCCTCGAGCCTGAGCCTGAGCCTGAGCCTGAGTGAGCCTGAGCCTGAGCCTGAGTGAGCCTGAGCCTGAGCCTGAGCCTGAGCGAGCCTAGTGAGCCTGAGCCTGAGTGAGCCTAGTGAGCCTGAGCCTGAGCCTGAGTGAGCCTGAGCCCCTGAGCCTGAGCCTGAGTCAGCCTAGCCTGAGCCTGAGCCTGAGCCTCAGCCTGAGTGAGCCTGAGCCTCAGCCTCAGCCTCAGCCTCAGCCTAGCGAGCCTGAGTGAGCCTGAGCCTGAGTGAGCCTGAGCTAGCCTGAGCCTGAGCTGAGCACTGAGCCTGAGCCTGAGCCTGAGCCTGAACCTGAGTGAGCCTAGTGAGCCTGAGCCTGAGCCTGAGCCTGAGCCTGAGTGAGCCTGAGCCTGAGCCTGAGCCTGAGTGAGCCTGAGCCTCAGCCTGAGCCTGAGCCTGAGCAAAGCTGAGTGAGCCTGAGCCTGAGCCTGAGCCTGAGCCTTGAGCCTGAGCCTGAGTAGAAGACTCTGAGCCTGAGCCTGAGTGAGCCTGAGCCTGAGCCTGAGCCTGAGCCTTGAGCCTGAGCCTGAGCCTGAGCCTGAGTGAGCCTGAGCCTCAGCCTGAGCCTGAGCCTGAGCCTGAGTGAGCCTGAGCCTGAGCCTGAGTGAGCCTGAGCCTGAGCCTGAGCCTGAGCCTGAGTGAGCCTGAGCCTGAGCCTGAGCCTGAGTGAGCCTGAGCCTGAGCGAACCTGAGCCTCAGCCTGAGCCTGAGTAGCCTGAGCCTGAGCGAGCCTGAGTGAGCCTGAGCCTAGCCTGAGCCTGAGCCTGAGCCTGAGTGAGCCTGAGCCTGAGTGAGCCTGAGCCTGAGCCTGAGTGAGCCTGAGCCTGAGCCTGAGTCTGAGCCTGAACCTGGTGAGCCTGAGTGAGCCTGAGCCTGAGCCTGAGCCTGAGCCTGAACCTGAGTGAGCCTCAGCCTGAGCCTGAGCCTGAGCCTGAGCCTGAGTGAGCCTGAGCCTGAGCCTGAGCCTGAGTGAGCCTGAGCCTGATCGAGCCTGAGCCTGAGCCTGAGCCTCAGTGAGCCTGAGCCTGAGCGAGCCTGAGTGAGCCTGAACCTGAGCCTGAGCCTGAGCCTGAGTGAGCCTGAGCCTGAGTGAGCCTGAGCCTGAGCCTGAGTGAGCCTCAGCCTGAGCCTGAGTCTGAGCCTGAACCTCGAGGTGAGCCTGAGTGAGCCTGAGCCTGAGCCTGAGCCTGAGCCTGAGTGAGACTGAGCCTGAGCCTCAGCCTGAGCCTGAGGCTGAGTGAGCCTGAGCCTGAGCCTGAGCCTGAGCCTAGTGAGCCTGAGCCTCAGTAGCCTGAGCCTAGCCTGAGTGAGCCTGAGCCTGAGCCTGAGTCGAGCCTGAGACTGAGCCTGAGCCTGAGTGAGCCTGAGCCTGAGCCTGAGCCTGAGCCTGAACCTGAGTGAGCCTGAGCCTGAGCCTGAGCCTCAGCCTGAGCCTGAGTGAGCCTGAGCCTGAGCCTGAGCCTGAGCCTGAGCCTGAGCCTGAGCCTTGAGCCTGAGCCTGAGCCTGAGTGAGCCGCCTGAGCCTGAGCCTGAGCCTGAGTGAGCACTGAGCCTGAGTGAGCCTGAGCCTGAGCCTGAGTGAGCCTGAGCCTGAGCACTGAGTCTGAACCTGAGCCAGCCTGAGTGAGCCTGAGCCTGAGCCTGAGCCTGAGCCTGAGCCTCAGTGAGCCTAGTGAGCCTGAGCCTTGAGCCTGAGCCTGAGTGAGCCTGAGCCTGAGCCTGAGCCTGAGCCTGAGCCTGAGTGAACCTGAGCCTGAGCCTGAGCCTGAGCCTGAGCCTCAGGGAGCCTGAGCCTGAGCCTGAGCCTGAGCACTGAGTGAGCCTGAGCCTGAGCCTGAGCCTGAGCCTGAGCCTGTGAGCCTGAGCCTGAGCCTGGCGAGCCTGAGTGAGCCTGAGCCTGAGTGAGCCTGAGTGAGCCTGAGCCTGAGAGAACCTGAGCCTGAGCCTGAGTGAGCCTGAGCCTGAGCCTTAGCGAGCCTAGTGAGCCTGAGCCTGAGTGAGCCTTGAGTGAGCCTGAGCCTGAGCCTGAGTCAGCCTGAGCCTGAACCTGAGCCTGAGCCTGAGTGAGCCTGAGCCTGAGTGAGCCTGAGCCTGAGTTGAACCTGAGCCTGAGCCTGAGTGAGCCTGAGCCTGAGCCTGAGCGAGCCTGAGTGAGCCTGAGCCTGAGTGAGCCTGAGTGAGCCTGAGCCTGAGCCTGAGTGAGCCTGAGTGAGCCTGAGCCTGAGCCTCAGCCTGAGGAGCCTGAGCCTGAGCCTGAGCCTGAGTGAGCCTGAGCCTGAGCCTGAGCCTGAGCCTGAGTGAGCCTGAGCCTGAGCCTGAGCCTGAGTGAGCCTGAGCCTGAGCCTGGAGTGAGCCTGAGTGAGCCTGAGCCTGAGCCTGAGCCTGAGCCTGAGTGAGCCTGAGCCTGAGTGAGCCTGAGCCTGAGTGAACCTGAGCCTGAGCCTGAGTTGAGCCTGAGCCTGAGCCTGAGCGAGCCTGAGTGAGCCTGAGCCTGAGTGAGCCTGAGTGAGCCTGAGCCTGAGCCTGAGTGAGCCTGGAGTGAGCCTGAGCCTGAGTGAGCCTGAGCGAGCCTGAGCCTGAGCCTGAGCCTGAGTGAGCCTGAGCCTGAGCCTGAGCCTGAGCCTGAGTGAGCCTGAGCCTGAGCCTGAGCCTGAGTGAGCCTGAGCCTGAGCCTGAGTGAGCCTGAGTGAGCCTGAGCCTGAGCCTGAGCCTGAGTGAGCCTGAGCCTGAGCCTGAGCCTGAGCCTGAGTGAGCCTGAGCCTGAGCCTGAGCCTGAGTGAGCCTGAGCCTGAGCCTGAGCCTGAGTGAGCCTGAGCCTGATCGAGCCTGAGCCTGAGCCTGAGCCTAGTGAGCCTGAGCCTGAGCGAGCCTGAGTGAGCCTGAACCTGAGCCTGAGCCTGAGCCTGAGTGAGCCTGAGCCTGAGTGAGCCTGAGCCTGAGCCTGAGTGAGCCTGAGCCTGAGCCTGAGTCTGAGCCTGAACCTGAGTGAGCCTGAGTGAGCCTGAGCCTGAGCCTGAGCCTGAGCCCTGAGTGAGAGTGAGCCTGAGCCTCAGCCTGAGCCTGAGGCTGAGTGAGCCTGAGCCTGAGCCTGAGCCTGAGCCTGAGTGAGCCTGAGCCTGAGTGAGCCTGAGCCTGAGCCTGAGTGAGCCTGAGCCTGAGCCTGAGTCTGAGCCTGAACCTGAGTGAGCCTGAGTGAGCCTGAGCCTGAGCCTGAGCCTGAGCCTGAACCTGAGTGAGCCTGAGCCTGAGCCTCAGCCTGAGCCTGAGCCTGAGTGAGCCTGAGCCTGAGCCTGAGCCTGAGTGAGCCTGAGCCTGATCGAGCCTGAGCCTGAGCCTGAGCCTGAGTGAGCCTGAGCCTGAGCGAGCCTGAGTGAGCCTGAACCTGAGCCTGAGCCTGAGGCTGAGTGAGCCTGAGCCTGAGTGAGCCTGAGCCTGAGCCTGAGTGAGCCTGAGCCTGAGCCTGAGTCTGAGCCTGAACCTGAGTGAGCCTGAGTGAGCCTGAGCCTGAGCCTGAGCCTGAGCCTGAACCTGAGTGAGCCTGAGTGAGCCTGAGCCTGAGCCTGAGCCTGAGTGAGCCTGACCCTGAGCCTGAGCCTGAGCCTGAGCCTGAGCCTGAGTGAGCCTGAGCCTGAGTGAACCTGAGCCTGAGCCTGAGTGAGCCTGAGCCTGAGCCTGAGCGAGCCTGAGTGAGCCTGAGCCTGAGCCTGAGCCTGAGTGAGCCTGAGTGAGCCTGAGCCTGAGCCTGAGCCTGAACCTGAGTGAGCCTGAGCCTGAGCCTGAGCGAGCCTGAGTGAGCCTGAGCCTGAGTGAGCCTGAGTGAGCCTGAGCCTGAGTGAACCTGAGCCTGAGCCTGAGTGAGCCTGAGCCTGAGCCTGAGCGAGCCTGAGTGAGCCTGAGCCTGAGTGAGCCTGAGTGAGCCTGAGCCTGAGCCTGAGTGAGCCTGAGCCTGAACCTGAGCCTGAGCCTGAGTGAGCCTGAGCCTGAGTGAGCCTGAGCCTGAGTGAACCTGAGCCTGAGCCTAGTGAGCCTGAGCCTGAGCCTGAGCGAGCCTGAGTGAGCCTGAGCCTGAGTGAGCCTGAGTGAGCCTGAGCCTGAGCCTGAGTGAGCCTGAGTGAGCCTGAGCCTGAGTGAGCCTGAGCGAGCCTGAGCCTGAGCCTGAGCCTGAGTGAGCCTGAGCCTGAGCCTGAGCCTGAGCCTGAGTGAGCCTGAGCCTGAGCCTGAGCCTGAGTGAGCCTGAGCCTGAGCCTGAGTGAGCCTGAGTGAGCCTGAGCCTGAGCCTGAGCCTGAGCCTGAGTGAGCCTGAGCCTGAGTGAGCCTGAGCCTGAGTGAACCTGAGCCTGAGCCTGAGTGAGCCTGAGCCTGAGCCTGAGCGAGCCTGAGTGAGCCTGAGCCTGAGTGAGCCTGAGTGAGCCTGAGCCTGAGCCTGAGTGAGCCTGAGTGAGCCTGAGCCTGAGTGAGCCTGAGCGAGCCTGAGCCTGAGCCTGAGCCTGAGTGAGCCTGAGCCTGAGCCTGAGCCTGAGCCTGAGTGAGCCTGAGCCTGAGCCTGAGCCTGAGTGAGCCTGAGCCTGAGCCTGAGTGAGCCTGAGTGAGCCTGAGCCTGAGCCTGAGCCTGAGCCTGAGTGAGCCTGAGCCTGAGCCTGAGCCTGAGCCTGAGCCTGAGCCTGAGCCTGAGCCTGAGTGAGCCTGAGCCTGAGCCTGAGTGAGCCTGAGCCTGAGCCTGAGCCTAAGTGAGCCTGAGCCTGAGTGAGCCTGAGCCTGAGCCTGAGTGAGCCTGAGTGAGCCTGAGCCTGAGTGAGCCTGAGCCTGAGCCTGAGCCTGAGCGAGCCTGAGCCTGAGCCTGAGCGAGCCTGAGCCTGAGCCTGAGCCTGAGTGAGCCTGAGCCTGAGCCTGAGCCTGAGTGAGCCTGAGCCTGAGCCTGAGCCTGAGTGAGCCTGAGCCTGAGCCTGAGCCTGAGCCTGAGCCTGAGCCTGAAGCAGCGTGGAGGCCTGGGGCCGACCAGCCCGGGGGGCAGTGCCCCGCCTGCGCTCACCCACCGCAAGGGGAACACACCACCTTCCTGCTACTTTAGGGACATGAGCAAAGTCTCCCTGAAATACCTGCCTTTCTGTATCAAGAATGCTATGAATTGGAGCCCCATCCTTCCAGATGAGGCAGCATTTTAAAACCTCAGTTTCCTCTGGAAAGCAGCTGGGGAAGCACCTCGTGGCCAGGTCGGCTTCCCTCCCTACCAGAACACCGGCAGGGAGGAGGAGGAGGTGCGGGAGGAGGGAGGAGGACGGAGGAGCTGTGGGAGAGGGCGGAGGAGGCAGAGGGAGGGCGCTCTGCAGGTCCTCGCAACTCAACCCATGTCCCAAGGCAGCTCTCTCCAGGCTGGGGTCCCCACCTCTTATTTAAAAAATAAGCCAAAGTCAACAGCTTCTAAAGGGAATTTTGTAAATTAATTAAGTGGCATTCTGCATTTTCAAACTCACGTTCCAAAGGGTTCCCTCCGTGGACTCATAACCCCGCACCCTCCCACGGCCCCCACAGGTCCGTTTCCCAAAGCGTGGACCGCCAGCCAGTGAGCACCTGCAGGACGGCCCCAGGCTCCGGGCCTCCACCCAGGGTTCACGGGGTTCCGGTCACGGTGTCACTGCTGTCTAGCTGTGTGATCTTGGGCTAGCTGCTTCACCTCTCTGTGCATCCGTGTCTTTGTCACCACAATGGCGGGGGACAGTGACACCCTCCCTGGGTGCCATAACAAATGATCACAAACCGGAGACTTGAAACAACACACATCTATTTTCTCATAGACCTAGAGGCCAGAAGCCCAGAACCTGGGGCGGCAAGACCAGCACCTCCGAGGCTGTGCGGGGTCGGGGGGGTCCCCTGCCTCTGCCAACGCCAGCCGCCTGCAGGGGCTCCTCTCCACAGCTTCATTGCTCCAGTGCTGCCTTCAAAGTCACATGGACACCTGAAACTGAGGTTTTCACAAATCAATGACACTCGAGGATGCAGCGGTAGGGAGACGATGCCTGCACACCCAGAGCCCGGAGAACCAATGACCTGTGAACATCCCCACCCGTGAAACGCAGAGACCAAGCTACACAGGCTCACGAAGCCGCCCGAACCTCCCAACCAGTCACCATGTAACCAAGACCAGGGCCTGGGGCCACTCCACCGACCTGTGCTTCCTCACAAACCTTTCACCGCTGGGGAAAAGGAGGCTCGGTTTCCCCACCTGGCATGTCCATGACCGTGGGCCACAGAAGCCTCCTGGGGGAAAGGCTGGCAGGGAAGGGACGTAGCTGCCCCAGCCCACATGGTTCCCTGTAAAACGCTCTTCCTGGCCAGCTCCTCACTAGTGAAAAACTCAGCACAGGCGTTTGCCCTGTTTCCCTGTGGTTCTCACATGTCTCCCACCGCATGCTGCTTTCCTGTTCTTCTTCCCATCTGTGATGCTGGTGCATGCTGGGTATGGCAGGAGTGAATTGCCACAGGGACACGGGCGTCCAGCCTGCACAAACGTCCCAGCACAGACAGGGCAGGGCCAGGGCCCCAGGCACACGCCCACCAACGAGGCCACCAGTGTGGCTGGGACCAGCGGAGGCAGAAGCCGTTCCCTTCCCAGCCTGCCCATCCCCCACAGGGTCCCAGAAATGCTGATGGTCACTGTGTGCAAAAGCCTCTCCCTCCTCCCACGACCGGCTCACTTCCCACACACTTTAGACAGCTCTGCTCGGGAGAAAGGAAAAATAAACACATATCGGAAGCATCTATAAGAAATCAGGGCTGCACACACTTCAGGCGACCAGCTTCTGGACTATCGGTTTGATTTGACTCATTCCATTTCACGGGCTAATGACTGGCCTGTTGGAGTTTCATAATAATAGCAGTAATCGCCATAGCCAACGTCTGTTGAACCCTCACACCATACCAGGCGCTGTTCTAAATGCTCTATGCCATTTAAGTCACTGAATCGTCAAAACACCCCCCTCTGCAATCTCCATCTGAATGAAAATAAAGGCAACTGCTAACCTGTATTGAGTGTTTCGAGATCCTAAGCACTCTTCCCGTGCGAATGTGTCAACCACAATCCTTCGAGGAGGAGATGGATGCTTTGTTACCTACATGTTATGGATAAGAAAATGAAAGCCCAGAGAGGTTCAGAAGAGAGCCTGTGGTCACACAGCAGAAGCAGCCAAGCAGCGACCAGAGCCTGCCAGCCTGGCTCCAGACTCTGCCCTGTGACTGTGGCTAATTCCACCCCTGAAGGTTGTGTCCGAGGGATGCGTTCGCGGAGCAGCTCCCCCGCACAGATTGTGGGGGGCACAGCGGGTCCGCGCTCCCCCATGTGGCGTTGCGTCACAGACAGGGATGGGCGCTCTGGCCAAAGTGCCCAGGTAGTCTTGGCCGCTCCACTCAGGAACCGTCAGGATCTGGGCAAGTGACTCAACCTTTCTGGGTTTTGGTGCCCTTTGACCATTAAATGAGCTAGCTGGCAGGAAGAGTGCAGAGCGGGCCTGGGGTACGGTGCGGAGTCAGTGAGGCTGGCTGTTGTCGCGGCTCACGCCATGGCCCTCCAAACAGGCCCATCGCTAAAACTACCATGGAGAGATTCCGCAGCCGCCAGGGGTCCCGAATGCAGCAGGGCCATTCTGCAGATTAATGGACAGCGAGCATTTCCCACCAGCTCTGCCAGGTCCAGCTTGTGCCTCTGCTGTAAGCCAACCTGCCCAGCCCTACCCCACAGCAAAGAGAAAAATCCTGAATTAACTATGTGAAAATCTGAAACGACCAAGAAAACACCAAGTCACTCAATATACCCTCAAGTAACAAGACTCTTTTCTTTCTCGAGCAGGGCCCGGGCTTGGGGAGCTGAAGCAGGCTGGGATCCAGACAGGACAGTGGCCCAGGGACGTCCAGGCCTGAGGGTGGGGAACGATGGCAGGGTCACAGAACCACCCGGGAAGACGCAGACACACTCACGCTTCCAATTGCCAGCCGTGCCCTGCCACAGATGCTGGCGTATGTACCCGGAGGATTTGTGCCCTCACAGAATGGAATGGTGCCCACCTGAAGGAAGGCAGTCGCAAGGAGCAGGGAAGAAGGTCCCGCCCGCACCCAGGAGCCCTCCCGTGGGGGAGGGAGGGAGGCAGGCACAGCGAGAAACAGAACCGGTGATAGGACAGGAGGGGTGGGCAGCTGCTGTCATGGCAGGCGGTCAGGGAAGGCTTCTTGGAGGTGGTGACCCTTGAGCAGAGCCCTGAACAACGTGAGGAGTGAGTAGCTGGGAGAAGAACCTTCCAGACAAAGGCATGAAGGAGGAAGAGCAGGCAGGCCCGTGGCCGTGGGGAGGCCCACGTGTTTGCTCTAAGTGAGAATAAATGCAATCAGAAGCTTCCAAGAGGTGTGCATGGTCCGAGCCACTTCCAACAGGAGCCCTCCGGCTGCTGTGTGAGAGTGACCTGCCTGCAGAAGTGGACACAGGAGGCCTGGGGGCGCTGAGGCAGCGGCCCGGAGTTCACACCAGGGTCTCTGGCCAAGGGGCCCGAGGCGGCCAGAACAAGAAGAGCTCAGATTCAGGATGTGAAGGGCAAGTGGTGGGTATCAGTGGATGAAATGTAGGGAACAGCTGGATACAGGCTGGGAAGAGGATATGTTCGGCAAAGAAAATGCTTAGCGAAGAAAGGGAGAGAGAGAGAGACTATATGCATTACATATGACCGTATATTTGCAGTAATCTCAGGCCTTCTAGAAAGTACTGATGCCTGTGGGTAAACATGTGGTCCGTCCGTATGGCAGAATATTACTGAGCCACAGAAAGGGCTGACATTCCAACACGTGCCACAGCACGGTGAACCTTGGGGGCACCGTGCTGGGGAAAGAAGCCGGCACAGAGGACCATGTGTGCTGCGATTCTGTTCACGTGAGATGTCTGAAGCAGGACGTCTATAGCGACAGCAGGTTTGCAACTGCCAGGGCTGGGAGGAGCGGGGGAGAGGAGGCTGGCCGCCTAATGGGCATGCAGTTTCTTCCTGAGGTGATGAAAATGTTTTAACATTGATGACAGTGATGGCTGCACAACTCTGTGAAAACACTCACAACCCCTGACTTGTACTTTAGATGGATAAAGTGGATGGTAGGTAAGTTGCATCTCAGTAAAGCTATCTTAAAGCTGGATGTGGTGGCTCATGCCTGTAATCCCAGCACTGGGGGAGGCTGAGGCAAGAGGATCGCTTGAGTCCAGGAGTTTGAGACCAGCCAGGACAACACAGGGAGACTCCTGTCTCACAAAATATAAAAAATTAGCCAGGCATGGTGACACGTGCCTGTAGTCCCAGCGACTCAGAAGGCTGAGGTGGGAGGATCACCTGAGCCCATAGGTCGAGACTGCAGTGAGCCAGGATTATGCCACTGCACTCTAGGCTGGGTGAAAAGAGTAAGACCCTGTCTCAAAAAAACAAATAAATAAAATAGAGTTGCTTTAAAAATACCATTATATGGCCGGGCACAGTGGCTCACACCTGTAGTCCCAGCACACTAGGAGGCCAAGGTGGGTTGATTACCTGAGGTCAAGAGTTCGAGACCAGCCTGGCCAACATAGTGAAACCCCGTCTCTACTAAAAATACAAAAATTAGCTGGGCATGGTGGTAGACACCTATAATTCCAGCTCCTCAGAAGGCTGAGGCAGGAGAATCTCTTGAACCCAGGAGGCGAAGGTTGCAGTGAGCCGGGATTGCGCCATTGCACTACAGCCCGGGTGACAGAGCCAGACTCCGTCTCAATAAGAAAATATCGTTATACCTGCACCCCAACTCACTGCACCTTGTCTAAGAGGCTTCCATGGTGCTGGACAGAGGTGTGTTTCAGAGCCCCCTGGGATTGCATCAGCCCAGGACCGGCTCCACCCCAGCTCCTCTGGGATCTCACAGGCTGTGCCATCCTGCAGTCCCAACCCAGCTTCGCGGTCAGGCCGGCCGGGTTTGGAACTGGGCCCATCCCTCCCCTCGCTGTGTGATCTTGGAAGAGCCCCTCCATCTCTCAAAGACTATTGCCTCGTCTGTAAAATGGGTCTACACAAGCAACAGGGCCTATGCAAAAGGCCCGTGTCAGGCGTGTCACCGAGGAAGGCACCCAGCCAAGTGCCGGCATCAGCAGTCCAATGCATTGCTGCATTTGAGCTGGAAAAGCTGTTTACACAACTTCCCATCTTTACTTCTCACGATCCAGAAGCCACGAGGCCGGAGGCAGTCGCAGGGCTGCGGGGCCTGGGGAGAAGCCGGGGAGGAAGCTGGGGACTGTCTACACAGAGGCCCTGGCCCTCCCGGGGGCCCCACCCGCCATTCACGGCATCCGCCCTTCTTCAGCGACACTTATCCAGCCCCAGCCGGGTCTCAGTCGCTTGCTGCACACCGGGGGACTCAGCCACAGGCTGAAGACACAGAGCCCGCAGCACAGCTGGGGCTGGGGCAGGCGTCTGGGCGTGAGGCCACCAGGATGGAAGCTGAGCCCGACAGCAGAGCTCTGGCACCCGAGGCCTGCCCAGCAGCTCCAGTCTAGGGAGTCAACACGCAGCTCGAACCCTCGGACCCTGAACACGGAGCCCTTGACAGACCTGGAGCTGAGAGTCTAGGCATCATTTCCCAAGATTCTGGGGCTCCTCCCTCAGGGGGAGAGAAGGAAGAGTCAGAAACAAAGAGGCCTGTTGCCTACATCCCAACATCTCCATCCGAGGAGGCACGGGGCAGCGTGACGGGGCGAGCTTCTGGTCTTAGAAAGCACGTCGGTAATAAGCATGAATGACACCTTGAGGAAAGCCTGCCCGTCCCCACCCCAACCCAGGGCCAGTTCCAGACATGCCCATCAAGGCACACACTGGGTGTGGCACCAGGAGCATTTCATCACAGGGACCTGTTCCAAGGCACCCCCAGGCCCAGAGGTGAGGCAGCACCCCCAGGCCCGGAGGTGAGGCAGCACCCCCAGGCCCACTCAGGAGGCCCTTGCTGTCAAAGTGACCAAATGGGCTTTCTCTTTGGTAGCACTGGGTGGGAGGGAGGTGGGAAAAGAGGACAGGAGGGGGCAGGGGGCACCTTCCACCCAAAGGGACACCCTGCCCAACTCCCCCCTGGATGGAAATGACAAAATACACCACCGGCCCCCTGGTTTCCGGCTATCCCTGGGAGCTCACGGGCGGACACCAAGGGTGTCCAGGAGAGGAGTTGGCCTGCAGCCCCTGTGGTCTCAGCCGCTCCAAAACACCCAAGGAGCTCTTTCTGCTCACACCTACGAGAACCAAAGCCACCGAGCAGCTCACACACCTGTTCCTCCCTCTGCCCTCGGGGGACTCAACCCCTCTCCCAGGTGTCTGCACCTCTGGCTCCTATTCAGGGTCCTGTCTCAGCTTCAACGCTACCTCCTCCTTGAGGCCCTCCCAGCTCACCCAGGCACGGCCTCTGACATCAGCTGTTAGAACCCTCTGCTGGGCACACTGTCAAGTCAGCTGTCTCTGGTGTAGTGATTATTCATTCACTTGCCCATTGTTTTACATGCACACACACACACATACACACAGGCGCACACACACGCACACACACACATACACATAGGCACACATGCTCACACACACACACAAGCACCCTGTCTTCATGACGGCAGAGCCCTCGTCTAGCTTGTTCACTGCTCACCTAAAATGTGAGTATTCAGCAGGTGCTTAAAGGTTTGCTGAATGAATAGGTCATGCCCTGCCTTCCTGGGGCCCACACAGGCAGACGGCAGCCACTGCACCTCCCTGCCCCCGGGCTCAGTACCAACGGAAGAACCTGTCCATGAAGCCAGGCGGAGAAGGGAGCCCCCCCATCTCCCACACTGCATCCTTCTAGCAAGTGTTTACCGAGCACCTACTGACAACAGACCACAAAACACCAACACATGAGATCATCCCAGATGGGCGTCTTCAGGCCTCCCTGCTCTCCCTGCTCCTCCACAGGCCCCACAGCCCCAGTCCTCACAGGCCCCGTGCGCCACATGTGGGCTCCCACTGGAGCCCCGACGGCCACCTCCCTTTCTCCTGTAGGTGAGCATTAAGAAGAGGCCATCTGGCCAGGCGCAGAGGCTCATGCCTGTAATCCTAGCATTATGGGAGGCCAAGGCGGGCAGATTGCCTGAGGTCAGGAGTTCAAGACCAGCCTAGTCAGCATGGTGGAACCCCATCTCTATTAAAAATACAAAAGTTAGCCAGGCGTGGTGGCGCACGCCTGTAATCCCAGCTACTCAGGAGGCTGAAGCAGGAGAACTGCTTGTCCCTAGGAGGCAGAGGCTGCAGTGAGCCGAGATCACACCACTGCACTCCAGCCTGGGTGACAGAGTGAGACTCCATCCAAAAAACAAAGTAAAAAGAAGCTATCCAGCCTCTCACAAATCCAGAGAAGCCCCGGCTGCCTCCATTTTTGAGGCTCCTGGTCCAGGGAAAGATTAAGAAATGCCTGTTACCCTTTTCATGCCTTGTTGGATTCCATTTTCTAATTTACTACTATTTTTCTTAGAATGTGGCGTCTGTGACCATGAGAGCTTGGCCAGTACATGCTTCTCCTTTCAGTGCCCTCACTAGATTTCTGCATCAAGATTATTCTGGGCTTTTAAAACAAGTATGTGTTGTCTTTTTTCTCCATTTTTGGAAGACACTATTTGGACTCATTCACTTAGGACGCCATTTGGACTTGAAGTTTATGTTGCGGGAAGGTTTTTCATTACAGATGCATTTGCTCCTCATACATATGAAAATAACCAAATAAAAGTTAAAATAGATTTACATTAAGTGTTACTTTTCAGGGACCCACCTCGTACGTTAATACTTTTAACCCCATAAACCCTAGTTGAGTATGACTGCCTTGTTCAAAGCTAAATGCAGTCACGCCTTGCTTAGTGACAAGGACGCGTTTGGAGAAATGCCTCATTAGACACAGTGGCCCTGCACACACGCCGGGTGGTACAGCCTCCTCCACGCCCTGGCTTGATGGCCAAGCTCACTGCTGCTGGGCTACACACCTGTGCAGCCTGTGACTGCGCTGAATACCGCAGGCCACGGCAACACGACGGCGAGTACTTGAGCATCTAATCATACAGGAGGGACAGTACACGCAGCATCAAAAAGATAAAAAATGGTGCACCTATAGAGGGCGCTCAGCATGAATGAAGCCTGCAGGACTGAAATGACTCTGAGTGAGTGAGTGAGTGAGTGAGTGAGTGTGTGACTAAGTAACTAAGTGTGTGAGTGAGTGACTGAGTGACTGAGTGGCTGGCTGAATGAGTGACTGAGTGTGACTGAGTATGTGAGTGTGTGAGTGAATGAGTGTGTGTGACTGTGTGTGACTCAGTGACTATGCGAGTGAGTGAGTGTGTGTGTGAGTGGATGTGTGTGTGTGTGACTGGCTGAATGAACAACTGTGTGTGAGTGAATGAGTGTGAGTGACTGTGTGAGTCAGTGACTGAGTATGTGGGTGAGTGTGTGTTGACTGTGTGAGTGGGTGTGTGGGTGAGTGAGGGTGTGAGTGGGTGTGTGTGAGTCGGTGAGTGTGTGTGGAAGTGTGTGTGTAAGTGACTGAGTCTGAGTAAATGTGTGGGTGGGTGAGTGTGTGTGTGTGACTGGTGTGTGACTGAGTGGGTGTGTGAGGGTGAGTGGGTGTGTGTGACTGTGAGTGGGTGTGTGGGTAGGGTGTGAGTGGTTGAGGGTGTGAGTGGGTGACTGTGTGTGAATGGGTGAGTGTAAGTGACTGTGTATGAGTGTGACTGGGTGTGTGACTAGGTGACTGGGTGAGTGGGTGTGTCACTAGGTGTGTGTGTGACTGAGTGGGTGTGTAACTGTGTGGGTGACTGAATGTGTGAGTAGGTGAGTGTGTGTGTGAGTGGGTGAGCAAGTGAATGTGAGTGGGTGAGTGGGTGTGTGTGACTGGGTAAGTGTGTGTGACTGAATGAGTGGGTTAGTGGGTGAGAGACTGAGTGGGTGAGGCAGTGACTGAGTGTGAGTCTGTGGGTGACTGGGTTAGTGAGTTAGTGACTGTGTGTGTGTGATTGAGTGAATGAGTGTGTGACTGGGTTAGTGACTGTGTGTGTGAGTTTGAGTGTGTGTGTGTGAGTTTGAGTGTGAGTGAGTGTCACGGAGTGTGACTGTGTGTGTGACTGTGTGAGTGGGAATGAGTGTATGTAAGACTGTGTGAGTGTGAGTGTGTGACTGTGTGTGTGACTGACTGTGGGTGTAAGTGGGTGGGTGTGTGTTTGTGACCGAGAGTATGAGTGGGTGAGCGAGTGAATGAGTAACTGAGTGTGTGAGTGAATGAGTGAGTGAATGAATGAGTGAATGAGTGAGTGACTGAGTGTGTGAGTGAGCAACTGAGTGAGTGACTGTGTGAGTGGGTGAGTGGGTGAGTCAGTGAGTGAGTGACTGTGTGGGTGAGTAGGTGGGTGAATGAGTGAGGGAGGGAGTGACTGAGTAGGTGAGTGTGTGGGTGAGTGTGTGTGAGTGGGCGAGTGTGAGTGGATGAGGGTGTGTGTGAGTGGGTGAGTAGTGTGTGACAGTGAGTGGGTGTGTGGGAGAGTGAGTGGTTGAGTGGATGAGTGGGTGTGTTGGGGGTGACACTGGGTGTGTGTGGGTGTGTGTGTTAGTGGGTGAGTGTGAGTGTATGAGTGACTGAGTGGGTGAGTGATTCAGTGGGTGTGGGAGTGAGTGGGTGACTGTGTGGGAGTGGGTGTGTGGGTGAGTGTGACTGAGAGTGACTGGGTGTGTGAGTGGATGAGTAGAGTGAGTGGGTGAGTGATTGAGTGTGGGAGTGATGAGTGGGTGAGACTTGGTGAGTGATTGAGTGACTGAGTGAGTGACTGAGTGGATGAGTGAGTGAGTGACTGAGTGGGTGAGTCAGGGAGTGACTGAGTGAGTGAGTGAGTGGGTGAGTGTGTGGGTGAGTGAGTGGATGAGTGGGTGAGTGAATGGTTGAGTGAGTGACTGACTGTGTGAGTGACTGAGTGGGTGAGTGAATGGGTGCGTGAGTGTGTGAGTGACTGAGTGGGTAAGTGGGGGTGTGTGTGTGAGTGGGTGTGAGTGGGTGAGTAGTGTGTAAGTGGGTGAGTGAATGAGTGGATATGTGGGTGTGCGTGAGTGGTTGTGTGAGTGGGTGAGTGTGTTAGTGGGTGAGTGAGTGGGTGAGTGGGTGAATGAGTGGGTGTGTGTGAGTGGGTGAGTGACTTAGTGGGTGAGTGACTGAGTGGGTGAGTGTGTGAGTGAGTGAATGAGTGGGTGTGTGAGTGACTGAGTGTGTGAGTGACTGGGTGAGTGATTCAGTGACTGAGTGTGGGGAGTGAGTGGGTGACTTAGTGGGTGAGTGACTTAGTGGGTGAGTGAGTGTGGAAGTGAGTGAGTGAGTATACGAGTGAGTGACTGAGTGCGTGAGTGAGTGACTGAGTGTGTGAGTGTGAGTGACTGAGTGGGTGAGTGTGGGAGTGAGTGGGTGAGTGACTTGGCGAGTGTGGGAGTGAGTGGGTGAATGAGTGTGTGTGTGAGTTAGTGACTGTGTGGGTGACTGAGTGGGTGATTCAGTGACTGAGTGTGGGAGCGAGTGGGTGTGTGAGTGACTGGGTGAGTGAGTGGGTGTGAGAGTGAGTGTGGGTGAGTGACAGTGGGTGAGTGACTGAGTGTGGGAGTGGGTGAGTGTGAGTGAGTGAGTGGGTGAGTGAGTGACTGAATGTGGGAGTGGGTTAGTGTGTGTGAGTGACTGTATGTGAGTGACTGAGTGGGTGAGTGTGTGGGTGTGGGTGAGTGTGTGGGTGAGTGGGTCAGTGTGTGAGTGACTGAGTGGGTGAGTGAATGAGTGGGTGAGTGGGTGAGTGAGTCAATGAGTGAGTGACTAAGTGGGTGAGTGACTGAGTGGGACAGTGAGTGAATGTTTGTGTGTGAGTGACCGGGTGAGAGTGAGTGGGTGAGTGGGTAAGTGTGTGAGTGTGTGGGTGAGTGGGTCAGTGAGTGACTAAGTGGGTGACTGAATGAGTGAGGGACTGAGTGGTTGAGTGAGTGAACGGGTGAGCGAGTATGTGAGTGAGTGACTGACTGGGTGAGTGAGTGGGTGAGTGACTGAGTGAGTGAGTGAGTGACTGAGTGACTGTGTGAGTGGGTGAGTGAGTCAGTGAGTCAGTGAGTCAGTGACTGTGTGGGTGTGTGAGTAGGTAGGTGGAGGGAGGGAGTGACTGAGTGTGAGTAGGTGAGTGTGTGTGTGTGTGAGTGGGTGAGTGTGAGGGGGTGTGAGTGGGTGAGTAGTGTGTGACAGTGAGTGAGGGGGTGTGTGGGTGAGTGAGCAGTTGAGTGGGTGAGTGGGTGTGTTAGGGGGTGAGTGAGTGACAGTGGGTGAGTGTGTGAGTGAATGAGTGGGTGTGTTAGTGGGTGAGTGTGTGAGTGAATGAGTGAGTGACTGTGGAGTGAGTGACTGAGCATGTGAGTGAGTGGGTATGTGAGGGACTGTGTGGGTGAGTGACTGAGTGTGTGACTAAGTGTGTGAGTGAGAGACTGGCTGAATGACTGTGACTGAGTGTATGTGAGTGAGTGTGTGAGTGACTGAGTGTGTGACTCAGTGACGTGAGTGAGTGAATGACTGAGTGTGTGTGACTGGGTGACAGTGTGTATGTAAGTGGGTGACTGGGTGTGTGTGTGAGTGACAGTGGCTGAATAAGCGACTGTGTGTGTATGTGAGTGAATGAGTGATTGAGTGTGTGAGTGACTGTCAGTGTGACTGTGTGTGTGGGTGGGTGTGACTGTGTGTGTGGGGGTGGGTGTGAGGGTGAGTGGGAGTGGGAGTGTAACAGTCTGAGTAAATATGTGTGTGTGTGAGTGTGGGTGGGTGAGTGGGTGTGTGAATGAGTGACTGAGTGGGTGAGTGACTGAGTGGGTGACTGTGTGAGTGACTTAGTGGGTGAGTGAGTGAATATGGGAGTGAGTGAGTGACTGAGTATATGAGTGGGTGAGTGTGTGAGGTGAGTGTGTGAGTGAGTGGATGTGAGTGCTGAGTGTGTGAGCGGGTGAGTGAGTGTGGGAGTGAGTGGGTGACAGTGGGTGAGTAACTGTGGGAGTTGGTGAGTGGGTGAATGTGTGTGTGAGTGAGTGAGTGTGTGAGTGACTGAGTGGGTGAGTGATTCAGTGACTGAGTGTGGGAGTGAGTGGGTATGTGAGTGTGTCAGTGACTGAGTGGGTGAGTGGGTGACTGAGTGGGTGAGCGTGTGAGAGGGTGGGTGACTGGGTGAGTGAGTGACTGAGTGTGCGAGTGAGTGTGTGAGTGGGTGAGTGTGTGAGTGGGTGAGTGAGTGGGTGTGAGTGTGTGGGTCAGTGGGTGAGTCAGTGTGTGAGTGACTAAGTGGGTGAGTGAATGAGTGGGTGAGTGGGTGAGTGAGTCAATGAGTGGGTGACTGAGTGGGTGAGTGGTTGAGTGACTGTGTGAGTGAGTGAGTGAGTGGGTCAGTGAGTGAATGAGTGAGTGTGTGAGTGACTGAGTGAGAGTGGATGAGTGGGTAAGTGTGTAAGTGTGTGGGTGAGTGGGTCACTGAGTGACTGAGTAGGTGACTGACTGAGTGAGTCACTCAGTGGTTGAGTGAGTGGATGAGCGAGTATGTGAGTGAGTGACTGACTGGGTGAGTGGGTGAGTGACTGAGTGGGTGAGTGTGTGAGTGAGTGAATGAGTGAGTGACTGATGGGGTGTGTGTGAGTGTGTGACTCAATGGGTGAGTGAGTGTGTGACTGAGTGGGTGAGTGTGTGTGTGGGGGGTGAGTGAGTGAGTTTGTGAGTGGGTGTGAGTATATGATTGAGTGGGTGTGTGTGAGTGTGGGTGAATGAGCATGAGTGGTTATGTGAGTGAGAGTGTGAGTGACTGAGTGTGAGTGTGTGAGTGTGTGAGTGTGTGAGTGACTGAGTGGGTGAGTGACTGTGGGGTGACTGAGTGGGTGAGTTAGTGGGTGAGTGTGAGTGACTGTGAGTGAGTGACTGAGTGAATGAGTGTGTGAGTGAGTGGGTGTGTGTGTGGAAGAGTGGGTGAGTGTGTGTGGATGAGTGGGTGAGTGGGTCAGTGAGTGAGTGAGTGGGTGAGTGACTGAGTGCGTGTGTGACTGAGTGGTGAGTGTGTGAGTGAATGAGTGACTGAGTGTGTGAGTGGGTGAGTGGGTGGGTGAGTGGGTGAGTGAATGAGTGACTGAGTGTGTGAGTGGGTGAGTGGGTGAGTGAATGAGTGACTGAGTGGGTGAGTGTGTGAGTGAGTTTGTGAGTGTGTAAGTGACTGAGTGTGTGTGTGACTGAGTGGTGAGTGTGTGAGTGAATGAGTGGGTGAGTGGGTGAGTGAATGAGTGAGTGTGTGAGTGTGTGAGTTTGTGAGTGTGTGACTAAGTGCGTGTGTGACTGAGTGGTGAGTGGGTGAGTGTGAGTGAATGAGTGAGTGGGTGAGTGTGTGAGTGGGTGAGTGAGTGGGTGAGTGGGTGTGAGTGAATGAGTGAGTGGGTGAGTGAATGAGTGAGTGGGTGAGTGAGTGTGTGAGTTTGTGAGTGAGTGCGTGTGTGACTAAGTGGTGAGTGAGTGGGTGAGTGAGTGAGTGGGTTAGGAGTGTATGTGAAGGCCTGGGCCAGTCCTGTGCACACCTGTAGACTCTATAAAGGCTGCACACTTACACTATTCAAAACTTGTACAAAAATATTATTCTTTCTTCCACAACTACCCTCAGAGGTTACTTCGCTGCCTTATACGTTTCTTAATTTTTTATCTTTTAGATTCTTTTGTAATAATACTTAGCTTAAAACACACCTTAAAACACAAAAATATTTTGTCTTTATATCCTCATCTATTCACTTTTCCTTATTTGATTTTTTTGTTTGCTTTTGAGACTTTGCTGTTAAATACTAAGACACACACACACCAGGCTAGGCCTCCCCCAGGGTCTGGGTCCCCACATCAGCATCTTCCCCTGCACATCCTGTCCCGCTGGACAGTCTCCAGGAAGTAAGGCAGGGAGCTGTCGCCCCCATGACGGCCATGCCTGCTTCGGATCCCTCCCAGAGGACCTGCCTGAGGCTGTTTCACAGCTAACTTTTGTTGAATACGTAGAAAGAATACACTCTAGAATCATGATAAAAGTTACAGTAAGTACAAAAGCCAGTAACATTTATTATCGTCACATATCACATTTGTGCCTGACGGAATGTGCCAGAGGGTCCACACGCCAGGCAGCACAGTGGTCCGTCCACACCATCGTCGCCACACGCGCGACAGTAAAACATCAAGTTTAGCCGCTGCCACGGTCACACTGGAGTGGGGATTGCTCCGGCCTGTTATAATTGCACACGGCCACCCATGGTATACGCGGTCTTCATTGACCGAAATGTCGTTATGCAGGCGACACCCAGGAGATTTCCTTCAAGGAAAGACGGATCCACACAGGAGCATGGCCCAGTCGTGGACACAAGGAGGGGGAGAGTCACAGAGAGACTGAGAGAGGGAGAGGAGAAAGAAGGAGGGAGGGAAGAGGGAGGGAGGAGAGAGAGACAGAGAAAAGGACAGAAAAACAGAAAGAGGGAGAGAAAGGAGAGAAAGGGGGAAGAAGGTGATAGAGAGACTAAAAGGTGATAGAGAGACTAAAAGGAAAGAAAAAGTGACAGAAAAAGGAAGGAAGGGAAGAAGGGAGGAAGGAAGGAAGAAAGGGAGGGAGGGAGGGAGAAAGGAGGGAGGGAGGGAGGGAGAAAAGGAGGGAGGGAGGGAGGGAGGCTGAGGAGTATGGTTCAGTGAACCCTTTGTACCCAAGGGTGGTGGCACCAGCATCACCAACAAGAGAGGCAGGTGTCCTCAGCTAGAAGCCCAGACAAGCCTCCCTCCACACCATAAAGGGATCAGACAGCTTTTCAAATGGGTGAAAGCAAAAGAGAAACTGAGGAAATAAGCCATGCACTCCCACTATCTATCGGGGATCAGGTGAGTGAAGAACCGAGTTTTCTGGAGTCAGCGGCTCTGGCTGATCAGTAACAGACCAGCACAGCCGGTCTGGTTCTCCCCTGGGTTCCCAGCCACACGGAGTCCAAAGCTCCCAAACCCTCCGGCAGACGTGGAGTCTCCGCCCTCCTGAAACAGACGCTGATTCCGTGCCCTAGGGGACACTCCCAGCCACAAAGCAGGTTCCTGGGCAAGGCCCTCTGGTCCCTGAGGTCTGGGCACTTGTGGGTCTAGACTGACTTATGAGGCGGGCACTCAGGTTCACATATGACCTCAGCCAAAGGCAACAGAGAGCCAAGGCCATGCCCCAGAGATGCATAAAGCGCCTCCTGGTCACACTGTAATCAGGGGTTCTCAAAAGTGGGGTCCCTGGATGCCTCCGCCTCCCCCTGGGACCTCGTGGGAATGCAGATGCCGGCCCCTCCCCAGACCTGCTGGATCAGAGGCTCTGAGATGCAGCCGGTTAACCCACCTTCCGGGATGCCAGCACTCAGCAACGTGTGACAAGTGCTGCTCCAATTAAGACTTCAACCGGACTCCAAATTCAAATGTGGCAGGAGGTGGATTTGCAATGGAAAGGAAGAGGCTCAGGAAAGAGCCAGCTCCTCCCTCTCCCACCCCAGCACACGCTGGCCTCTTCCAGGCGCCAACAGTGATGGGGCCGGGGCCGAAGAGCTGAAACTGAAGGCACAGCGCAGGGTCCACTGCTTGTCTGCGCATCTGAATGGCTAGAGCTCTCAGCCCAGCCCAACGCCGGCCTCACCTGGGAAACTCCTCCACCACCCACACCCACCCCCGACTCTGCAGGCTTGGGTTTCTCTGCGGGGCTTGCAGCGTGGGAGAGGCCGGCTGCCAGGCCTGGGGGAGGGCTGCGTGGCCACCTGCCTCCTGCGTGGGGGTGGCCCCCCACAGCGCCAGCATCTTCCTGTCTCCTAGGCACGTGGGCAGTGCCACCCTCTCCCTGACCCAGTTTGCCATCCTCTCAGAAGGGGCACAGGGGAATATCCACCACCAGCGCCTTCCCCCGAAATAACCTGGAGGGCTCCACTCTGGGCCCCAGGCGCTGCCATATGGCCCCGGCACAGCCCTTGACCCCAGAGACGCCCCCACCCCCCCACTGCAGAAGGGGCACCTGCCTGCTTGCCCCTTACATCACACCCCTAGGAACCTCCAGAGCCGGTCAGACCCTGCCCATCCCGCTGGGAGCTTGATCATGCCTCACACAACAAGCAAAAACCCCACAGCCCAGCGGGGGCTGAGTCCCAAGCCAGTTCCCGGAGAGCCCATCAGGGCCGGGAGGGGAGCTGGGGAGGGGACCGTGTGCATGGGGGAGGTGGCGACGTTTTAGAGCCTTACCCCATGTTCCCCTTAGAAAGGAGATGAGTGAGAATGTGCGCCACACTCCCCTCCCTGCCCACTCCTGCTCTGAGCCCCACACGGCTGCCCCCGCCAGCAGTCCGGCCTGCCACAAGGCCCAGGAGCAGGGACACCTCCCTCTCCCCCACCCCCCACCTTCCATTTTCAGAGAGAGCCACGCTGTCTCCTCTCAGGGCCTGCTCCATCTGTGACACTTCCCCTTCCCGGGATGAAGTGGGCTTTTCGCCCTCGTGAGCAGTCTCCTTCAGGGCTCCTCGGTGAGAGAAATGTGGAGCTGGACAGGGCCTCCTTCCCAGCCTTCCTGCTCACCCTAAGCATCTTCAGGGACCCAGAGGCCACGCAGGCTCAGAGCTAGCACCCGCCTCCCCTGGGACCAGGGACCAGGTCAGGAGGTGAAGGACTCCTTCCTCCCTCCAGCCAGTGTCACCCCGACCTCAGCTCCCTGGGGACAGGAGGGAGGCTACTTCCACCAAGGCCTCTGCTGACAGACGCCCTGGCCCCCGCCTGGACCTACGCAGACCTAAGCTCCTGGGCGGGTGGTCCTGTGCACCCTGCCTTTCCCGGTGAAATAGGGTTTCCCCCGGGGGAGTCTGCCCCGGCGAGCAGCCCTGCCCACACAGCCACACACGCACACACTCTGCCAGGGAACATCTGTTTTGACAAACACGTTATTCAAGTCGGTCCGTGGGACGTGAATTGACCAATTCTCGGGTGCAGCCCGCTGGCTTTGTGCATTTGCACCGGAGCCGAGCTGGGGGCTCTGCTGTGTTTGTCCCTTGTCCCCTTCCCCCGCTCCGCCCTGCCCCCAGGAAGCCAGGTCCAGGCCCTGAGCTGCCTAGAAGCCAGGGGAGCACTCCCCCGGCCAGCGAGCGAGCCCGGCTGTACCCATCGGGTGCCAAACTTTGCCTGCAGGGGCTTTTCCGAGCAGCCTGGGGTGGGGGCATGACGGAGCCACAGCGCCCCTGCAGCTGACACCCGGGTGGCACCCTGCAAGAAGCCGCCAGCCCTTCCCTTCCGAGACGGTCCTGAATTCCAAGCTGCACGGAGACGCCTCCAGCAGGGCCCGCCGCTCCCCGCACCCAGCGCCCCGGACCCGGCTGAAGGGCATCCTCCCTCCGCTGCAAAATAAACTTTGTCTGGGCAGAGAGTTTCCGGCTGAGCCGCTGTGAGCAACGCCGCTGCAGCTCGGGTGCCGAAAGGCGAGGGGAGACGGGAAGCTATTTTTAGGAGAAAAAATAAATCTGAGCCTACCTTAGAAGCTGGCCGTGCCAAGGCTCCGGAGGTTCACCGCGAGACAACTGCAGTGCACTGTGTCAGATTACAAACCGGGGGCGAGAGGGAGGCAGGGAGGGAGGGGGCCGCGCGGGGAGGCAGGCGGGGGCGGCGCCAGTCACCATCGCAGGGCATTGGTGTGTCGGCGCCGCGTGCGCTCAGCTAGACATGATTCATTAGTTTTTCTGCAGGCAGGCGAGCAGGTCGGGTGGCGGGGAGAGAGGGAGAGAGGGAGAGAGATCAGCCGCCATGCAGCAGTCACCGGAGCCTACGAAACGTCAGTGTTTGAACACACGCACACACATGCACACACACGTGCGCGCGCACACACACCCCAAGATGGCTATACCCCGCACTGCCAGTTTCTCTTTCACAGAGCTGTGGTGAAAAGCTCAGACAGAGATGGAGGCAAACAGCTCTCAGCCACGCAGGGCTTGGGGTTGGTGCTTTTCCCTCCGTCCCTGGAGAAACAGCACAAGATCCTCCCCCACAGGGGCCAGGGGTCGCCTGCAACCGACCAGCACAGCAAGGTAAAAGCTGCCCCGGGTTCAGGAAGCTCAGAAACTCAAGCACCGTCAGAATTAGGTGATGACAAGGAGCAGCCCAAGCTGCCTGGTCTTTGCTCTCCTGTCCAGCTCCCCTCCCCACCCCAAGGCTCCCGTGGCCGCGTGGGTTCCCCCCTGCCCCAGAACTTCAGGCGGTGGCACAGATGCACCCGCTACCTAGCAACCAGGTGGTGCAGGAGGGGAAAAGCCCTGGGAAGCGTGGACACGGCTTCCTTCCCTGGGGTAAAAACCCCAGCGTTTGTTATTGAAAGACGCTAAATACCGTAGCTCGTGTGAAGGAAAGCCCCTTTGGTATTTGGGGGCTCCACATACCCTAATTGAGGCTCTGAGGGGTCCTACTAATGATGGCCCTGCGCAGGGACAAGACAAGAATTCCGAGGAAGGGCTCGCTTGCAGCATCTGTGGGGCCTTGGTACAAAAGGAAGGACTTCTCTTGAGGTGATTTCTGCCGCTTCTCCAATGAGACTCACTTTACAAGTTTAAAAAAATGGGCTCCTTAGTAAAACCGACACATCCTCCCATCACCGTGGTTTTGTTTGTGGTCTTAAAGGAGCCACAGGGGTCTCAAAGCTAGACAGCCAGAGGAAGCTGCTTCCCAAGACAACGTTTTCAGCACTGTGGCAGATGGGTCCAGACAGTGTTCCCAGTCAGGACTCATCTCGGCCTCCCGAATTGGCTTCCAAATTCTCTGCCTCTGAATTTGCCTGCAAGACTGGAGGCTTCCTTCAAGTCCTATGTAGAGCAGCCCCAGCCTCTGTGCATGGAACAAAGAGATGCGAGATGTCCCCGGGAGCAGGTGGCAAACCACGCACCATTCCTTCTCACCCTGCAGCAGAGTTATCAGCTCGCAGGAACTACGGGACTGCAGAAGACCATGGAAGGAACTGGCTGCCAGATACTCACACACGCATGTTCACAGCTACGCTGTTCACAACAGCCAAAGAGTGGAAATGACCCTCATGCCCATCAACAGATGAATGCATAAACAAAATGTGGTATATCCATTCAATGGAATATTATCCAGCCAGGAAAAGGAACAAAGTACTGATTCATGCTATTACTTGGATGAACCTTGACAGCACCATGCTGAGGAAAGACACCAGACACAAGAGCCCACCAATCTATGAGCCCATTTGTGTGAAATATCCCAAACGGCAAATTCACAGAGACAGAAAGGAGACTGCAGGCTGCTGAGGGCTGGGAGGAGAGATGAGGAGGGACTCCTTAGCCGAGTGGGGTCTGCTTCTGGGGTGGTGAGAACGCTTTGGAACAAGATTGAGGTGGCGGTGGCATAAGATTGTGAATGTATTAAACGCTGCTAAATTGTTTACTTCAAAATGGTTAATTTTTTATGAGGTGAACTTTACCTTCATAAAAAAATAGGAAAAGACGGTAGAAAGCGCCTGTGAGCTGGGCCCTGCTGGCCCTGTCTGTGCCTTCCCGACGCTGTCTGTGTGGCCTGGAGCAGGTCAGTCTTTTCTGACATCTGTAAAACGGTCATGTCTGCTTATCCTATAACGTCTGCTTCACGGGGCTCTTCTAGGGGACGAATGAAATATTTGCCAGAGGGAAATAAAGCTGTTCCCCCTTAGAAAGGACTCCCTCTTTTAAAAGGTCATTCAGTGGCATGAAAATGACTCTCCACCGCTATTTTCTCAGCAGAGAGGAAATTAATTTTTAAGGAATGCCGTGGATCATGTAGGCCAAAAGTCCAAGGTTCTAAAACAAATAAGCTGCAAAAATGTTTCCGTTTGAAGATGCTGGGTGCTCCCCCACCCAGGGCCACTGCCATCTGCACCGGCACCGCTGAGTCTCCGTCACAGATGCACTGTCGCCTGCAGTATCCTGTGTGTGCGGGGCTGCAGATCACGTGTCTCGGCATGAAGAGCCCATTTTGTTGGCTGGACAACTTGAGATGGAAAGGTTGACTATAGCTGCCAAGAGTCACGCAGTCGAATCAGAAAAAGAATGCAGGGCCAGGTGCAGTGGCTCGTCCCTGTAATCCCGGCACTTTGAGAGGCCAGAGTGGGAGGATCACTTGAGCCCCTCAAGACCAGCCTGGGCAACATAGCGAGATCCCATCTCTACAAAACATACAAAAATTAGCTGGACATGGTAGTGCGTGCCTGTGGTCTCAGCTACTCAGGAGGCTGAGGTGGGAGGATCGCTTGAGCCCAGGGGGCTCAAGGCTGCAATGAGCTGTGATTGCTCCACTGCACTCCAGCCTAGGGGACAGAGTGAGACCCTGTCAAAAAAAAAAGAAAAATAATGAAGGATTCCATTTCTCGGTGTCAAGTTCTAACTTCACAAAAATTAGGTGAATTTTGTGCATAAAATACTGAAAAACATAACAAACCAGAGACTTTCATAGGTGTGTTCTCAGCTAACTAACAACCCAGATGAAGCCATTTGGCACCTGTGAAGAATAAGGACATGTTCAGCCCAGCATGGAGGAGCTAGCCAGTTCTGAAAAATGAGCTGCCGTGGTGGGGACAAGTTTCGGTGATGGAATCAAAAGTGCTGACCCCCTCCAGCGCTTGTTATAGGCAACCTGCTAGGTCCAGACCGGACACAGACCACACAAAGGCGTCGCTACTCACCAGGTCTATTAGGCTGTTAAAGACGCCTGTGAGTAAGCCACCATTTGTTTTATCTGGTCCTGGATGGAACGAGTGTTTGCCAGATGTCAGGAAGTGTCAGATGCAAAGCTGCATAATTGCCATTCACAGTTTTCCAGCCCTCCATACGGAGACAGCACACTGGAGGGTTTCCACTTGGAAAGGCTGTCTGAGAAAATGCCAGTCATTTTGTTTGCAACATAGTCCTGAAGGTTCGGCATTAAAGCGGGATCTCCTGTCGCTGGGCAGCTAATAATAGGTCTGTGCTGACACTGAACATCAGCATCTCTGCCGGCCCGAGCTTTCACAAAGCACAGCAAGTTTTCTAGGAGGCCAATTCCAAGGCCAGTGGCTAAGTGCAGCCACCTAAATCCTTTCAAGTAACCTTCTGAAGTTGGGTGTTCACCATAAGCGCAGCACTCAGCTAGGAACAGCTCTGCGAAAAATCTGCCCTGTTTACAGGTAGTGGGTTATCCAGACAGGTCTAAAAACTAGGCAGTGTTGGAGATGATATGATAATCTACTTGGAAACCCAGATGAACCGATCGCAGCAAAACTGTTACAAATAAGAAGTGAATAGGAGAGGAGAGACTAGGCTGGGCATGGTGGCTCATGCCTGTAATCCCAACACTTTGGGAGGCCAAGGCATGAGGACCACTTGAGCTCAGGAGTTTGAGACCAGCTTGGGCAACATGGTAAACACCTCTCTCCATGAAAAACACAAAAAATTAGCTGCGTGTGATGACTGACGCCTATAGTTCCAGCTACCTGGGGGCTGAGGTGGGAGAATCACCTGAACCCAGGAGGTCAAGGCTGCAGTGAGCCATGATCACACCACTGCACTCCAGCCTGGGTGACAAAGCAAGACCCTGTCTCAAAAAGATAAAAAAGGGAGAGCTCTACATATATTCCATAATTGGACAGAATAGTATTTTTGGTTCCCAGCAAATATATATTTGTATATTATTGCATATTATTTTGGAGGGAACAAAAATAATATTCAAAAATCAGTAGCTTTCCTATACAAAAGCAACAACCACTTAGAAAATATAATGGAAGGGGAAAAAAATTCCATTTATACTAGCATGCAAAAAGAAAGACGTGCCTAGAAATGTGTAAGATGTCCATGAAGAACACTGAGGAACGAAGAAAAGAAAAATTGAACAAAATGAAAGTCAACCCCACACTTAGAGAGGGTGCTTACATTTTATAAAATTCTCCTGAAATCAACCTGAACATTTAATATGATTACAATCAACATAAAGGCAAGATATTTTCCCAGACCTCTGGAAGCTGATTCTGAACTTAGTATGGAAATATAAGCACAAAAGCATAATCCAGACGCTCTGCTGAAGGCAAGAAAAGGTAATGAAAGAAAACTAGTCTTACCAGACATGGAAATATATTACAAATATATAAATAAATTTGTTTTGTCCCAGTACATGAAAAGACAGATCCATAGAACAAACTGGGTGGTCCGTAAACAAATCCAATCGCATATGAGAATTTAATACATGATAAAATAGTACTTCTAATCAATAAGAAAAGATAGAATATTCAATAAATGGTGGTCAGAAAACAGGATAATTAAGGGAAAAGATTCTCACACATAAGTTAATTCCAGATCAATCAAGTATTTAAACATATGCACCGTATGTTCTCACTCATAGGTGGGTGTTGAACAACGAGAACACGTGGACTCAGGGAGAGGAGCATCACACACAGGAGACAGTTGGGGGGTGTAGAGGAGAGACAATGGGTGGTGGGGGAGGGAGGGGAGTGTGGGGAGGGGATAACATGGGGAGAAATGCCAGATATAGTATGCACCTAAAGTAAAATAAATAAATAAATAAAAGAAAAAATTAGACATTCTAGAAAAATTATGAATTTTTTTCATTATTGTCGAATGAAGAAGGACTTTCTAAGAACCCAGGAACAATAAAAAGGAAATGCTGATTAAATTTGACTACATGGAAACGTAAACTTCTGCACAGTCCAAAAACACCACAAATAAAACCCAAAGATTGGCTACCACTGAGAAAACATATTTGCAACACATATTTCAGATTCAGTTGTGGGTTCAATTTTGTGGGGCCTAGAGTTTACATAATGTGGGGAGCTCTAGTTAAGAAAAATAAAACACAAAGAATACTGATACAAAATATAGAAATATGATCATCTATCAAGAATGAGAAAATAAATCACAATAAATTCCAGATTTTAAAATGCTGACAAATATCACAAAATCCAGAAAAATAGCATATATTTACTGTAATTAACTGCCTAAGCCCCCTCTATAATACCATCTTTATTGAGACATGATAAATGTACATATTTTAGGGGTACATGTGTTAATTTGATGCATTCATATAAGTATAAAAATCAAATCAAGGAAATTGGGCTACCCATCACCTTATAATATTGGTATAATATTTGTTTTTAACATTATTTGACTGTATAATCTTTTATTACTTCTCCAGATGACAATGATTTTATAATTTTATTTTCTTTTGAGAAACAGAAAGAAAATTCTTTGCTCTATCATCATGATCAAAATTTTCTCTTTAAAGTTATTACTGAAGGTTCAAACAATTTTTTAGACAGCTACGGAGAAAGGGCAGGTCACCTACAAAGGAAAACCCATCAGGCTAACCGTGGACCTCTCAGCTGAAGCCCTACAAGCTAGAAGAGATTGGGGGCCTATATTCAACATTCTTAAGGGAAAAAAAAAAATCTTCAACCAAGATTTTCATATCCAGCCAAACTAAGCTTCATAAGCAAAGGAGAAATAAGATCCTCTTCAGATAAGCAGATGTTGAGGAAATGTATTACCACCAGATCTACCTTCCAAGAGACCTTGAAAGGAGCACTAAATATAGAAAGGAAAGACCACTGCCATTTAATACAAAATCACACTTAAACACACAGATCAGTGTTGCTATAAAGCAAGTACACACAAGCCAGCATAATAAGTAGCTAACAACACAATGACAGGATCGAATCCATACGTATCATTACTAACCTTGAATGGAAATAGGCTACATGCCCCCACCTAAAAGGCACAGAGCGGCAAGTTGCATAAAAAAGCAAGACCCAATGGTATGCTGTCTTCAAGAGACCCATCTCACGTGTAATGACACCCATGGGCTCAAAATAAAGAAATGGAGGAAAATCTACCAAGCAAGTTGAAAACAGACAAAAAGCAATGGTTGCAATCCTAATTCCAGACAAACCGACTTAAAACCAACAAAGATCAAAAAGACATTACATAATGGTAAAGTGTTTAATTCAACAAGACCTAACTATCCTAAGTATATATGCATCCAACACAGGAGCACCCAGATCCATAAAGCAAGTTATTAAGAGACCTACAAAGAGACACTGACTGCCATACAATTATAGCAGAAGTCTTCAACACTCTAGTAATAGTATTTATTAGACAGATCATCAAGACAGAAAATTAACAAAGATATTCAGGACCTGAACTCAACAATGGATCTGATAGACCTCTACAGAGCCCTCCACCCCAAAACCACAGAATATACATTATTCTCATTGCCATATGGCATATATTGATGACATAATTGGACATAAAACAATCCTCACCAAATTCAAAAGAACTAAAGTCATACCAAACACACTCTCAAACCACACCACAATAAAAATAGAAGTCAAGACTAAAAAATTTACCCAAAATCACACAATTACATGGAAATTAAAAACATGCTCCTAAATGACTTTTGGGTAAATAATGAAATTAGGACAGAAATCAAGAAGTTATTTGAAACTAATGCAAACAAAGATACAACATACCAGAATTTTTGGGACACAGCTAATGCAGTGTTAAGAGGGAAATTAATAGCACTGAAAGTATTCATAACATCAAAAACTTAGAAAAATCTCAAATTAACAACCTAACATCATAACTGAAAAAATTAGAGAAACAAGAACAAATCAACCCCAAAGCTAGCAGAAGATAAGAAATAACAAAAATCAGAGCTGAACTGAAGGAAATCAAGACACACACACAAAAAAAAAACATTCAAAAGATCAACAAATCCAGGAGCTGGTTTTTTTAAAAAAAAATAAGATAGATAGGCCACTAGCTAGACTAATAAAAAACAAGACAGAAGATCCAATAAATACAATTATAAATGACAAAGGAAATATTACCATGGACCCCACAGAAATAGAAATAACCAACAGAAACTACTCTGAACACCTCTACACACAAACTAGAAAACTGAGAAAAGGTGGATAAATTCCTGGATACATACACCCTCCCGAGACTCAATCAGGAAGAAATCGATTCCCTAAACAGACTAATAATTAGCTCTGATTTATTAAATCAGTAATAAATAGCCTACCAATAAAAAAATGCCCAGGACCTGATGGATTTGCAGCCAAATTTTACTAGATGTAGAAAGAAGAGCTGCTACTATTCCTACAGAAACTATTGCAAAAAATTGAGCAGGAGGGAGTCTTCCCCCAACTCATTCTGTGAGGACAGGATCATCATGATACCAAAACCTGGCAGACACAGGAAAAAAAGTAAACTTCAGGCCAATATACTTATAAATATCGATGCAAAATCCTCAACAAAATACCTGCAAACCAAATTCAGCAGCACATCAAAAAGCTAATCCACCACGATCAAGTAGGCTTCATCATTGAGATGCAAGGTTGTTTCAACATACAAAAATCGGTAAATGTGATTCATCACGTAAACAAAACTAAAGACAAAAACCATGTGATTATCTCAATAGACACAGCAAAGGCTTTTAATAAAATTCCAAATTCATTCATGTTAAAAATTCTCAATAAACTAGGTATTGAAGAAACTTGCCTCAAAATATTAAGAGCCAGCTGGCCAGGTGCAGTGGCTCATGCCTGTAATCCCAGCACTTTGAGAGGCTGAGGTGGGCAGATCACGAGGTCAGGAGATGGAGACCATCCTGGCCAACATGGTGAAAACCTGTCTCTACTAAAATACAAAATATTAGCTGCACGCCTGTAGTCCCAGCTACTTGAGAGGCTGAGGCAAGGGAATTGCTTGAACCTGAAGGTGGAGGTTGCAGTGAGCTGAGCCTGGCAACAGAGCAAGACTCCACCTCAAAACAAAAAAACAAAAAAAAAAAAAAAAAAAAAAGAGCCATCTATGCCAAACCCACAGCCAATATCATACTGAATGGGCAAAAGCTGGAAGCATTCCCCCTCAAATAAAAGCACAACACAAGAAAGCCCTCTCTCACCACTCCTATACAACATAATGCTGGAATTCCTAGCCAAAGCAATCAGTCAAGAGAAAGAAATAATGGGCATCGAAATAGGAAGAGAGGAAGTCAAATTATCTCTGTTTGCAGAAGACATAATTCTATATCTAGAATAACCCATAGTCTCAGCCCAAAAGCTCCTTCAGCTAATAAACATCTTCAGCAAAGTTTCAGGATACAAAAGCAAGGTACAAAAATCATTAACATTCGTTTACACCAACAACAGTCAAGCCAAGAACCAAATCAGAAAGGCAATCCCATTCACAACTACCACAAAAAGAACAAAATACCTAGGAACACAGCTAACCAGAAAGGTGAAAGAGCTCTACAATGAGAATTACAAAACATTACTCAAATAAATCAGGGAAGGTACGGACAAATAGAAAAACATCCTGTGCTTATGGATAGGAAGGATCAATGTCATTAAAATGATCATACTGCCCAAGGCAATTTACAGAGTCAACGTGATTCCTGTTGAATCACCAATGACATTCTTCATAGAACTAAAAAAAAAAACTATTTTAAAATTAATATGGAGCAAAAAAAAAGAAGAGCCTGACTAGCCAAGGCAATCCTAAGCAGAAAGAACAAAGCTGGAGGCATCACATTACCTGACTTCAAATTATACTACATGGCTACGGTAACCAAAACAGCATAGTACTGTTTTGGTACACAAACAGGTACATAGACCAATGGAACAGAATGAGAGAGCCTGGAAATAAGGCCAGACACCTATAACCATCCGATCTTTGACAAAGCTGACAAAAGCAATGGGAGAAAGGACTCCCTATTCAATCATTGGTGCCGAGAGAACTGGGTAGCCATATGCAGAAGACTGAAGCTGGACTGCTTCCTTACACCATATACAAAAATCAAATCAGGATGGATTAAAGACTTCAATGTAAAACCCAAAACCATAAAAACCCTGGAAGACAACCTAGGCAATACCAACCTGCACATAGGAACGAGCAAAGATTTCATGACAAAGACACCAAAAACAATCACGACAAAGGCAAAAATTGACAAGTGGGACTTAGTTAAACTTAAGAGCTTCTATACAGCAAAATAAACTATCAGCAGAGTAAAGAGACAAGCTACAGAATGGGAGAAAATGTCTGCAAACTGTGCACCTGACAAACATCTAATGTCCAGCATCTATGAGGAAATTAAATTTACAAGAGAAAAACAACCCCATTAAAAAGTAGGCAAAAGACATGAATATTTTTCAAAAGAAGACATACATGTGGCCAACAAGCACATTAAAAAAAGCTTAATATCACTGATCATTAGAGAAATGGAGAAATGTAAATGAAAATCACAATGAGATACCATCTCACACAAGTCAGAATGGCTATTATTTAAAAGTCAAAAAATAACAGACTCTGGTGAGGTTGCAAGAAAAGGGAACACTTACTGTTGGTGGGAGCGTACATTAGCTCAACCATTTCAGAAGGCAGTATTGTGATTTCTCAAAGAGCTGAAAGCAGAACTACCATTCAGCCCAGCATTGCCATTACTGGGCACATACCCAGACGGATATAAATTATTCTGCCACAAAGACCATGCATGTGAATGCTCATAGCAGCACTAGTCACAATTGCAAAGGCAAGGAATCAACCCGAATGCCCATCGATGGCAGATTGGACAAAGAAACTGTCGTACATATACACCACAAAATACTATGCAGTCATAAAAAAGAATGAGCTCGTGTCTTTTGCAGGAACATGAATGGAGCTGGAGACCACCGTTCTTAGCAAGCTAACACGGGAACAGAAAACCAAATACTACACGTTCTCACTTACAAGTAGGAGCTAAATGATGAGAACTTAATGAACATCAAGAAGGAAACAACAGACACTAGTGTCTACTTGAGGGTGAAAGGTGGGAGGAGGGAGAGGAGCAAAAAAGATAACTGTTGTGTACTGGAGTTAGTACCTGGGTGAAGAAATAATCTGTACAACAAACCCCCATGACACAAGTTTATGAACGTAACAAACCTTCACTTTTACCCTCGAACCTAAACTAAAAGTTTTAAAGACATGGTTTTTTAAATGAATTTATATCAAGTAGAGTTATAGTAAAAATGGACTTGCTGTTTAAACTATTATAGTGTATCCTATAAGCATAGGAATTCTGGTAAGTCTTTTTTATTTGAATACCATTAAAAAATGAAATACACGTAAGATGGTTTATACGTGTGTTTGCCGTATTATTGAGAACATTCCAGACAGAAGAACTTCTCTTCTCACTGTGCATTGGTGAGAGCCACACTCCCTGTTTGCAGTTCACATCTGAAGACTGAAAGAATTTGCCACAGACTGCCTTTGGTCTCCACCCATTTCACACCTCCTTTCTCACCTGCTACCCGTATGTTTCCGGTGCCAAATACCACACATATTATATGATGATAAGAGCTTTGGTCACACAGGGTCACGAAGAATTATTCAATACAGAGAGTGGGAGACACACGACAGGAAGTGGTACCATGATGGCTGGTGATAATACATACCCAGAAGTGACAGCAAACCAGTTAAAACACACCTCACTAAACTCAACTTCAAGGTAACTGTAACTCAGATTTCTCTTAGCCTAGTCCCCAAAAATGCCCATAGCTTCTCCGACACCACTCACACCAGGGAAAACCCGTGGGAAATACAATCATTTTAAATGCTTGCCGGTAAAACAAACTTGAGTCAACTTTGTGAACACACAGCTAGGTCCTCTCCAGGGGTCTCGTGAGAGTTTATGCAAGGGAGGTCTCTGAAATGTAAATGGCATTGGTTTCATAAATCTGCCTCTTGACAAGCTGAGGACTACCTTGCTTAATATATAAAGAGCTCTTCCCACTGCTAAGTTTGACAGGCTTTTAAATAAAAATAAAAATAAAAAAATAAAGAGCTCTTACAAATCAACAAGAAAAAGACCAACCGTCCAGTGGAAAAGTTGGCAAAGGGTGTAGACACACAATTCAGCACCACCGCCCCCATGAGGTGGTGCTACATACAATCTCCAAAACATATTGAGTGAGGAAGAAAGAAAGAATGGTATTATGTAGTCCCTCATTTGCACATTAGACAAGGATACCTGCATGTACAGACTAGTAGAGGATGCCCACCGTGGCAATGGCGGTTACGTCTGTAGGAGAGGGGCTGGGAACTGAGAGTTTGGGAGTAAAAGATCCCTTTACACCACGATTTCTGTTTACTCAAAGCACTATTATTTACTAAAATTCATTGAACTTAAGCCTAAAAAGGGTAAATTTACTGTATTTACGATAAAATCTTGCATATATTTTTTAAAAGCTATTAAATGTCACTAAATATACACTATATACATGGTAAATATTACACATACTCACACACGTGCACATACATCCACATAGGACCTAAGTACTGAAGACAAAATCAGCCCCTGATAACCCACCAAAAGAAGACTGCGCTGTGCGGGATGGAAGGTTGGTATCTCAGGTCCCCCACCCCTGGGTTCTGAGACTGTGGGAAGAGCTGCTGTCTCATCCAGAGCCCTGTGCCAGGGGGAGGGGGAGCGTCCACACTGGCACTCACACTCACACTCACATGGGGGACGCAGCGGCCCAAGGCAGGTGGGACTCCCCATGGAGACGGCAGCCAGCTGTCCCTGCAGCCGCAGCAGCGCCCGCTGGGCCTGCCTGAGCCATGGCTCCACGTCCAGGGGCTGCCACGGAGCAGCTCATCCTGTGCCAGAAAATCACAGTCCTGTGCCCCCATGCCCCGAGGGCAAACTGCCGTGCCTGTGACTCCGCGCTTCGCTTCTTGTTTTTCAGTTTCCTGTAACACATACATTAACTTTTTACAAATAAAGGTTACTTTCAAAACCTAAGAAAAACAGAAAATCATGGTCCTTCAGGACACAGTGAGAAAGCCTGAAGCACTGGGCGCAGCTACAAGGAAACTTACCCCTGAGTTCAGGCAATGCTAAGGGAGCGTGCATCCCATCGCACAGCGCACACCTGGTCTCCTCCTGCAGGTGGGATGGGCCTTCCTCCAACTCCAGCGGGGGGTGGGTGTGAGGGGGGGAGGGGAGGGTGAGGAGGAGGAGGAGAAGAAAGCGGAGAAGAAGAAGAGAAGAAGAAAGGGAGAGAGACGGGCTGGCCGCTGTGGCTGAAGTAGACAGGATTCCCGTGCTGAAACTCAGCTCCAGGCCTTCTCCCGCCCAGGCGGGCCTGCCTGCAGGGTGGGTGTGGACCGCAGGTGTCCCCGTGCCTCAGGGCTGACCTGAGGATCCACCTAGCCTCTCCACCTAAAGGATGGGCTTCACTCCATCAGGACCTCTTTCCAAGCACTGCCGCTGTGCCCTGCCCGCTCCCCGGTGCTCAGCGTTGGGCACAGATGCTGATAGGGTCCCTCCCCAACCGGGCCTCTGTGCTCAGGACAGAAAGGCAAGCCGTGAACAAATACAAATCCATACTAAAAAAGCAGTTCCGTCGGTGCTAAGAAACAGGGGGCTGGGGATGAGATGGGCCACAGGTGGCCCGGGAGGGCTGGGGAAGGTGACCATGGAAGGAGAGAGCTGGGGAATGAGGGAGCCGGTGTGCACGAGGAACGAGGGCCCGGTGGAGGGAACAGTGAGGACACAGGCCCTGAAGGAGATGCTCAGGGTGTTTGAGGAACCACAGAGGCCAGCATGGCTAGGCTACAAGGAAGGAAGAAGGGAGGGAGGAAGGAGGGGAGGGAGGGAGGAAGAGAAGGGACCCGGCACCCAGGTGGTGTGGCTTTTAAATACTGCAAGAACGCCGGCTTCACTCTGAGCAAGACAAGAGCCACTGGAGGGGTCTGGGCACTGCAGCATGGCCTGGTATCGGCTGTTTTTAAAAGCTGGTTCTGACAGTCATCCCAGGGAAGTGCAAAGTCGAGCATCACGAGTCTCCATTGACTCGGGGATGAAATCGTTTGGTGACAGCCAACAAGAAGGCAGCTGCCCTGCAGAGAAGGAGCCGGGAAGGGGCAGGGGGTACACGCTGGCCGGCTGGCTGTTTCCACACACCACTCTTAATGCACTTCCTCAGAGGAGCAAAAAGCCACGTAGAACCCACATGCCTGGAGCTTCCCCGGGCTCAGACCCCACACTCACATCTACAAAGATATGTTCAAGCCCAAAAGTCCCAGATGCCGTGTCTCTTATTTTATCTTTCTTCTGCTGAGAGCATGTGTGTTTTCCTTCAGTCCCTTTAAGAACAAGTTAGGAGCTGTTTACAGACTTTGGAATTTCTCCAAAAATTTATAAAAAGAATGGTTTGAAGCCCAACATAGCGAAGCACAGACAGACCCTGAAAGAGATGGGCTGGAGACATTTCTGACTGCCTTAGACAGCTCTGAATTGTTTCATCTCCTTGATTACATGAAAAAAAAATTGAGAATATGTCACCTAAAAGCAGAGGAGACCCATGTTCATGAACAAGGAGCAGTAGAGCCATTTTTGACTTTTTTTTCCGTTGGTACAGAAATTTCAAAACTGTGTGTGTCCCACCAATGACAGACACGGCCCCAGCGATGAAACCCGCATCCGTTTACCCAGCTCGTCAGGAAACCCAATAAACTCAAATAAGAGGTGCTCATCTTTCTTCATCCTGCTTTAGCAGAACAGTTTAACGTTTAAATCAGCGTTTGCAAAGTCAGATGCTGGCCAGGGACCAAGCAAGTCACATCGAAGAGTAAACACCAAGCAAGAGACATGTGTCCCCCTGGGGGTCTCGTATCTTCTGGCTTCTGATAGAGACATAAGATTAAAGATATTTCACTTTCCTCTTACTTCCACTATAATAAAAGTGATAAGAAAACACTAGGTAGTTTAAGAGGAGGAACATGATACCCATGGCCAAACAAAGGATGGTGAGCATATGAGCTTGTCCAGGCTGCCGTCACAAAATACAGCAGACGGCATGGCTTAAACAAAAGAAGCATCTTATCTCACAGCTCTGGAGGCTGGAAGGCCCGGATCCAGGTGTCCGTAGGGCTGGTCCCTCCGGAGGCCTCTCTCCTTGGCTAACAGATGGCACCTTCTCTGTGTCCTTGTCCTCCTGTGCATGTCTATGTCCTAATCTCCTCTTTATAAGAACATTGGTCCTATTGGGTCAGAGCCACCCCTGATGACCTTATTGTAACTTAATCACCTCTTTAGAGACTCTGTCTCCAAATACAGTCACCTGCTAAGGTGCTAGAGTTAGGGCTTCACTGTATAGATTTGGGGAGACACAGCTCAGCCATAATAGAGAGGCACCCCAGAGACCACAGCAGGAAGCCACCACCATAGGCGGGGGTGAACAGGGAGAGCCCAGGATGGGGCTGCTCCCCCAGAAGAAGGTGCTGTCAGGGGGAAGCTGGAGCCACAAGAGATCCTTGGGTGTAGTGGTCCTCTGAGCAGAGACAGCAGGAGAAAGACCCTGTCCCTTCTCTGCTCCCATGCTCCAATCTCTGGAGATGCACAGCTTCCTGCATGGCTCCTCCCTGCGGCCACGTAGCAAGGGAGCCTGGAGTGTAATTTCCGGGGCCGGCTCTCATGCCATGGAGCAGAACAGGACGTGAAGGTGGTGAACCTAAGAGCACACAGTCATGACCTGCTCAGGGCCGTCATGTGGGTCGCCACATAAGAAAGGAACCATCTGAGTCTTTCAGATACATTGGAGCTCTGTATGTTTATGTGACATCCTCCAATTATTTCACCTGTGTGCAGGTCTCTGGTATGCAACATTTGAGTTAAAGTGACAAAGATGACAGATGGAGGTTTCCTCACACTGAATACAGGGGAACACACAGGACCCTGTCCCAAGAGGCGTGGGTGCTCAAAGCCCTTCCCCAGGGACCTAGATAAAGCAGGCGGGTTTCCTGGAGAAAGCAGCCCCCAGCAACACCAAGGATAGTCCATCCCGAGAGCTAATCTAGAACATTCCTAAACCAGGATCTTCAGCAAATAATGATTCTGATCTCAGAAAACTGTGAGTGGACATGGTGGAGCCATGTGGAATGAGCAGCAGTCTATCTTGAATGTCAGAGGAAGACAGACCAGGCCAGGTGGGGCTTGGTGTCCACCCAGTGGTGAGAATATTGCCTAATCCCTTCACAGGGAAATCATGGCAGAATCCCCCCCAGTGACGTCTGTAGTCAATGTCTAGTTATCTGGCAAACGATCTGGTCTTTCCTGAGCAAGCTTTGGTTGTTTACACAGTACCTGGGCTAAGGACACCTCCGGCTTCGTCATCAATAGCTACCGGCCAGGGAGGGGCCACCTGGCTGTTATGAGAGGCTGGCATGTTGCAAAGGCCTCACACAGGGTCCTCTTCCCAGTGGCCATTTCAGCCCTGCTGTGCTGCTCACAGCGACCACCTCCTGCTCTCTGCACATGCTCCCCCACCACTGCCCTCTTCCCCACCCTTCCAAGACTTCCATAGACAGAATGCGGACTTCATGCTGCAACAGCCAAGGTGTGGAAACAACTTACATGTCCATTAACAGCTGAATGGATCCACCAAACATGGTCCATGATCCACACCGTGTGTCCACGATCTACACCGTGGAGTACTACCCAGTCTTTCAACAACGTCAATTCTGCAACACGCAACAACGCGGGTGGACCTTAACATTACACCAAGTAGAATGAGCCAGTCTCAGAAGGACAACTCTTGTATGATTACACTTAGGCAAGGTCTCTGAAACTGTCAAACTCCTCACGGAAGCAGAGAGGAGAGCGGTGGCTGCCAGGGTCTGGGGAGGGAGCCCGGAGAGCTCAGGATCAGTGGTCACCTAAAAGCCAGGGGGAATTACAAAACAAGACTCAAATAAATTGCAAAATCCTGTACAAGCAATTTACAGTGTCAATGCGATTCCTATCACACTACCAATGACATTTTTCACAGAACTAGAAAAAACTATTTTAAAATTCACAGGGCACAAAAAGAGCCCGAATAGCCACGGCAGTCCCTTGGCCTTGGTAAAGCCTCAGTCACGCTGGGGGAGTGTGCACTAGAGATCGGGCATGCTACAGCAGGCCTGCCGTCAGCAATGCTGTACTTTGTGCTTAAAAATTTCTTGAGTCTGGATGTGGTGGCTCAGGCCTGTAACCCCAGCACTTTGGGAGGTGGAGGTGGGCGGATCACTTGAGGTCAGGAGTTCGAGAACAGCCTGGGCAATATGGTGAAACCCTGTCTCTACAAAAAAAATTAAAAAAATCAGTCGGGCATGGTGGCTCACACCTGTAGTCCCAGCTACTTGGAAGGCTGAGGCAAGAGAATCACTTGAACCCAGGAGACAGAGGTTGCAGTGAGCCAAGATCGCGCCACTGCACTCCAGCCTGGGCGACAGAGTGAGACTTCATCTCAAAATAAATAAATAAATAAAACAAAGACAGTTTCATTCCTTCTCTCCCAACCTGTAAGTCTCCTACTGCCTTTTCTCATCTCACTGCACTACCCGGGACTCACAGTACAAAGTTGCACAGGCAAGAGGAGACCTCCCTGCTCCGTCCCCGGTCTTAGAGCAAAGGTCCGGTTTCTCACCACTCATTACGATGCTGGCTGCAGCGAGGTCGCCTGGGCATGCTTGTTTCACAAGCTTATTAAGTGTCCACTGAGTTTCTTTAATAGATATGGGACTATCTACATCACCTGTTTCTCCTGAGTCAGTTTTAGTAGACTGTGTCTATCAAAGAATTGATCCGTTTCATTTAAATTCTCATATTTGACTGGGCGCGGTGGCTCACATCTATAATCCCAGCACTTAGGGAGGCCGAGGCAGGTGGATCATGAGGCCAAGAGATCGAGACCATCCTGGCCAACATGGTGGAACCTGTCTGTACTAAAAATACAAAAGTGAGCTGGGCATGGTGGCGTGCGTCTGTAGTCCCAGTTACTCGGGAGGCTGAGGCAGGAGAATCACTTGAACCCGGGAGGTGGAGGCTGCAGTGAGCCAAGATTGCACCACTGCACTGCAGCCTGAACAACAGAGTGAGACTGTGGTTCAGGGTATACTCTCTCTGTATAGCTATACTCTCTCTGAAAGTCATACTCTCTTTGTACAGCTTTCAAGGTACAGGTGGTTTTGGGTTACATGGATGAATGGTATTTTAACACATCTGTCATCCAAGTAGTGTACACCGTACCCAATAGGTAGCTTTCCCTCCGTCTCCCCAAAGCTCCCCCTTCCTAAGTCACCAGCATCCATTATATCACTCTGTAGACCTCTGCATACCCAGAGCTTAGCACCCACTTATACGTGAGAACATGTGGTCCTTGTTTTCTGTTCTTGAGTTAGAATAATAGCTCCCCGCTCCATCCAAGTTGCTGCAAAAGAAATTCCGTCACTCTTTCCTACAGCTGAGTTTGGGACGTGTTCCACGGTGTATGCATGCCACATTTTCTCCATCCACTCTCAGCTGATGGCCACTTAGGTTGGCTCCATTCTTTGCAGTTGTGAATTGGGCTGCAATAAACATACACGTGCATATGTCTTTTTCATACAATGACTTCCTTTGTGCACCCGGAGGTGGGGACTGCCAGACGGAATAGAAGAGAGCCTTTCGTTCTTTAAGGAATCTCCATGCTGTTTTCCATAGCGGTGGAACTAATTTACATTCCCACCAGCAGCGTACGCACGCTCCTTTTTCACCACAGCCACGCCAACATCTATTGCTTTTGGCTTTTTAATAACGGCCATTCCGGCTGAGATAAGGTGATATCTCACTGTGGTTTTAATTTTCATTTCCCTGGTTCCCTCTGTTTTTGTTTGTCAGAGAAAGTCTTTGTTTCTCCTCCATTTTTGAAGGATAATTTTGGTGGATATAGAATTCTAGGTTGGGGTGTGTGTGTGTGTGTGTGTGTGTGTGTTCCACGACACTTTAAATGTTTCACTCCTCTCTCTTCTTACATATGTGGTTTCTGGTGAAAATTTCCACTGGAATTCTTATCCTTGTTCCTGCACAAGTCAGGTGGTTTTCCCCCGGCTTCTCCCAAGGCTCTCTCAGTTTGGTTTTCCGCGGCGTGACGGCACCGTATCTAGCCGTGTCTTTCGTCTATTTCCTGCTTGGTGTTCTCTGAGCTTCCAGGATCTTTGGTTTGGTTCTGACATTAATTTCAGAAATCTCTCAGCCCTTAGTATTTGAAACATTTATTCTGCTCTAATCTCTTTGTCTTCCTTCTACTATTCCAACTCTAGGTATATGACACGTTCTGACGTCGTCCCACGGTTGCTGAATGCTGTTCCGATTTGACTTGTCTCGCTATTTGTTTTCCCGTTGTGTTTTTTTCACGTCAGCTTGGGAAGTTTCTAGCGAACCTGCTTTGAAAATCACTGACTCACCTATTCCATGCCCAATCTACCTATGAGTCCAGTAAAGGCTTTCATCATTTTTGTTTCAGTGATTTTCATTTCTAGCATTTTCTTTGATTCTTTTTAGCATTTTCATTCCTCCACCTACCCATCTGTTGTTTTTTCTCCCCCAAGTTTATTGAGGTATAACTGACAAATAAAAATCATATATCTTTAAAGTATACAAAGTGACATTTGCTTTACCTACACACTGTAAAACGATTACCACTACCAAGCCAGCTAACATAGCCAGCACACAGTTACCTTTCTGTATTTGTGCATGATGAGAATCTGAGAACCTGTCTGATCTGCTCTCTAAGCAGGTTTTAAGTATCCAATCCGGTATTATTAAACACAGGCATCATGCTGCCCATTCAATCTCCAGAACATATTCATCCTACACGTGTGTTACCCATCTGTTCTCACATGTTGTCCAGTTTTTCCATTACAGCTTTTTAACACATTGATTGTAGTTATTTTAAATCCTTGTATGATAATTCCAGCATCTCTGTCATCTTTAAGTCTGGCTCTGATGGATACTTTGTCAGTGAATGTTTTTCTTTCCTTTTTACAGGCTTCGCGATTTTTTGTTGAGACCAGACATGTTGTGCCAGGTAACAGGATGGAGGTGGACAGGCCCACAGCGTGAGGACACACGGCCACGTGGACAGGATTGTGGTGAGCAGGCCCGCAGCGTGAGGACACACAACCACGTGGACAGGATCATGGTGAGCAGGCCCGCAGCGTGAGGACACACGGCCACGTGGACAGGACCCAGGTGGACAGGCCTGCAGCGTGAGGACACACGGCCACGTGGACAGGATTGTGGTGAGCAGGCCCGCAGCGTGAGGACACACAACCACGTGGACAGGATCATGGTGAGCAGGCCCGCAGCGTGAGGACACACGGCCACGTGGACAGGACCCAGGTGGACAGGCCCGCAGCGTGAGGACACACGGCCACGTGGACAGGATCATGGTAAGCAGGCCCACAGCGTAACGACGCACAGCCACGTGGACAGGACCCAGGTGCACAGGCCCGCAGCGTGAGGACACACGGCCACGTGGACAGGACCCAGGTGGACAGGCCCGCAGCGTGAGGACGCACGGCCATGTGGCTGGGGCTGGGCTGGGCTGACTGGTTGCTGCTGCTGAGGGTGCCGGAGGCTTCCCGCTCCTCTAACGCCCCCTGCTGGTGTCTCCCCTGTTGACTTGGGGCTTCCCTAAACCCTCCTCCTCAGGAAGGGGCCGTGTCTTGCAGCGCTTTCAGCTGGAACCCAGGGTTATGGAACACAGCCGGAGCCTGTGCGTGTGGTGGTGAAGTGTGGGGGAAGGAAAGCGTCCGGTTATCCCACCATGGAGTCTCCATTTTTAGGGGCTATGGCCTTCCCAAGCATTCCTCCAGTGACGTAGCTTTCTTTTCCCCTTCGGTGAGACAGGAAGACTGAGGGACAGGGGTGGAGGAGGTGCCTCCCCCGCCGGGGCAGGGCCTGGAGCAGGCCTATGTGGGGGAGAACGGTCTGGACAGAGTCCACGAGGCTGACTGTGCTGCTCCCCCTTCCAGAGCCAACGGGGATCTTTCTTGGATCTTCACTGGTGAGAGGTGGGCTTCCTGGAGGTTTGAGCCACAGGAGTGTGAGGGGCCCTAGGAGCGTGGCCCCGGGGCTTCTCACTCTCAAGTGTCCTCACTCAGCCTCCAGCAGCTCAGCAAAGTCACCACTGGGATGTTCCATTGTCCCCACTCATTGGAGTTTTCCACGGCTTCTGCTCCAGATTTCAGGGTGGCGGCGCATCCCACAACCTGTTCTCTGAGGGGCCGAGGACGTCCACAGATCCTGAGCTCATTCAGCTGTTTCCTGCTGTAAGTAAAAGCTGGCTTCCAGGCTCTGCACTCGTGAGCGCTGGAGACAGCCGTCCTACGGCCCCTGTGTCAACTATTGTATTTCCTCCTTTTCTTCTGCTACTGATTCCTACCTTTAGCTTTCCTTATCTTAAAAAGAAGGTGCCTTGATATCTAACTCTTGCACTATTAAATTTTTCTACTCTTCTAGTTCTCTGGTTTTATTTTTTGTTTTGCTTATCATCTGGTCTTACATTTCCATTTATTTTTATATCAGGTCCAATGGTAACACGTTCATTCAGGAGCTCTCCGTTGCGTGGCCCCTGCATGCCGGCTCCTGCACCGGGACACACACACGGTGAACGGAGTGGGCTCAGACCTGCCGCTGGGGAGGGACTGCACCAGTGCTCTGGTCGCAGAAGCTGTCACTGCAAACTGCGGCAAGGGGCATGAAGGAAAAGTGCTGTGAGTTGTGGGAACACAGAATAGGGTCCCAAGCCTCTCCAGGGATGCAGGAAGTCGCCCTGGGCAGAGGGCATCTGCGCGGAGACCTGGGGGAGAAGCAGGAGGTGCCAGACAGAGGCTGCAGGTGGGTCCCGCACCATCACCGTCATCACCAGGTTGGTCTGCTTGTTGTTTTGAGATTTCCTCACAACAGGGGAGGAAGGGTGGTCACTGCAGGAAAGTCCAAAGGCAGGAGACAGTCATGTTCTGTCCCCCACAACAGTCCCAGGGCCTCCCTCTGACCTCCCCCATGAGACTGCCTAAGTCTAGTTTTAAAAAGAAGAGTAAAAAAAAAGAAGAAGAAGAAAGAAAAAAGGAAAGGAGATTGCCTAAGTGAAGAATTCCTTTTTTAAAAATAAAAGTCAGATGCTACCTAATATTTACCCTTATAATTGTCTCCAGTGATAGAACCCTGATTTTTAGTTGGCCACATTGCTGTTCAGAATACAAATTCAGTTTCTTAATTAAGTTCCTGCACCTCTAAATCCAGCCACTGTGTATAACAAGATATTGTGTGTGGAACTGCAGGAAAGGCTGCTTAAAGGCAGGCCCCTCTGGAAGGGGCATTCTTCACCATTTCCCCTTCTTCTGTGCCACCACCTGAAATGTGGATGTGATGGCTGGAGCTTCAGCCACCACACTGGCCTATGAGGTCACCTTGAGAATGGAGTCCTCATATAAGGGCAACAAGTTCAGTCCCCTATCACCTTGGAGCTGCCAAATTAGCTTCTGGGTTTTTTTGTTTTTGTTTTTGTTTTTTGAGACAAGGTTTTACTCTGGTTGCCCAGACTAGAGTGCAATGGCATGATCTTGGTTCACTGCAGCCTCCACCTCCTGGGCTCAAGTGATTCTCCTGCCTCAGCCTCCCAATTAGCTGGGATTACAAGTGTGCACCACTGTGCCCAGCTAATGTCTATATGTTTGTAGAACCAGGGTTTCACCATCTGGCCCAGGCTGGTCTTGAACTCCTCGGCTCAAATGATCTGCCCACCTCAGTCCTGGACTTCCATTACATGAGAAAGGAGTAAACGTCTATGTCTAAGCCACTATTATTTTTGCCTGTTAGAAACAGCGGTGCCCAGTCCTAACTGGCACATCTGGATTATTCGGCAAACCAGAGACTAACACGTCCTCCAGGATAACTACCACCTTACAGTGCCCTTGCGCTGATGCCACAAGTGAACCCGCAGCCTGAGGTGGAACTGAGCCTGCATACGTTTTGGTCCACACTACCTTTAAACTGAATTTGATGGCGAGATTTAAAAACCTGGGGGTTGCACATGCAATTCTAGATTTCTAACTTCTCTTGAAAAAGCAGATCTGGTGACACTGGCCCTCTGCCCTCAGGCCAGCAGTTGGCCGGCATCTGGGCAGGGGATGCCTGCTATCCTGGGGGCTTGGTTCCCCTGCCCACCCCAGTGTCCCCTGTCTGGCTTCACCCGCTTGTTTATCGCCCCCACCCTGGGAGGGTGTGAGTGTATGAGCTCCAAGTCGCACAACCTAAAGTTGATGACACCTGCCAGGCATAGGGACAGGTCACAGATACGGCACGAGAGGGACAGCAGGGCGCGAGAGACAGCCAGGTCACCCCACCCCTGCAGGGCGCCCCCGAGGGAGGAAGCCCAGGAGAGGGCCCTCTGGGGAAACCTGGTTCCACCTGACACCGAGCTGCTCCAGCTCAGCGATTCCAGCTTGTCCTTTCCCCAAGAGGGTCCCCCACCACAGTCTGGGTGCTGCCAGCACTCTGGTGAAGAGAAGTTTCTCTTGCGATGAGATAGTCCCTATTTGCATTTTTAAATCGAATGAGTCAAACTTTTGCTGGACAATTTCCAAAACCCCAAATCAGGGCCACAAAACATGAGAATGAAACATCCACTTCAACTTTTTAAAGTAAGTATCGACCCTCTTTGCAAAGGAAAAGGAACCAGAATACACAGAGATGGCTCAAGAGGTGGGTCTCCAGGACCCCACGTCCCTCCCTGATAGAGTCCGAGGGAGTCCTCACACACACATCTCCCTGGATCCGTCCTAAGTGTGGGCCTCCAGCCCCCACGTCCCTTCCTGATAGAGTCTGAGGGAGTCCTCATGCGGACATGTCCCTGGATCCGTCCTAAGCGTGGGTCTCCAGGACCCCATGTCCCTCCCTGATAGAGTCCGAGGGAGTCCTCACACACACATCTCCCTGGATACGTCCTAAGTGTGGGTCTCCAGCCCCCACGTCCCTCCCTGATAGAGTCCGAGGGAGTCCTCATGCGCACATGTGCCTGGATACGCCTAAGTGTAGGTCTCCAGGACCCCACGTCCCTCCCTGATAGAGTCCGAGGGAGTCCTCACATGCGCACATCTCCCTGGGACCGTCCTAAGTGTGGGCCTCCAGCCCCACGTCCCTCCCTGATAGAGTCTGAGGGAGTCCTCATGCGCACATGTCCCTGGATCCGTCCTAAGCATGGGTCTCCAGGACCCCATGTCCCTCCCTGAGAGAGTCCGAGGGAGTCCTCCCACACACATCTCCCTGGATACGTCCTAAGTGTGGGTCTCCAGCGCCCACGTCCCTCCCCCTGATAGAGTCCGAGGGAGTCCTCATGTGCACATGTGCCTGGATACGTCCTAAGTGTGGGTCTCCAGGACCCGACGTCCCTCCCTGATAGAGTCCGAGGGAGTCCTCATGCGCACATGTCCCTGGATACGTCCTAAGTGTGGGCCTCCAGCCCCCACGTCCCTCCCTGATAGAGTCCGAGGGAGTCCTCATGCGCACATGTCCCTGGATCCGTCCTAAGTGTGGGTCTCCAGGACCCCACGTCCCTCCCTGATAGAGTCCGAGGGAGTCCTCATGCGCACATGTCCCTGGATACGTCCTAAGCGTGCTCACATTGCACATTCCCACCAGTCCTGAGCATCTTCACATCACACATTTCACTGGCCGACACCCCTGCTTCCTTGGCTGGAAATCCAGGAGCAAGACCCCACTGTTGGTCAAGCCTGTCACACAGAAGGACGGTCATCTCAATCCAGCCGCACTGTGGGAACTGCCCACAAACCTTCCTCTCTTGACAAAATAAACTAGCAGGTTGTCTCCACGCAGCCCCCAAGTCTCGAATACTCACTCCCCTCGGCCGCTGACTTGCTGATGCCCACCCGAAACACCCTGGGACCAGAAGCCTGGGCTCTTGTGCCACCAAGAACCCGCTCTGGGTGCAATACTTTGATCCGGAATTGTCCTGACCAAGCCAGGTTATGCTGCCCAGTCTGCACAACCAAACAGAGCTAAACAAATTGAGGGACGAGCCACACCCTTCCGAGGCGCTGGGGTCCCTGGAGTGTGCTTTGCAATGACCAAGGTTCTCTTCTTGAAGTGTGACTAATTGAGGCTCTAAACATAAACATCCTGATTTGGTGAATTTTCCTTCTGGGATTTAGCATCCTATGGCTGCAAGAGATAGGAATTCCAGAAAATGATTCCCTGATCATCAGGACCTCACAAAGGGGTGGAAAAGAAACATGCCCTAGTGATCAAGTGGACCCATAAATGTGGGGGAGGCAGGAGGCATCAGCAGGGAGTGAGGCTTGTGGGAACAGCAGAGCCCAAGCCCACCAAAAATAATTCAGATGAATTTAAAACTCTACAAGCCAAACCAGACCCACGTGTGCCAGCTCTTGGTGGAGGTCCTTCTTCATAATAGTTTTGATATGGTCTGGCTGTGCCCCACCCAAATCCCATCTTGAATTGTAGCTCCCATAATTCCCACACATTGTGGGAGCGACCCAGGGGGAGATGATTGAATCATGCGGGTGGTTCCCCCACGCTGTTCTCTCGGGAGGGAGTGAGTCTCATGAGATCTGATCTTTCTTTTTTCTTTTGCAGACAAAGTCTCACTCTGCGGCCAGGCTGGAGTGCAGTGGTGAGATTGCAAGCTTACCACAACCTCCACCTTCCGAATTCAAGCAATTTTCCTGCCTCAGCCTCCCGAGTAGCTGGGACCACAGGCATGCACCACCACGCCCAGCTAATTTTTTTATTTTTAGTAGAGATGGGGTTTCACCTTGTTGGCCAGGCTGGTCTTGATCCCTTGACCTCATGATCCACCCACCTTGGCCTCCCAAAGTGCTGGGATTACAGGCGTGAGCCACCACGCCCGGCTGAGATCTGATCTTTCATAAAGGGTTTTCCCTTTCGCTTGGCTCTCATTCTGTCTTGCTTGCTGCTGTGTAAGATGTGCCTTTGCTTCTCCTTGCCTTCTGTGATGACAGGGAGAAGCCATGTGGAACGGTGAGTCCATTAAACCTCTTTCCTTTATAAATTACCCAGTCTTGATTACATTTTTATTAGCAGCATGAAAAAAGTCTAAAACAAGTTTCTAGAGGAAATCCTCTTGACACAGTCAAAGGGGACTTGGCCATTCTATCCCCAGTTGATGTCGGCACCCTTGAGATCATACATCCGGCTGCTGCACAATTTGATTCCTTCATTGCAAATTTGTGTGTCGTCAGTTAAGACCCTGAAGCCTTCAGGTCAGATAATAGAGAGTGGAAATATCTCCCCTATGGGGGAATTCTGAGTTTTCGGGGCCAAACAAGTTGACTGTGGCATAAGGTGCAGATCAATAGACTGTGACCCATGAAGCAATTCTGGCCCACTACTTGTTCTTATAAATAAAGTTTTAATGGAACGCTGACACAGCTAATTGCTTACATATTCTCCATGGCAGCTTCTGCACTCTCATGGCAAAGTTAACTAGTTGTGACAGAGACTATGAGGTCGGCTGAGCATAAAATATTTACTGCCTGTGTGCGAGATTCGTTTGTCAACAGATCCAGAAAGGAAGTTCCAGAAACAGATCCTCTCCAGCCCACCTCAGGAAGGGGCACAGAACACGGTCAATGTCATGCTTACTGTTTAAGGTGTGATCCAGAAACAACAGCAACTAAAACACACAAGGCTAGAATAAGAGAGGCCGACAGACTCTTGGGGCGGAAGCAGCTAAGGAAAGAATGACCAAAGGGCCAGGATGAAATCTTGGTGTAAATACATCTCATGCAACAACTTATTGCTTAAAGACTGAAAATTCTACCACTCAAAGATAATCATTTAGGTTAAGAGATTATGATTCCAAAAGCCCAGTGTAATTGGAAAGAAGAAAAATCATGATATGGTAATGCAAGGGGCTTTATGCTTCCCACAGGCGATGTCCCCAGGGTCTCCCGTAGACTCAGTCTCTGGAACAGAGCTAAGGTTGAACCATGCATGCTCCACTTAGTAGCTGTGTGAGCTAGGATATGTTACATACACTCTGTTTTCTTTTGCACAAAATGAAAATAATAGTACCTAACACAGCGTGTTGTAAAGCCAAATAAAATAAGGCACATCTTCCAAACAAACGCACACTAATAGGAGCCATAGAGCAAGAGTCCCCAAACTTTCGGCACCAGAGACCTGTTTTGTGGAAGACAGTTTTTCCCACAGACCAAGGTGGGGGAGGGGTTCCATCTCAGATCACCAGGCGCTAGATTCTTGCAAGGAGCAGACAACCTGGATCCCTCACAGGCACAGTTCACAACAGGGTCCCCGCTCCCATGGGAATCTAATGCTGCTGCTGATCTGACAGGGCGGAGTTCAGGTGGTCATGCCAGCCCACCACGCACCTCCTGCCCTGCGGAGCAGGTCCTAATGGCAGCCCTCTGTGGCCCAGAGTGGGGACCCCTGCTATGGAAAAGAAGGAAACCAGATACTTGGTTCCCTTTCTTGCAAGAGGAACATATTCATGCACATCCCCCTCTACTGACTCAGGCAGAGCCATGTGACCTGCTCCGCCGAAGCACTGTGAGCAGTCAGTGATATGCGTGGATCACTTCAGTGAGACGCTCTAGGAGTCCACGTGTGGCTTGTCACCACCTCTTTCCCTTGTCTCTACCAACATGAAAGAGTGCTTTCAGGTGGAGCTCCCTTCCACCCAGACCCCTAGGAACTACAAGGAGCAGAGCCTTCTTGATGACGTATAATCGACATATAACATGGTTGAGAAATAAACACATTTTTCAACCAGTGAGGTTTTCGGTATGTGTGTTACAGCAGCATAACCTGCCCTATCCTGACTGATTCTCCTTGGCTCCTGTTAAGTGTGCAATAAGACCTGGCCATGGGTAGCCCTGGAACAGTCATGTCACCTCTTTCGGCTTCAGTGCCCTCATCTGTAACTCAGGGATGGTGGTAATCACATCCTGTGGGGCTTAAATGCAATAACCCATGTTAAGCCCTTAGCACAGGAAGGCTCGATAAATGCTGGTGGCAATTGTCATTACTATTATCATCATTATGATCATTTCCAAGGTAGTCAATAAACGAATTTAGCTGAGCGAGATTTATCTATTCTCATTAACGGAGGAGAAATTGGCTCCATTTTTTCTGAGAGCCTGAACCCTCACACCTCTGGAGTCTATGCCCAGCTCAAGGTCTCTTTGAGGAACTGTGTTAAGGAAAAAAAACTTCTCTTCCCAGGTCCACGAGGGGGCATGGTTTCAAAGGCAAGAGTTTCCCAGCGCCACACCCCCATCTGGGAATGTAAAGTTCTTTGTCTGGCTTTCCCAGGCGGACCGGATAGAGGAATCCACGTGGGCTTCTTTGTCCAAAAAGCCCAGGGAAAGCTCTGGGAGGAGGGGGCTCTGTTGCTGGCCAAGCAGCCAATCTGGTATCAGAGTCAAAGATCAATCACTCCACAGGAAGTTTGAAAGAACTCCTCTCATTGGACGAGAACATGAATGAGGCGGGGATAACTCCAGGGTTAAAACTCCGCTGCTCCTTACCCTAAGATACCCCCTCGGGATTCCCCTCCCACAACAGCGTGGGAGCTTTTTTTTTTCTCTCTCTCTCTCTCCCTTTTCTCTCTGTGCCTAAAAAATCGCTTTCTCTGCAAAACTCTTTGGGTCCATATTTATTCCAACGGTAAGCTCACCACACCTCCGGGGACCCCTTTCCCCATTCTTTGGGGTAAGAGAGGCCAAGGACCTCGGAGAGGGGAATTGGGAGCATCTTTGGGAAGCCCCCGCTCCCTCCCCCCGCTCCCTCCCCCTGCCACATCGTGACTACTATATTGACCTAGAGTATCCTTGTCCTCACGGTTGCTTTTTTTTTCCTTGTGTTTTCAGGGTTGCTCTTTTCACTCCTGTTGCCTCCATAGGAAAGGATCTAGACCAACAATCTCTGCTCTCCACTCTCCCGGCCTCTCTGTCCACTCAGAGGAAAAGCTGCACAAGATTCTTGGCAAACCGCTCCACTGTTTCTCTCTCCACCAACAGCCTCTCCATCCCTTGCGTTTTCCCATTTTCACTTTGCGCCACACTCTCCTGAGATTAGCTGGTTTTTAAGGGCAGCAACTCGGCTCTGGCTGTGCTTTACAGAGCCCAAGGTGTGCTTAGGTGCCCGCGATGGTAGTAATTTGTCACGATCTAGCTTGGCATGCCCCCTGCTCCGTGGGAGGCCTCCAGCCACCGGGGAGCCAGGCCCCACACAGGTGCATAAATTGCAAAATCCCCAGTGGCACATGGATGGCAGAGAACCAGGGACTTCACCTTGCACCAGGCGGGCCCTGCCACAGCCTGTGGCAACGGTCACCCTCTGGCGCCACCTACTGACAGCTCTCTTGCTCCGTCGAAGCCTCTGCACCCGGAATAAAAAAGGGAAACGTTTGAGCTGGCTGCAGTCTTCTGTAACCACCACCATGAGAATGGAAGGATTCAGATTCCTTACACATTAATGCATGCCCCTTGCAGAAAACACAAAAAAGCCCAAAGCAAAATAGCAGGTTCACCCCAAAAAGCCCTTCTTTGAAATAACCGTTGCTGGTATTTTTGGTACCTATAATAAGTATACTTATTATAAATAACTTACTTATAAATAACCGTTGCTGGTATTTTTAGTACACATAATTAGTATAATGTATGTATAGTCCATAAAATAACATAAAATACATTGGAAAGGTGTATTTTATGTTATTATTTTATGGGCTATACGTACATTATACTTATTATGTGCATTTTCATACACATGTAACAGCAGGCAAAGGTGATCGTGATTTTCTTCCTAAATGCTGTTTTGTACCTTGACGTGTTCAATGGAGTAAACACCTTCCCACAATATAATTTTTTCTTTTAAATCGTGACCTGTGAACACTGATTACAGGAGCATTTCATAAGTTACACGATCTGTGTCTTCTGCTGTGTGACGCTTCACTCAAGAAATTCTCCGGCCAATACCCTTGGATGGGGCACTGGCTTCACTTCTTGCATTGTTTGACGGCAATTTATTCCTGGGAACAAAATGCCTGGATCGACTGACATGCATTTCATGGCCCTTGAGTCACGCTGCCAAGAAGCCTTCCGGGATGTACCGATCACCTTCCCGAGGGCAGGCCTCTGTCACCGCATCCCCCACCACAGTCAGCTTCGTCCTTTTTCACAGACCACAGCTAACTTGGAGTGTTTGAAATGGCACCGCTTTGCTTTACTTCGTCTGGGGAGGCAGCAGGGTGTGCTGACAGGCGCCAGAGGGCAGGGCCAGAGATCTGTCTCTGGTCAAATCCCACCATGGCCCCTGGCCAGCTGTGGGACCCTGGACAGGTCACCTAAATTCTCTGGGCCTCAGTTTCTTCATCCACAAAACGGAGTGAAGAGACTGCTGATGCCCCACAGGTATCAACGAAGAGTTGAACTCTGTAAAATATCCGAAGAAATTTATTCTGAGCCAAATATGAATGAGCAAGGCCCGTGACACAGCCCTTGGGAGAGGCTGAGAACACGTGCCCCGGGAGGTGGGGGCACGGCCTACTTTATGCCTATTAGGGGAGACAGGAGACCGCCATCAAATACTTGTAAGATTTCCATTGGTTCCATCTGTAAGCAGGGGCGGGGCTTCCAGGTCAAACGTAAATTTAAAATGTTCTGATTTGCAACTGGTTTGTGAAAGGAAAGCATCTTGGGCCCCAAAATCACTAAGGAAAACTCAAGCTGGAAACTCTGAGGGCAAACCCACCCCATGCTATTCAGTCACCCCTCTGCTCCCTGAACTAGATGCATATCTGATTGCCTCAGTTGGAAAGGCTCATAAGAAACTCAGAAGAATGCAACCATGTGTGTGTCACCCACCTGTGACCTGGAAGCGCCTCTCAGCTTCAGTCTTCCTGCCTTTGCTTCCAGTTGTCCCGCCTTTCCTGACAGACCAATGTTCATCTTTTATTATTATTATACTTTAGGTTCCGGGGTACAGGTACAGATGGTGCAGGTTTGTTACACACGCACACACGTGCCATGGTGGTGGTTTGCTGCGTCCATCACCCATCATCTACATCAGGTAATTCTCCTAATGCTATCCCTCCCCAGTTCCCCCACCCCGAACCAGTGTTCATCTTACACATATTGACTGATGTTTCCTGTCTCCCTAAAATGTATAAAACCAAGCTGTGCCCCGACCACCCCAGGCACATGTCCTCAGCACCTCCTGAGGCTGTGTGATGGCCTCAACCTTGGGAAAATCAACTTCTACGTTAACTGAGACCTGTCTCAGATTTTCTGGGTTCACAGGTTGAAAGCATTCTTATCAATAGAAAGGAATATCTGGGTTACAAGAGCTGTGGAGAGCAAGGTTTCATGAAGCAGATGAGGCCTCCAGGTAGCAGGCTTCAGAGAGAATAGACTGTACATGTTTCTTTTCTGACTTAGTGTCTGCATTGATATTAAATACTGGTCAGCTTGTCCTGAGTTCCAAAAGGGAGGAGAGGAAGGCTGGGTGCAGTGGCTCGTACCTGTAATCCCAACACTTTGGGAGGCCGAGACAGGCGGATCACTTGAGGTCAGCAGGTTGAGACTAGCCTGGCCCACATGGTGAAACATCATCTCTACTAAAAACACAAAATTTAGCTGGGCGTGGTGGTGCACACCTGAAATCCCAGCTACTCAGGAGGCTGAGGCATGAGAATCACTTGAACCCAGGAGGCGGACGTTGCAGTGAGCCGAGATTGTGCCACTGCACTCCAGCCTGGGTGACAGAATACTTCATCTGAAAAAAAAAGGAGGAGAGGAAAATGAGGCATGACTGACCTGCACTATCCATCATGCCCTAAGCTAGTTTTTCAGGTTCAATCTGGAATGCCTTCAGCTGAGAGGAAGGGCCCATTCAGATGGGCAGGGGCCTTAGAACTCTATTTTTGGTGTGCATAGGTCTGTGTGAGCCTGAATGAGTGAATCCGTGAAGGGCATTGAGAAGAGCACCTGTACACACATGAGTGCTGGCTACCTAGACCGTCCCGTGGTTAACTGTGAACCCTGACCATTTGAGACAGGTCTCAGTTAATTCAGAAAGTTTATTTTGCCAAGGTTGAAGACCCACGCCTGACACAGTTATTATATTCGAGGCGAGATTAAGGGACCAGCACCAAGACAAAAGTATGCCAAATAGCAGGGTTTATTAAGCCGGCGACCACGGAGGACTCGCGTCTCTCCAACCCGTGGCCCCGAATGGAGGGTGTTAAGACCTTTTATACCCGTAAGAATTACTTTGGGAGTCAGGGTGAGAGGCGGGGGTGGGGGTGAGGGGGACACAGACATTTAGGGGTTTCCGTAAATCATCTCCCGGACAGAGAGGAGGGAGCGGGGCTCCGGACATTCCAAGGGCTTGAGGACATCTTGCCCCCTCGATTGTTACCTAAGTGGCTTACAGAAGTTAAGATAAGCGTTAGTTTGCACATCTTCTGGGCTGTAGTGGAAATAACAGATCTTAGTTACTTATTACAAGGCACAGGGGCCAGGATGGAATTAGCTTGGGCTGCTATTCTAGTCACAAAGGCTGACGATTCTGGCTGTTACTGATAAGAAAGGTAGATAGTTTGCAGAGCAAACTAGCAGTTTTATGTACAGAAGCCAAAGGCCAGCAGTTATTGTGAGGAGAGTGGGGCAGCCGTTACAACTTATTTTAAAACATAGCTTTATCTTTTATAAGATGGTGTTGTTCAGGTTCTAACTCTAGGCCAGCTATAGCACACAGCCTCAGCAAGTCCTGACATGCCCAAGGTGGTCAGGGCACAGCTTGGTTTTTTTACATTTTAGGGAGACTTGAGACATCAATCAATAGGTAAGAAGTACATTAGTTCCTTCCAGACAGGCGAGGACAGCTCAAAGCAAGGCCCCTCCACTGGGGGCTGCCAGGTCACAGGTAGGTGAGAAACAGATGGTTGCATTCCTTTGAGTTTCTGATAAGTCTTTCCAAAAGAGGCAATCACAATATGCATCTATCTCTGAGCAGAGGGGTGACTTAGAATAGAATGGGAGGCAGGTTTGCCCTGCGGGTTCCCAGCTCGAAGAGGCCCAGGCCATTTTCCGTTCACATAAAGAAGGGTTGGCGTGCTTTTCAATCACCTGTGCAGTCGGACAGATTTCCTTACTGAGTTCACAGTTGCTCTCTTGAAATGAGGTGTTTTATTTGTGAGCAGCGCCGGCTTCTATGACACTTACCATTAGAAAGATTTCATCTAAATATAACCCTAGGGAGTGGAAGAGACTTTAGGATGCTGACATGAGTTAACTTTCAATCAATTGAAAGTTAGAATTGACCAGGTGCAGTGGCTCACGCCTATAATCCCAGCACTTTTGGAGGCCCAAGTGGGTAGAACACCTGAGGTCAGGAGTTCGAGACGAGCCTGGCCAACATGGTGAAACCCCGTCTCTAATAAAAATACAAAAAAATTAGCTGGGGGTGGTGGCAGGTGCCTGTAATCCCACCTACTCGGTGGCTGAGGCAGGAGAATCACCTGTACCTGGGAGGTGGAGGCTGCAGTGAGCCGAGACTGTGCCTCCGCACTCCAGCCTGGGCAACAAGAACAAACTCCGTCTCAAAAAAAAGAAAAAAAGAAAGAAAGAAAAGAAAGTTAGAATTGAGTCTAAAATCCAATTTTAGAATTTTAAAAGCTGCTTTGGGTTAAAAAAAATGATACGATGGATCCCCCTGCTGGAGAGGGAAGGCGAGACGACGGATACTTGCTGCGCGCTGGCCGCAGAACCCACGTGGTGGCTCATCTCAGTGGCCTGCAGAGGGTGGTTGTGGGTTACATCCCCTGCTGGAGAGTGAAGGCGAGACCACGGACACTGCTGCGCGCTGGCCGCAGAACCCACGTGGTGGCTCATCCGTGTTACAGAACAATTCTTCCCCCTTTTGAGATGCTTCAAAATTGCCATAAAAATTGTTGATGGGAAGAGGTGCTTTCAATGCATTGTTCCGTTTCTTTGCTTCTGGCCACGTGGATTTCTCCATCTTTTTAGCTATATCTGTCTTCTTTGACTGATTTTGGGATTGTTTTTACAGGGTCTTGCCCTCGGCTTTTTTAATATATATAAATTTGCGTTCTCCAGGAAGTGACACCACTCTGAGGTGGTCAGCCGTCACATCCCCTGAAAACTTCCCCGTCTGTCTCCACCTCGAACCCCCTTCTCTGTCCACACCACCGGGAAAGCTGGCCACAGCCCTCCCCCCCCACCGTGTCTGCACAGCAGCTCACATTTAACAAGATGGAAGCCAGTGGCATCGTTATCCTCACAGCTTCTAAACCTTCAGTCCTCCCAACCCACCCTCCGTTCAGCCAGTCACCAAACCCTGTCCCGCCGCCTGGGAGCAGGCGCGTGGATGCCACAGCAGCCTGGACCGCCTGAGGATAAAATAACCCCCATCTCACGTAGACACAGTCGCGTTCCAACCAGGTCAAAACCCTTTCAACACCTGGCCAGCCTCATCTTATCAAGGGAGCCTTAGCAACGAGATGACTGTCAGGGCGTTGAGTATATTTCTATAGTCCAGGGGGTTTACTTTCTTTTCTTAATATATACATATATTTTTTTTGAGGAGTCTCACCCATCTCCCAGGCCGGAGTACAGTGGCACAATCTTGGCTCACTGCAGCCTCCACTTCCCAAGTTCAAGCAATTCTCCTGCCTCAACCTCCCGAGTAGCTGGGATTACAGACACACACCACCACACCTGGCTAATTTTTGTATTTTTAATAGAGACAGGGTTTACCATGTTGGCCAGGCTGGTCTTGAGCTCCTGACCTCAGGTGATCCACCCACCTCGGCCTCCCAAAGTGCTGGGATTACAGGTCTGAGCCACTGCACCCAGGCTGTTTTTTTCTTTTCTTTTCTTTTTAATCTTGGGTTTCCACCAGGGCTCAAACTCTCACGGCACTTCAGGACAAGCCGGCTGCTGAGACGTTTGTCCCAGCCGCCGTCACCTACAAATTCTCTCCCGTGTGCTCCGTCTCTCCCATCCCACATTCCAGGATTCCTCAGAGCCGCTGGGCACTGTGGGAAACTCCCTGGAGTCCTCCCCTCAGGAGGCCCTTGTGCAGGAAGGCACAGGCCCGTGGGCTCATCCCCCCCATTGACCACAGAGCCCCTGCTGTCTGCGATCCTCCACGGGCCTGAATGGTCTCATCTCACAAAAGCACTCTGGAGGGGACGCCCTACAGGTGCCATTGTGTGCGGATCATTCGAGTGGCCGGCTTTCCAGGCCTGAACTCCCAGGGGCAGCTCTCCAGCAGCAGGGTACACAGCTCTTCAGGGGTCACACAGGTCACGGCGAAAATGGGATTTGACTGACACGGATCCTATCCACCCAAGGGTTTATGAAAACAGTTGCCACAGAGACAAAGCAGCCACCACCACAGCTGGGCGCCAGCTTCTCCTGGAGCTGCAGCAGAGCTCCCTCTGCTGTTCATCCCGCGCTCTGCAGGCTGTGGGAGTCAACGCAGAGAACGCCGAGAACGCCCAGACGCCCGAACGCCCCGAACGCCCGCCCGTGAGAGGGCCGGCCCCGGTCGCAAGTCCTGCCCGGAGAGAGAACAATGTGTTTTTGTTGTTGTTTTGTTTTCTTTGAGACAGAGTCTTGCTCTGACTCCCAGGCTGGAGTGCAACGGCGTGATCTCAGCTCACTGCAACCTCCACCTCCCAGGTTCAAGCACTTCTCCTGCTTCAGCCTCCTGAGTAGCTGGGACTGCAGGCACCTGCCACCAAGCCTAGCTAATTTTATTTTTTAGTAGAGACGGGGTTTCACCATGTTGGCCAGGCACTGTTTATTTTTAACTTTAATTTTTTTAACTGATACATAACAAGTGTACATATGTTCATGTGATCATTTAACTGATTTTTAACTGATACATAACAGGTGTGCAATGTTCATGTGATCCTTTAATACATTCATATCATCTATGAAGATCAAATCAGTGTAACTGGGATATCCACCACCCTAAATATTTGGACAATGACTTTATTAAAAGCAGCTTTATGGGATTATAATGAACACAGAGTTGATCCATGGTAACGAGGGCACTGGATGGCTTTTAGTAAATGTATAATTAAGCAACCATCACCAATATCCTACTTCTAAAACAGCCGCATCAGTCCAGAAAGCTTCCCCTGTATCCCCAGCAGTCAATCCGCACCCCCATCCTCAGGGAACCACGGATCTACGTTTTGTCTCTACCATTTTGCCTCTCCCAGAAATTCTCCCTCCGTGAAGTCTTGCCGTGTCATCTGACTTCTTCCATGTCAGGCAGTATTTCGGAAGCCATACTGGCTGAGGCGTGAAGCTGCAGCACATCCCCTCTGACTAAGGGGCAGTGAGTCTCTGGGTGTGTGGGCCACACTTGCTCAGGTGGACACCTGCAGATGGGCATTCGGGCACCTGCCAATGGGCATTTGGGCTGTTTGCAGTTTCTAATAGTAATTAGGAATAATGCTATGAGGAACATCTGTAGAAAGCCTTTGTGTGAAGGTACGTGTTTCATTCTCCTCATTCAATACTTAGGAGGAGAACGCTGGGTCACATGGTAGACTGTGTTGAACTCTTTAAGAAGCTACCAAATAGTTTTCCAAAGTGGCTGCACCATTTTTCACTCCCACCAGCGGGGTAGGAGGTTCCTGGCATCCCCCACATCCCCATGGCATGGAGTCCCCACCTTCTGCCTTTCCAGGAGAGACCTTTCTCCCACCCATTTCCTCATTCTGGGTGCTAAAGTCCTAAGGTCGCCACCTGCTACCAACAGGAAGTTGTGCCATGGGGCAGCTGTGCCAGGAGCAGGACAAGAGCAGGAGCTGAAGGGAGAGGCTGGAAGCAAAGCAGGAACAGGAAGTGAAGTGGGAACAGGAAGTGAAGTGGGAACAGGAAGTACAGCAGGAGCAGGAAGTGAGGCAGGAACAAGAAGTAAAGCAGAAGCAGGAAGCAAATGAACAGGAAGTAGGCCAGGAATAGGAAGTAAACCAGAAGCAAGAAGTTAATGAACAGGAAATAAAGCAGCAGGAAGTAAAGCGGGAAAGGGAAGCATAGCAGGAAGCACAACAGGAACAGGAAGTAAAGCAGGAGCAGAAACTAAAGCAGGAAAAGAAGCAGGAGCAGGAAATGAGGCAGGAACAGGAAGTAAAACAGGAGCAGAAACTAAAGTGGGAAAAGAAGTAAAGCAAGAGCAGGAAATGAGGCAGGAACAGGAAGTAAAGCAGGAGCAGGAAGTGAGGCAGGAACTGGAACTAAAGCAGAGGGAGGAAGTGAGGCAGGAACCGGAAGTAAAGCAGAAACTGGAGGGAAGCAGGGCAACAGGTCTTCCCTTCCACTCATTCTTGCAGCCTCCTCCAGCCTCCCAGTGGCCAGTCCAGCAAGGAGACCCTGGCAAGGCAAGAATGAGGCTCCCAAGTGCCAGGCCAGCCTCAGAAAGTGGGTGCAACAGGAGCTTGATGATTAAAGTCAGTGGGTTCCAAGCAGCACATGCGTGGAAACTCTGTGGCCATCAGGAGGAAGAGCTTCAAGGACCCAGCTTCCTGCCCTTGACAAAGCAGCCTCAGTGTGTGCTGAGTGACAGCTGACACTCCCCCAGCGCCTGCCGTGTGCCAGAAGCCATCCTAAATATCTCCAGTCTTTTAACTCAGCTGTCCCAACAATGCAACGCTGGGGAGTGGGTGTCACGGTCACCCCCCTTTCTCAGATGAGGAGACTGAGGTATAGAGCTAAATGAGGCTCCAGGTCACTCCAGGGCTGGGACTATGACGAGGAAAGTGAGGCGCCCAGGACCTGGAATTTTAGAAGGCACCCTGCTCAGGGGTCTGCCTGCCTGTGCACTGCCCCAGGCACCTCTCCCCCTCACCCCATGCCCAGTCCTGGGCCACACAGCTAGTGAGTGGCAGTCACAGAATTTAAATGGCAGCAGTCCAGCTGTAGGCTCCCTGCTCAGAACCACTACATGAAGTATATCAAACGCCTTGAGTTTAAGTCCAGCATATGGCACAAAAATATACACATACAAGAGCTCACTACATGCAGCCAGGTTCCATCATCTGAATGTGAGTTAACCATTTCAGTACTAGCCTTTGGCCAGCATTTAACCCAAGGACAGCTTCCTTCTAGCACCCAGACTGCTGCTGGGATGTCTTCCTCCTCTTCACCCCTCACCCTCCCTCATTTATTAGGGAGACTGGTTTTAAAAGTTGGCTCAAAGATAAATTAAAAATCAGACAGTAACTTCAGAAGTTTTGTTTTTAATTATCCATGCCTTATTTTCCATGGACAAAGTGGGTTCCAAGCTACCGATGTGTGAGTCAACATGACCCCAGGTAAGACCGGAAGACTTGCTGTTGACCTGACCTCACCCATGGTCAGGTCAACAGCCAGCCCAGTTTGATTTTTCCATGGAAATGCCAGGTTTTGAAATAATCCTTGCAAAGGCTGGATTTGTTCCTCACAGGCCTTGGGTTGGCCTCCAATGACCCACTAACTTGTTACTCACCAGGAAAGGCAATGTCTCTCTCCCCTGAAATAGTTCATTTGGTCATGAATGAACAGAGACAGGAAAATTGAATGAAACTAAGATGAGTTCCACTGGCTGGAACTGTCTAGGAACATTTAACAGACAAGAGCTCGGGGAGGCAGTAAGCTTTGAGTAAATGGTGCCGATTCTGCCCCAGCAGCCCTGAAGACCTCCTGCTCCCTCTGAATCCCCCAAGGGCAATGGTTGTCAGATATTTAAACATATGGACTTCTTTGAGGTTTTAAGGCCATATAAGCTGTGGATGTTTGACAGCCCTGGAAGATAAGGGTTTGTCGTTTCCCTGGGCAGCTACTGGGCCTCTACTGGGACCCAAGTGGCCTCTTCAGAGGGAACCATGAGGACAACAAGCACAATCCACACACAGGCAGTGAAGTCTCCACACGTCCACTCGGGAGGGGAGATGACAAGGCAGGGAGTCTTGTTTCCTGCTTGGGCAGGCCCTTCTGCAGAGGGTCTGCTTTGTCCCCTCTGCGATTCCAGTCAGCAGCCTAGAATGCCGAGAGAAAGGGGTGGGAGAAGGTCGGGGCTGGAGAAAGGGGTCTCCCAGGAAAGGCAGAAGGCGGGGGACTCCGTGGCTGGGGGAATGTGGGGATGCCAGGAGCCCTCCTACCCTGCTGGTGGGAGTCAAAAATGGTGCACCCACTTTGGAAAACTATTTAGCAGCTTCTTAAAGAGTTCAACAGAGTCTTACCCATGTGACCCAACAGTTCTCCTCCTAAGTATTGAACGAGGAGAATGAAAACATACCTTCACACAAAGGCTTTCTACCGATGTTCCTCATAGCATTATTCCTAATTACTATTAGAAACTGCAAACAGCCCGAATGCCATGACGGATTTTATATTTTATCACCGCAACCGTGTGATGATGTGGTTTTGATGTGTGTCCCCTCCAAACCTCTGCGATTCCAGTCAGCAGCCTAGAATGTCACCCTGGGAGGACCTTGGCACTAACAAATCCAAGATTCTGCGTACATATGGGGGATACGGAGGCCCCAGGAAGAAAGCTAAGAGGTAGCATCATGAAAAGTAAGGTGATAGGAAGCTGTGCCATGCCTCGGTGTCCCACTGTGAGACAGAAGACGCAGCACTCAGAACTGCCACTTGCCACTGATGTTAAACTCCACTTCATTTCTTTTTATTTTGTTTTTTGCCTTTGCCATGATAGATTTTACATCTTATCACTGCAACTGTGTGGTGATGTGGTTTTGATGTGTCCCCCTCCAAATCTCATGTTGAAATGTGGTCCCCAGTGTTGGAGGGAGGCCTGAAGGGAGGGGTTGGATCTTGGGGTGGATCCCTCATGAATGGCTTGCGCTCTCCCCTTGGTGATGAGTGAGTTCCTGCTCTGAGATGACAACTCAGATAACTCCACGCTGTGGTGCTGGCACCTGAGAGACACATGACCGAGAGATCTGCCCCCCACGTGTAAATCTAGAGGGGTGGGCTGGCCTGCTGCTTCTGTTCAAGAACCAGCAGAGGCTGACACTGCAGAGAGGGCAGCACCCCAGGGGCAAGGAAACCACCAACAGAGGGGACCAGCAGGGGTCAACCAAAGACCCCACAACAAGAGAAACCTTTCTTCACTTGCCACACCCAGTAAGTTCTACAGAAGCCTCCTGTGTGAGCCAGGGGTCCCCAGTGAAGCAGAGCAACAGGACATGGATAGAGATGGAAGTGGACATGAGCATGGAAATGGATGGATGTTGACATAGATAGAGGGATGGATGTGGACATGAATATGGGTATGGATACAGAGATGAATATGCATCTAGATCGATACAGATACAGATATGGGTACAGATTTAAGCATAGATATGGGTATAGATACAGATAAGGATATGAATACAGATATCAATTTAGCTACAGATGTGGCTATGGATATAAATTTCGACAAAGGTATAGATACAGATATGCGTATGAATATGGAGACAGATATGGAAAAGGCTGTGGGTAAAGATACAGCTGTGGCTATGAGTATAGATATAGATATGGACTTAGACATGGACGTGGGTGTAGGTGTGGGTGTGGGTACAGGTACGGACGTGGGTGTAGACATGGACGTGGGTGTAGGTGTGGGTGTGGGTACAGGTACGGACGTGGGTGTAGACATGGACGTGGGTGTAGGTGTGGGTGTGGGTACAGGTACGGACCTGGGTGTAGACATGGACGTGGGTGTAGGTGTGGGTGTGGGTACAGGTACGGACGTGGGTGTAGACATGGACGTGGGTGTAGGTGTGGGTGTGGGTACAGGTACGGACGTGGGTGTAGACATGGACGTGGGTGTAGGTGTGGGTGTGGGTACAGGTACGGACGTGGGTGTAGACATGGACGTGGGTGTAGGTGTGGGTGTGGGTACAGGTACGGACGTGGGTGTAGACATGGATGTGGGTGTAGCATATGGATGTGGGTGTAGATATGGACGTGGGTGTAGATGTGGGTGTGGGTGTAGATATGGACATGGGTGTAGATATGGACGTGGGTGTAGATATGGATGTGGGTGTAGGTACGGATGTGGGTGTAGATACATGGACGTGGGTGTAGATATGGATGTAGATATAGGCATGGATGTGGGTATAGGTATGGGTGTGGGTACAGATAGTGGGTGTAGACATGGGCGTGGGTGTAGGTATGGATGGGTGGTAGCATAGACATGATTAGGTATGGGTGTAGGATACGGACGTAGGTGTAGATATGGACGTGGGTGTAGGTATGGGTGTGGGTATAGATACGGACGTGGGTGTAGATATGGACGTGGGTGTAGATATGGGTGTGGGTATAGATATGGACGTGGGTGTACATATGGACGTGGGGGGGTGTAGGTATGGGTGTGGGTATAGATACGGGCGTGGGTATAGATATGGACGTGGGTGTAGGTATGGGTGTGGGTGTAGGTACGGGCTGTGGGTATAGATATGGACGTGGGTGTAGGTATGGGTGTGGGTACAGATACGGACGTGGGTGTAGACATGGACGTGGGTGTAGGTGTGGGTGTGTGGTGTAGGCACGAACGTGGGTGTAGATATGGACGTGGGTGTAGGTATATGGGTGTAAATATAGGCATGGGTGTGGGTATAGATATGGACGTGGGTGTAGATATGGATGTGGGTGTAGATATGGGTGTGGGTATAGGTATGGACGTGGGTGTAGATATGGATGTGGTGTGTAGATATGGATATGGATGTAGACATGGACGTGGGTGTAGATATGGGTGTGGGTGTAGATACGGATATGGGTGTAGATATGGACGTGGGTGTAGGTATGGGTGTAGTGTACAGGTATGGACGTGGGTGTAGATATGGACGTGGGTGTAGGTGTGGGTGTGGGTATAGGTATGGATGTGGGTGTAGATACGGATGTTAGTGTAGGCATGGATACGGATATAGATATGGACAGATATAGGCACGGATGCAGGCACAGACACAGGTGTGCATGAAGGCAGGGATGAGGGTGCAGATATGAATGTGAGTGTAGATATGGAGTGGTTGTAGGCATGGATGCAGACATACACATGGATACAGATGTAGGTATGTATGTACATGTAGGCACAGATGTGGATGGAGGTGTGCACATGGAGGTATGGATATGGAGCTATTGAGCTATTCATGGATATGTGGAAGGTTATGGGTATATAAAAGTAGATGTGGATCCAAATATGAGATTTCTTTTTTATGACTGGCTCATGTGATTGGAAGCTGTCAAGTCTGAAATCTGCAGGGCAGACCAATGGGCTGGAAACCCAGGCTGAGGCTGAGGCTAAAGTCTTGGGGCAAAATGTCTCCTCCTCTGAGAAACCTCAGCTTCTCTGCATCAGGCCTCATGCTGTGGAGGGCAATCACCCTTACCAAAGTCAGGTGACGGGACACATCCACCATGTCTACAGAATACCTTCCTGGGTGCACAGAGACTCATGTGTGATTAGACAATTGGGTGCCATGGCCTAGCCAAGCTGGTACCTAAAGCCAGCCAGCCCCACCCACAGCCCACCCACACACCACAGCCCACCCAGCCACCACAGCCCACCCAACCTCCACAGCCCACCCAAACACCATAGCCCACCCAGCTACCACAGCCCACCCAACCTGCACAGCCCACCCACAGCCCACCCAAACACCACAGCCCACCCAGCCTCCACAGCCCACCCAGCCTCCACAACACACCCAGCCTCCACAACACACCCAGCCTCCAGAGCCCACCCAGCCGCCACAGCCCACCCAAATGCCACAGCCCACCCAGTCTCCACAGCCCACCCAGCCTCCACAGCCCACCTAGTCTCCACAGCCCACCCAGCCTCCACAGCCCACCCAGCCTCCACAACCGACCCAGCCTCCATAGCCCACCCAGCCTCCACAGCACACCCAGCCGCCACAGCCCACCCAGTCTCCACAGCCCACGCAGCCTCCACAGCCCACAAGCCTCCACAGCCCACAGAGCCTCCACAGCATACCCCGCCTCCACAGCACATCCAGCCTGCATAGCCCACCCAGCCTCCACAGCATACCCAGCCTCCACAGCACACCCAGTCTGCACAGCCCACCCAGCCTCCACAGCCCACCGAGCCTCCACAGCATACCCCAGCCTCCACAGCACATCCAGCCTGCACAGCCCACCCAGCCTGCACAGCCCACCCAGCCTCCACAGCCCACCCAGCCGCCACAGCCCACCCCAGCCTCCACAGCACCATCCAGCCTGCACAGCCCACCCAGCCTGCACAGCCCACCCAGCCTCCACAGCCCACCCAGCCCCACAGCCCACCCAAACACCACAGCACACCCAGCCTCCACAGCACACCCAGCCTCCACAGCACATCCAGCCACTACAGCCCACCCAGCCGCCACAGCCCACCCAAACTCCACAGCCTAGCCAGCCTCCACAGCCCACCCAAGCTCCACAGCCCGCGCAGCCTCCACAGCCCACCCAAGCCTCCACAGCCCACGCAGCCTCCACAGCACACCCAGCCTCCACAGCCCACGCAGACTCCACAGCACAACGCAGCCTCCACAGCCCACCCAACCACCATAGCCCACCCAGCCTCCACAGCCCACCCAAGCCTCCACAGCCCACGCAGCCTCCACAGCCCACCCAAGCTCCACAGCCCACGCAGCCTCCACAGCCCACGCAGCCTCCACAGCCCACCCAGCCTCCACAGCCCACGCAGCCTCCACAGCCCATGCAGCCTCCACAGCCCACCCAGCCTCCACGGCCCACACAGCCTCCCAGCCCAGCCCTGTCTCTTTACCCCTCTTCCTTGGCCCCCCCCCTTTGCCCACTGTGGGGAGCAAAACCACAACCAGCCTATGAGGGGCTGAGCAGGGAGATGACAGAGGACCCTGGCCCGGCCCCTGCTCAAGTCCCAGCCCAGAATAGGATGCAGCTTAGAGGGGGAGTGAGGTGTCAAGCTACACTGAGAGCTTAGCTCATTGCCTGGGGCTGCACTGGCAGAGGTTCCTTATCTACAAATACTCCCCAGCCACCCCTTTCAGTGCAGGACAGGGAAGTGGGTCCCACAGAAGGAGGCTGAAAGGGCAAGGGGAGATGTGGTTACCGCAGTGACAGCCTCCTGGGGCCAACACTCCCTCCCAGTTCATTCCCTTTGGAGGGACCGCGTCACCTCCCCAGATGCCCCAGAGATACGGAAATAAGGTGATTATATCAGAAACGGAGATCTCTCCAGCGACAGGCATATCTCTCAGTGTGACTTCCTCGGAGTCAAGGTTTTCTGGAAGCTGAGAGTGTGTCTACCCCTTCAGGTCTGCCTTCCACCCTAAGAGGACCCCAGTGGACATGGTGCCCCAGGCTCCGCCACCCCCAGGAGAAGAGGCGGGTGTTTGTCATCTCCTGCCCCACCCCTGCAGGCCAGGTCCGAGGGCGACTGCACTGCCTACGCCCTGGGCAGCCCCTCGTGCTCCTGTGCACCCACGCCCTGGGCAGCCCCTCATGCTCCTGTGTCCTCCCCTGTCCTCGGCCCTACTCTGCGGGCCTCCAGGGAGCGCTCCCTCTCTGGTCCCTGCAGACCTAGGTGAGGCGACCGCTTCCCACCTTGCTGGTCCCAGGACGCAGCCCATCCATGGGAGTCCCCTTAACCTTGACCTCTGCAAACCCCATCACTTTTTCTCTCCATTCACCCGTGTCAGGAATGCTGGATTCCTTTGCCAGCCACATTGAAAGCCTCAGTTGGGTCCTGTTGCGATGCTGCCTGAAGCCCAACCACAGCTTCCCAGGATGCTTAGAATAGAATGTAGAGCCCAACAGGCTCTGCCCAAGCCTCCACCTCCCTCCCAGCCGCCTCCTTTTGCCTCCTCTGATGTCTCTGGGTGCCACACTCGGACTCGTTTTTGCTGTTCCTGGGACAGTGGTGTCGTTCCCCCTCCCGTGGCTGACGCTCCCTGCGTGCAGTCCCTCATCTGCCATCACCCCCGGGCACTGTCCACGGCAGGCTGTTGATTTCCTTCCCCAACGTCTAATATGAACTGAGACGACCTCAGCTGCCCACTGCGTCTCATCTGTGCCCCCCTGCCCAGAACGGAGCTGCAGGAAGGCAGTGATGTTTGTCTGGTGGTGGGCACTGCAGTGGGTGCTCGCCCCTCACATGGTGGGTGACCGTGGGGCAAGTGGGCAGCCCCCCCAAGGCCTCGGAGCAGCAGACACCCCTCCCTGAGCCTGGTGGGGCCTGCACCTCCAGCATCATCGAGGTCCCACAGGTCCCTCTCCACACACAGCTCAGTGCAGGCTGTGAGCAGGTGGCCTCACCCACACTGTGGACCACCTGTCCAGCATGGGCGCCTGGTATACAGCAGGTGACAATGCCACCTCAAATTGGTAAATCGGGCAGAGCCCCGCTAGAGCCTGTCTGGCTGCAGACACAAACTCAGGGCCCAGCAGATGGCGCTGTCTGCTAGGACAAGGCTGGAGAGCGGTCTCTCCAGCCAGTCACCCTGTTTTCCACGTCTGGACGCCTGCGGCATCCCCTGGATGGCAGTGCAGAACCCTCCCCGTGCAGGCAGAGAGGGCCGGGACAGGAGGCGAGCCCTCCATGGTGGGGTCCAGGCTGTCCCGCACAACATCCACAGGTCGCTACAGCGCCGCTACTGAGCACCTGGGGGCAGCCGCCGTGCAGGAGCAGAAGTTTCTGAATCACTGTGTTTTTATTTTCAGCGTCCACCCCTCGTTGCGTGTTCCCTGTTTACTGGCGCAGGTCTACAGGGAGGAAAGACAGAAAGCAAAAGATGCGATGGGGGTGTCTCAGACTACTGCCTTCCACAGAAGCTCTGCCTGGAGTGCCAGCCCAGGACAGGTGGCACACAGAACCAGCGCCTCCCTCCCAGAGCTTCCTTGGGGACCCGTGAGGGTGAACAGGGAGTGGATAGAGACCCCCCGCAACATAAGTGCATTGGGGACATTTGCGGCAGGGAGCGCCTGGGGAAGGTGGTCGGGGAAGGCTGCCCCAAGGAGGTGTCATCTGAGCAAGACCCAAAATGGGGTGGCCAGGCGGAGGCCTCATAGTGGGGATAAGCTCGGCAGCTTGGAAGACCAGAGAGAACCCCAGGTGGGCACTGGCCAAGGTAGGGGTATGAGAAGGAGGGCCGGGGGCAGCTGAGGTCACAGCACTGAGCTGTGAATCCCACATGCTTGACCCAAGGAATTGCTGGAGAGGTGCTGACAGACCCAGAGGATGGAGAGTTCAGTGCCAAAGGGTGAGACGGTCACCCCATCAGAGGCTCAGAGCAAGCGGCAGCACCACCGACCTCTGCTGTTTCCATCCACAGTGCACTAAATGCCACTGAATTGTATGCTCTGGAGTAGTTGATAAGACTGCTGACTTATGTGAGCTTCACCGTGGAATAAACTTGTGTTTTCAACCACGGTTCCTGGCTCATAACTCACACGGCCCTGGTTACAGCCTTTTGTTATCACATTGGGGCAATTTCGGTCTCAAAGCAGGCCTCAGGAAGCAGAATCTCAAGACCCTGATTTGACTGTGGGTCAGAAGACCCTCATTCCATGAAGGGTTCTGCCCCATCCCCTGGAGGAAGACACGCTGCTGAGAAGCCAAGAAGAATGTGGCCAGGCGCAGTGGCTCACGCCTGTAATCCCAGCTCTGTGGGAGGCCGAGGCAGGCGGGTCATTTGAGGTCAGCCTGACCAATATGGCAAAACCTCATCTGCACTAAAAACACAAAAATTAGTCCGGCATGGTTACATGCACCTCTAATCCCAGGCGACTGGGGTGCTGAGGCAGGAGGATTACTTGAACTTGGGAGGAGGAGGTTGCGGTGAGCCAAGATCACACCACTGCACTCCAGCCTGGGCAACAGAATAAGACTATCTCAAAAAAAACAAAGAAGAAGAATCTGGACAGACAGGCCCTGCTGGGTTTACACCACACCTGTTTGTCCGGTCGCGTTTCTACAAGGCTGTCAATCATTCCTGTCCAATGATGTCTCCATCAAAGGCCCAAGAGGACAGGGTTCAGGGAGCTTTCAGAAAGCTGACCACGTGGAGGCTCCCAGAGGAGTGGTGGAGGTCCCCAGGGAGGGCACGGCAGCTCCACACCCTTCCCTGTGCCTCACCTGTGCATCTCTTCACATGCATTCTTTCCAGTATCACTTATAATAAACCAGGAAACGTAAGTGTTTCCCTGAGTCCCATGAACCCCTCTAGCAAACTAATCAAACCCAAAGAGGGGGTTGTGGGAACCCCAACTTCCAGAAGGCCCAGATGTGCAGCTTGTGTCTGGGGTGAGGCATGGTCTTAGGGACTGAGCCCTCACCCTGTGTGATCTGATGCTGTCTCCAGGTACAAGGGTCAGAATGGAATTAGAGGACTCGCCCTGGTGTCCGCTGCAGGACTGTTGCTCACCTGGTGGTGTGGGGAAGACCCAGCCCTGCATTTGCTCACAGGAGTCTTCCATGTTGATGATGTCGTGGTGTTGAAGATCTTGTGGTGTTGATGATGTTGTAGTGTTGATGATGTCATGGTGTTGATGATGCCGTGGTGTTGATGTCATAGTGTTGGTGATATCATGGTGTTGGTGATGTCACGGTGTTGATGACGTGGCATTGATGATGTCGTGGTGTTGGTGATGTCATGGTGTAGATGATGTGGTGTAGATGATGTGGTGTTGAGGATTCGTGGTGTTGAGGATGTGGCATTGATGCTGTCATGGTGTTGATGCTGTCATGGTGTTGGTGATGTCACGGTGTTGATGATGTGGCATTGATGATGTGGTGTTGATAATGCCATGGTGTTGGTGATGTCATGGTGTAGATGATGTGGTGTTGAGGATGTGGTATTGATGATGTCATGGTGTTGATGATGTCATGGTGTTGATGATGTCATGGTATTGATGTCATGGTGTTGGTGACATCATGTTATTGATGGTGTCATAGTGTTAATGATATGGTTTTAATGTCATGGTATTGATGTTGGTGTTGATATTATGGTGTTAATGATATGGCGTTAACGATATGCTGTTGATGATGTCACAGTGTTGATAATGTCATGGTACTGATGTCGTAGTGTTGACATGTCATGGTGTTGAGGATGTGGCATTGATGATGTCATGATGTTGATGTCATGGTGTTGAGGATGTGGTATTGATGATGTCATGGTGTTGGTGATGTCATGGTGTTGATCGTGTCATGCTGTTAATGATATGATTTTAATGATGTCATGGTGTTGTTGATTTAATAGTGTTAATGATGTCACGGTGTTAATAATGTCATGGTTTTGATGTCATAGTGTTGATGTGGTGTTGACGTTGTGGTGTTGATGATGTCATGGTGTTAATATGGTGTTGATGATGTCATGGTGTTGATGATGTGGTAGTGATGATGTCATGGTGTTAATATGGTGTTAATGATGTCATGGTGTTGCTGTCATAGTGTTGATGTGGTGTTGATGTGGTGGTGAAGATGTCATGGTGTTACTGATGTCATGGTGTTGATGATGTCATGGTGTTGATGATATGATGTTAATTGATGTCGTGGTGTTGATGATGTCGTGGTGTTGATGATGTCGTGGTGTTGATGATGTCATGGTGTTGATGATATGATGTTAATGATGTCATGGTGGTGATGATGTCGTGGTGTTGATGATATGATGTTAATGATGTCGTGGTGTTGATGATGTCGTGGTGTTGATGATATGATGTTAATCTGTGGAGTTGATGATATGATGTTGATGTCATGGTGGTGATGATGTCGTGGTGTTGATGATATGATGTTGATGATGTCGTGGTGTTGATGATGTCGTGGTGTTGATGATGTTAATCCGTGGTGTTGATGATATGATGTTGATGTCATGGTGGTGATGATGTCGTGGTGTTGATGATATGATGTTAATGATGTCGTGGTGTTGATGATGTCGTGGTGTTGATGATATGATGTTGATGTTATGGTGGTGATGATGTCGTGGTGTTGATGATATGATGTTAATGATGTCGTGGTGTTGATGATGTCGTGGTGTTGATGATGTCATGGTGTTGATGATGTCGTGGTGTTGATGATGTCATGGTGTTGATGATGTCGTGGTGGTGATGATGTCGTGGTGTTGATGATATGATGTTAATGATGTCGTGGTGTGGATGATGTCGTGGTGTTGATGATGTCGTGGTGTTCATGATGTCATGGTGGTGATGATGTCATGGTGTTGATGATATGATGTTAATGATGTCGTGGTGTTGATGATGTCGTGGTGTTGATGATGTCATGGTGTTGATGATATGATGTTGATGTCATGGTGGTGATGATGTTGTGGTGTTGATGATATGATGTTAATGATGTCGTGGTGTTGATGATGTCGTGGTGTTGATATGATGTTGATGTCGTGGTGTTGATGATGTCGTGGTGTTGATGATGTGATGTTGATGATGTCATGGTGTTGATGATGTGGTGTTGATGATGTCGTGGTGTTGATGATGTGGTGTTGATGTCGTGGTGTTGATGATATGATGTTAATGATGTCATGGTGTTGATGATGTCATGGTGTTGATGACGTCGTGGTGTTGATGACATCATGGTGTTGATGTCGTGGTGTTGATGATATGATGTTAATGATGTCGGGATGTGGATGATGTCGTGGTGTTGATGATATGATGTTAATGATGTCATGGTGTTGATGATGTGGTGTTGATGATGTCGTGGTGTTGATGATGTGGTGTTGATGATGTCGTGGTGTTGATGATATGATGTTAATGATGTCGTGGTGTTGATGATGTCGTGGTGTTGATGATGTCGTGGTGTTGATGACATCATGGTGTTGATGTCGTGGTGTTGATGATATGATGTTAATGATGTCGTGGTGTGGATGATGTCGTGGTGTTGATGATATGATGTTAATGATGTCATGGTGTTGATGATGTGGTGTTGATGATGTCGTGGTGTTGATGATGTCGTGGTGTTGATGATATGATGTTAATGATGTCGTGGTGTTGATGATGTCGTGGTGTTGATGATGTCGTGGTGTTGATGATGTCGTGGTGTTGATGATATGATGTTAATGTCATGGTGGTGATGATGTCGTGGTGTTGATGATATGATGTTATGATGTCGTGGTGTTGATGATGTCGTGGTGTTGATGATATGATGTTAATGATGTCATGGTGTTGATGATGTCGTGGTGTTGATGATGTCGTGGTGTTGATGATGTCATGGTGGTGATGATGTGGTGTTGATGTCGTGGTGTTGATGACGTCATGGTGTTGATGACGTTGTGGTGTTGATGATGTCGTGGTGGTGATGATGTGGTGTTGATGATGTCGTGGTGTTGATGATGTGGTGTTAATGATGTCGTGGTGTTGATGATGTCGTGGTGTTGATGATGTCGTGGTGTTAATGATGTCGTGGTGTTGATGATATGATGTTGATGTCATGGTGGTGATGGTGTCGTGGTGTTGATGATATGATGTGTGATGTCATGGTGGTGATGATGTCGTGGTGTTGATGATATGATGTTAATGATGTCATGGTGTTGATGATGTCGTGGTGTTGATGATGTTGTGGTGTTGATGATGTCGTGGTGGTGATGATGTCGTGGTGTTGATGATGTCATGGTGGTGATGTGGTGTTGATGATGTCATGGTGTTGATGATATGATGTTAATGATGTCGTGGTGTTGATGATGTCGTGGTGTTGATGATGTCGTGGTTTTGATGATATAGTGTTAATGATGTCGTGGTGTTGATGATGTCGTGGTGTTGATGATGTCGTGGTTTTGATGATATGATGTTAATGATGTCGTGGTGTTGATGATGTGGTGTTGATGTCGTGGTGTTGATGATATGATGTTAATGATGTCATGGTGTTGATGATGTCATGGTGTTGATGACGTCGTGGTGTTGATGATGTTGTGGTGTTGATGATGTCGTGGTGGTGATGATGTCGTGGTGTTGATGATATGATGTTAATGATGTCGTGGTGTTGATGATGTCGTGGTGTTGATGATGTTGTGGTGTATGATGTCGTGGTGTTAATGATGTTGTGGTGTTGATGATGTCGTGGTGTTGATGATGTCGTGGTGTTGATGATATGATGTTGATGTCATGGTGGTGATGGTGTCGTGGTGTTGATGATATGATGTTGATGTCATGGTGGTGATGATGTCGTGGTGTTGATGATATGATGTTAATGATGTCATGGTGTTGATGATGTCGTGGTGTTGATGATGTCGTGGTGTTGATGATGTCGTGGTGTTGATGATGTCGTGGTGTTGATGATGTCGTGGTGTTGATGATGTCGTGGTGTTGATGATGTCGTGGTGTTGATGATGTCATGGTTTTGATGACATTGTGGTGTTGATGATGTCATGGTGGTGATGATGTGGTGTTGATGATGTCGTGGTGTTGATGATATGATGTTAATGATGTCGTGGTGTTGATGATGTCGTGGTGTTGATGATATGATGTTAATGATGTCATGGTGTTGATGATGTGGTGTTGATGATGTCGTGGTGTTGATGATGTCATGGTGTTGATGACGTCATGGTGTTGATGATATGATGTTAATGATGTCATGGTGTTGATGATGTGGTGTTGATGATGTCGTGGTGTTGATGATGTCATGGTGTTGATGACGTCGTGGTGTTGATGATGTCATGGTGGTGATGATGTGGTGTTGATGATGTCGTGGTGTTGATGATATGATGTTGATGTCATGGTGGTGATGATGTCATGGTGTTGATGATATGATGTTGATGTCATGGTGGTGATGATGTTGTGGTGTTGATGATGTCGTGGTGTTGATGATATGATGTTGATGTCATGGTGGTGATGATGTTGTGGTGTTGATGATGTCGTGGTGTTGATGATATGATGTTAATGATGTCATGGTGTTGATGATGTTTTGATGTTGATGATGTCGTGGTGCAGAGGTAGAGGGGAGAGCAGGCTTGAGTTTCTTCGGAGCAGCTCCTTGGAAGGGTGTATTCACTCCTGCCCACACCTCCACCCCGGGGGACTTAAAACTATCTCAATGCCAGAATGTCCATACCATGGAAAGTCATTCAACCATCAAAAGGGATGAAGCCCTGACCCATATTCCAACATGGATGGAGCTTACAAGCACTGCACCAAGGGAAAGAAGCCAGGCATGAAAGGCCATATAGTGTATGGCTGGAAATGTCCAGGACAGGCAAACCCACAGGGGCAGAAAGTGGATTCATGGGAGGGAATGGAGGGTGACTGCTAATGGGAGCAGGGTTTGTTTCTGGGATGATGAATGTGTTTTGAAGCTAGGCAGAGGTGCTAGCTGCATGCCATTGGGAACGCACTAAATGCCACTGAACTGTACACTTTGGAGTAGTTAATAAGATTGCTAGTTCATGTTATGTGAGCTTCACCTGTAATAAAATAGTAAGTGTATGTACAACAGAGGAGACCTCAGAATCAGGTTAAAAACAGCCCCTATCAAGTGCTTGCTATTTGCACTATTGGAAATGCTGACTATAACCACATTTAATCCTCACTCAGCGAGGGGAGGACTATTAATATTGTTAGCTCTGACTCTCAGATGAGGAAACGGAGGAACAGAAAGTGGAAGTGATTCAGGCAGGAACACAGTGGGCAGCAAGGGTTCAAGCCCAGGTACTCTGTCTCATGTTCTCTATAAAGAATAAACACTAGGTGCACAGCTGCCCTCCCCAGGGAATAAACACTAGGTGCACAGCTGCCCTCCCCAGTGAATAAATACTAGGTGCATAGCTGCCCTCCGCAGTAAATAAACACTAGGTGCATAGCTGCCCTCCCCATAAATAAACACTAGGTGCCATAGCTCCCTCCCCAGTAACAAACACTAATGCATAGCTGCCCTCGGCAATAAATAAACACTAGGTGCATAGCTGCCCTCCACAATAAATAAACATTAGGTGCATAGCTGCCCTCCCCAGTGAATAAACACTAGGTGCATAGCTGCCCTCCCCATAAATAAACACTAGGTGCATAGCTGACCTCCCCAGTGAATAAACACTAGGTGCCTAGCTGCCCTCCACAATAAATAAATATTAGGTGCATAGCTGCCCTCCCCAGTGAATAAACACTAGGTGCATAGCTGCCCTCCCCAGTGAATAAACACTAGATGCATAGCTGCCCTCGGCAATAAATAAACACTAGGTGCACAGCTGCCCACCACAATAAAAAAACATTAGGGGCATAGCTGCCCCTCCACAATAAATAAACATTAGGTGCATAGCTGCCCTCCCCAGTAAATAAACACTAGGTGCATAACTGCCCTCCACGATGAATAAACACTAGGTGCATAGCTGCCCTCCCCCAGGGAATAAACACTAGGTGCACAGCTGCCCTCCACAATAAATAAACACTAGGTGCACAGCTGCCCTCCACAATAAATAAACACTAGGTGCACAGCTGCCCTCCCCAGGGAATAAACACTAGGTGCATAGCTGCCCTCCCCAGTGAACAAACACTAGATGCATAGCTCCCTCGCAAAAATAAACACTAGGTGCATAGCTGCCCTCCCCAGTAAATAAACACTAGGTGCATAGCTGCCCTCCCCATAAATAAACACTAGGTGCATAGCTGCCCTCCCCAGTGAACAAACACTAGATGCATAGCTGCCCTCCGCAATAAATAAACACTAGGTGCATAGCTGCCCTCCCCAATAAATAAACACTAGGTGCATAGCTGCCCTCCCCAGTAAATAAACACTAGGTGCATAGCTGCCCTCCCCCAGTAAATAAACACTAGGTGCACAGCTGCCCTCCCCCAGTAAATAAACACTAGGTGCACAGCTGCCCTCCCCCAGTAAATAAACACTAGGTGCATAGCTGCCCCTCCCCAGTGAACAAACACTAGATGCATAGCTGCCCCCTCGGCAATAAATAAACACCTAGGTGCATAGCTGCCCTCCCCAGTAAATAAACACTAGGTGCATAGCTGCCCTCCCCATAAATAAACACTAGGTGCACAGCTGCCCTCCCCAGTAAATAAACACTAGGTGCATAGCTGCCCTCCCCCAGTGAATAAATACTAGGTGCATAGCTGCCCTCCGCAATAAATAAACACTAGGTGCATAGCTGCCCTCCCCAGTAAATAAACACTAGGTGCATAGCTGCCCTCCCCAGTAACAAACACTAGATGCATAGCTGCCCTCGGCAATAAATAAACACTAGGTGCACAGCTGCCCTCCACAATAAATAAACACTAGGTGCATAGCTGCCCTCCACAATAAATAAACATTAGGTGCATAGCTGCCCTCCCCAGTGAATAAACACTAGGTGCATACTGCCCTCCCCAGTAAATAAACACTAGGTGCATAGCTGCCCTCCCCAGTAAATAAACACTAGGTGCATAGCTCACCTCCCCAGTGAATAAACACTAGGTGCCTAGCTGCCCTCCACAATAAATAAACATTAGGTGCATAGCTGCCCTCCCCAGTAAATAAACACTAGGTGCATAGCTGCCCTCCCCAGTGAATAAACACTAGATGCATAGCTGCCCTCGGCAATAAATAAACACTAGGTGCACAGCTGCCCACCACAATAAAAAACATTAGGGGCATAGCTGCCCTCCACAATAAATAAACATTAGGTGCATAGCTGCCCTCCCCAGTAAATAAACACTAGGTGCATAACTGCCCTCCACGATGAATAAACACTAGGTGCATAGCTGCCCTCCCCAGGGAATAAACACTAGGTGCACAGCTGCCCTCCACAATAAATAAACACTAGGTGCACAGCTGCCCTCCCCAGGGAATAAACACTAGGTGCATAGCTGCCCTCCCCAGTGAACAAACACTAGATGCATAGCTGCCCTCGGCAATAAATAAACACTAGGTGCCACAGCTGCCCTCCCCAGTAAATAAACACTAGGTGCATAGCTGCCCTCCCCATAAATAAACACTAGGTGCATAGCTGCCCTCCACGATGAATAAACACTAGGTGCATAGCTGCCCTCCCCCAGGGAATAAACACTAGGTGCACAGCTGCCCTCCCACAATAAATAAACACTAGGTGCACAGCTGCCCTCCCCCAGGGAATAAACACTAGGTGCATAGCTGCCCTCCCCAGTAACAAACACTAATGCATAGCTGCCCTCCGCAATAAATAAACACTAGGTGCACAGCTGCCCTCCCCCAGGGAATAAACACTAGGTGCATAGCTGCCCTCCCCAGTAAATAAACACTAGGTCATAACTGCCCTCCACGATGAATAAACACTAGGTGCATAGCTGCCCCCTCCCCAGGGAATAAACACTAGGTGCACAGCTGCCCTCCACAATAAATAAACACTAGGTGCACAGCTGCCCTCCCCAGGGAATAAACACTAGGTGCACAGCTGCCCTCCCCAGGGAATAAACACTAGGTGCATAGCTGCCCTCCCCATAAATAAACACTAGGTGCACAGCTCCCTCCCCAGGGAATAAACACTAGGTGCACAGCTGCCCTCCACAATAAATAAACACTAGGTGCCACACTGCCCTCCCCCAGGGAATAAACACTAGGTGCACAGCTGCCCTCCCCAGTGAATAAACACTAGGTGCATAGCTGCCCTCCCCAGTGAATAAACACTAGGTGCACAGCTCCCTCCCCCAGGGAATAAACACTAGGTGCACAGCTGCCCTCCCCAGGGAATAAACACTAGGTGCACAGCTGCCCTCCACAATAAATAAAACACTAGGTGCACAGCTGCCCTCCACAATAAATAAACACCTAGGTGCACAGCTGCCCTCCACAATAAATAAACACTAGGTGCATAGCTGCCCTCCCCCATAAATAAACACTAGGTGCATAGCTGCCCTCCACAATAAATAAACACTTTGTGCATAGCTGCCCTCTACAGCTACTCCTTGATTCCAATCACAAGGTCCCATTTGACTTGACTGATGCTGACCGGGAGTCAGGGAGACCTGCAGAAACCTACACATTCTGGACTTCTTTACACAGCAAAATGAGAAAGTTCCCAAATACAGCACAAGCTGGCCTCCCCCTGGTGCCTGGTAAAGTCACTCCTGATACGTGTTCTTATACCAACTTAGATGCAGAAGGCGTCAGAATGCTAAGGGCATTTGGAGCTTTGGGAGACGCAGAGAGACACCCGGCTCCTATGTTGCATGGTGGCTGCAGCACTGAAGGATAAAGAGTCTGAAGGTTCCACTGCCAGCCGCAAGCCTGGAAACTTTCGTTGGATTGACCAACAGGAACACTCTGCCTGAGAACCTCAGAAATTTCTCCAGGCAAATTCCAGGGATCTCAAATTGCCTTTTTCTTCCTAGGTAAAAACAATGTGAGAATGTGCCTGGGGTAGAGGATGCTGGGGAGAGGAACCTGGGGGGGAGGTAATCCTAAGAAGCCTCACCTGTCCTCTGCTTTCTGCCTCATTCTCTCTCTTCCACTCCCAAACCCACAGAAACATCGCTGTCATCATCATCATCATCACCTCCACCATCACCATCACCATCATCACCACCACCACCAGCACCAGCACTACCATCATCACCATTATCACCATCATCATCACCATCATCCTCATCACCATCGCCATTGTCATCACCATCATCACCTCCACCATCACCATCATCACCACCATCACCATCATCACCATCACCATCACCACCATCACCATCATCACCATCACCACCATCACCATCATCACCACCATCACCATCACCACCATCACCACCATCACCATCAACACCATCACTATCACCTTCACCATCACCACCATCACCACCATCACCACCATCACCACCATCACCATCATCACCACCATCACCATCAACACCATCACTATCACCTTCACCATCACCACCATTATCACCACCACCATCACCACCATTATCACAATCACTACCACCACCACCAGCACTACCATCATCACGATTGTCATATCAACACCATCACTATCGTCATCACCATCGCCATTGTCATCACCATCATCACTATAACCATCGTCACCATCACCACCAACACCATTGTCACCATCACCATCATTATGCCTATCATCACCACCATTATCACTGTCACATGACAGTGATGAGATGTAAAACAAATGAAACGATCACGCATTGCTGATGGAAGCTTGGAAAGGGGGAGAAAGAAGAGAGAGTAGAAAGAACAAAGGGAGGAAGAGAGGGAAGGAGGAAGTGAAAGAATAAGGGGGAAAAAGAAGGGGGAAGAGCGACAGGAGAGGATGGGAGGGAGGGGAAGGGAAGGGGAAAAACCTAGGAGGTGGCTTGGGCCCTTTGGCCCTCAAATCCCTAGGTGCAAAGGGCTCTCAGATATGGAGCAGGGTTGGGAGGAGGCGCACTACATGGATGGCTCCCTCACCCAGCACACAGAAAGGGTGAGAGCTCAGGACAGTCCAAGAATGATGTGCAGGGTGGGCCCAACCTCCCACCACCCCCGCACCTCCCTCCCAGCAGGACGCTGCAGTTCCCCATCCGCTCCTCCCCCACTACCAAAAGAACACAAAGACAGGAGGATGGACAGCCAGTGCTCGGTGGTCCACAAACAGATGGTGCCCAGCACAGACCTGTTTAGTTCACCCTGTGACTGAGTCGTTACTGGAGACGATCCTGCCTTTCAGCTGGATCTGAGGCTCCATTTCAACTCCAGCCTCAGCCTGGATCTTGCCTGCCTATGAATCCGCCTGGCCCAGTAGGCACGGCCAGGTACAGGAGGGCACCTGGGCCTGTCTTCAGGCAACACTAGCAGCATCACCGCTCCTTGGTCAGCTTGGGGCCTCCTGCTGTTAGCATCAAACACTAGTGTCAGAGGCGTCCTAATCAGAGTGAGTCCGTCTTTAATAAACACGGGACAGAGCCATGCCTGCTGGGTTACACTCCCAGGGGTGGGCCCTCTTAGGCACAAGATGTTACGGTTGAGGGAACAAGTTAATGATGCCAACTCAATAACTTCATGGCAATGTCTCAATGTTTTAAGAACAAAAAGCATTCTTAGTTTAAGAATGGGTTTTGAGTATGTTCATACATCCTTGCTGAAATCTATTAGCCTGTCAGCAGCCGATCGCCAGCCTCTGTGGTAAAGCACAAAGACCACTCTTCTTAGCTCTGCTAACCTACAGAAACGAATCGCATTTACGGTGTGTGTTCCTTCTCCTGCTTTCGGAGGACGCCCTACTCTGCAACAGAGTGGTCTCTCATGAACGATTTTGACTTTTCTCTGCCACTCACCTGGAACTGTTTCTCACCCAAGATCCAAGAACCCACTTCTGGGGTCTGAGACAAGCCTCTTTTTCCAGCGACACTAGGCAGGGGTTAAAAATGAAAACAAGAGGGCACTTGCCTTTCAAGTTGCCTACTTGATCCTTTCCAAGTGTCCGTTCCTTCCTTCTGTTCCCGTTCTAAAGCTTTTTAATAAACGTTCACTCCTGTTCTGAAACCGGCTTCAGTCTCTCCTTCCGCCTTATGCCCCTCAGTCCAGTTTCTTCTGAGGAGGAGGCAAGACCTGAGGTTGCTGCAGACCCACATGGACACGAACCCGCTACCAGTAACATTGCGGTGCCGTGATTCAAATAGTCCACTGGTCACATACCTCGGTGGGACGCCTCTCTGCTCACCTTCTTCGGCTAGAGATGCTCGGCCCTGTACACATCTTCTTCCCTTCTGCTCTCCTGTTTACTGCCCAACCCCCGGACAATTCCTCTCAGCTGTAAGTGACTCTGCTGACCGCTCAGCTCACCCTGGTGTGTGGCTCACCCGGGTGGGAAGAAGCTTGGGGTCTGCACGGAGTAGAACTGAGGCACCGATGGCCCCCGGACAGAAGGCCTGTGAGGGTGGAGGGGCCAAGTCTAAACCCATGGGATGTCTGGGCTTTCCTCTGCTTTTTCAACTAAAATCAGCTCTTTCCCAAGAACCCACTGCGCATGGTCTGCTGTTTTCTCTGCGTGTGTTCTGGCCGTGGGACTTTCTAAACACTCGCTGTTACTCCTGTCCCACAGCTCTTACTACACTTGTGTGGCAGCAAAGACGTGGGCTCCCCTGTGGATCCCCCCGAGACTATTTATACTCGTTCTCACCCTACCAGCTCCATGACCTCCCGCCGGCCCCTGTCTGCTGCCACGTTGCCGGGGCAGACCCGTGACGGGAACCCCAGCCCTGCCAGCTCCTTATGACCTACCACATGCTCTCCATTTCTGAAAAAAAAAAATGAGGCTGGGCACAGTGGCTCATGCCTAGAATCCCAGCACTTTGGGAGACTGAGGCAGGTGGATCACCTGAGCTCAGACATTCAAGACCAGCCTGACCAACATGGTGAAACCCTGTCTCTACTAAAAACACAAAAATTGGCCAGGTGTGGTGGCACGTGCCTGTCCCAGCTACTCGGGAGGCTGAGGGGAAGGATCACTTGAACCCACGAGGTTGAGGCTGCAGTGAGCCAAGATCACACCACTGCACTCCAAGCCTGGGCGACAGAGCAAGACCGTCTCAAAACAAAAAAAAAAGAAAGAAAAAATGAAAAAAAGAGGCTGTACTCCCAAGCTGTTTCTTCACCCCGGGAATTCTCCACAACTCCCACAGGAGCAGGGCTGGGCGGCACCGTGGAAGAGCCGTGAAGCGGACAACAGGCGGGGGACTCCAACACCGCCGTTCCCTAATGGAATTCCTGCATGGATGCTTGACTCTGGAGAAATTCTCTCTCTCTCTGAGGTTTTCCTTTGTGGAGAGGGGAGAAAATGAAACATATGCAACTGCATATTTTGTTAAATGTAAGGAAATAAAGATTCAACTATTTGTAAGAAGGTAAGAGTTAAAAGACAGGGAGGCGGGCATAGCGGGCCCGGCTGGCACGGAGCAGGTGCTCAGTAAACGCTCGTCTTCTTCTTTCTGGGTTTTCTAACTTCCCGGTACTGTACTAGACCTCAGACCCTACATGAGCAGGGCCAGTGAGCGTTCACCAAATCGGGATTTTCCCAAACTTCAGTGATCACCATAAATTTTCCAAGACTTTCCACTCATCCCATTTATACCATTCATCATTTGAATACTTTGGGCTTAATTAAACACATTGACTCATTTTCTTTTTACTTAAATATGTTTTAAAGGAAGCCTCACATCTCAACCAAAAATGGAAAACTAATATATCTATTACCATTAACAAAAGGTAATGATAACAATATAATAAAGAAAAAGACAATCCCATCAAACGGCAGCCAGATTGTACAGCCAGGTGAAGGCTTCATGCTTGAGGCCGAGTTCCGCCGTTCTCTCTTTCAGACAAGGAGTTTGCAAAGATTAGATATTGACTGGCACCCAAAGGAAACTCCATCACTGATTTAATCATTAGAAAAATCAGTAATTAAAAAGTGAGTAACTTCACTGTAAATTCAATGTTGTATCTGTTATAAAAAATATTTAAGGCCGGGCTTGGTGGTCACACCTGTAATCCCAGCACTTTGGGAGGCCGAGGCGAGTGGATCACCTGAGGTCAGGAGTTCAAGACCAGCCTGGCCAGCGTGGTGAAAACCCATCTCTACTGAAAATGCACAATTAGCCAGGTGTGGTGGGTGTCTGTAGTCTCAGCTACGTGAGAGGCTGAGGCAGGAGAATCACTTGAACCCGGGAGGGGGAGGTTGCAGTGAGCCAAGATCACAGCACTGCACTCCAGCCTGGATGACAGAGTGAGACTCCATCTCAAAAAAAGAAAATTAAAAATTAAAAATAGGCAAAAATAAACTACTAGGTGTGCCTCTGTGGTTGGCTTTCTATTGACTGAGCTATTTTACAACCATAGAATAGAAGTTCGCTAGAGAATATAGCAGTGCGCATGATTCTGAGGGCACCACAGAGTTTCCTCTCTAGGACAATGCTCATCAATGTTGTTCACTGTAGAGGCAACTGATGGGTGCCCATGCCTAAGGAAGATGATCCCAAGTGTTACTCACACTTCCTGTCCTGCTGGGTGTTACCAAGTCTGCATCTATTACGAAATTCATTTCGGCATGCCTCCGTTCTTCACATTGCCCTTTGAGCCGTAGTCTGAATGCGTCCCCCAAATTCACGTGTTGGAAATGTAATCCCCCAGTGCAACACTGTTGGGAGCTGGGGCCTTTGGGGGCGCTTGGGTCGTGGCAGCTGCACCCACAGGAAAGGACAACTGCCTCTGTGAAAAGGGTTTTCAGGAGTGGGTTTGCTCTCTCTTGCCCTTCCACCTTGTGCCACGTGAGGACGCAGCGAAGGCCCTTGTCAGATGCCGGCATCCTAACCTTGGTTTCCAGCCTCCAGAACTGTTTCTGTAGGACGAAAGAAAGAAGTTTCTATTCCTTACAAATTGCCCACCCTCAGGTGTTCTCTTCTGACAGCACAAAGTGGACTAAGACAGCATCTTACGGGTTCCCTGGTCGACTGATGAGTTAGACACAATCCTTCACGTGCTTACTTTATATTTATACAACAGGTATCTTTTCACCTTTTGAAGATTACACGTTAGCATCTCATTGAACCAGAAATCGTCTCCCATGCTGGTAAGGGTCTCCCGCCAGCCTCATTCCACTCTCTCACTTATGGTTGGTCCTAATGCCCTGAAGCGGTGAGTGGCTTCTCCGAGGCTGCACAGCAGAGGATGCTAGACCTGAGACTACAAGCCACGTCTCTGATTCGTTCATGTTTCCCAGAGCTATCCGCCTCCCCCAACAGCTGCCTAAACATCCCTCCCTGGAGGTCAGGTCCCCTCTCACTTTTCAGGATATAAAATGTATTTCTAACCTGTCACCTCTCCCCCAGCAACCCATGCTCCTCCTTACTGCTTCCCTCATTCCCAGAAAACACCCAAATACAGCCTTCCTTCTCTGCCCTCCCTCTCACTCCCTGGACCAGAACACCTGCCCCGAAACTTAACCAGGCTCCCACAGGCCTCTCCGAATACTCCCCGCCGTGACCTACACATTCCGGTCGCTGCTGTCCTCTCTACCTCTGTCCCACCAGTCTCCCCCAGCTCGCCATGCTCTGCACCTGACCCTCCCCTCTGTCCCTTAAACTGCAAAGTTGCTGCTGCTCCACAGCTCCGCCCTCACAGGTCCCACAGCCAGGAGTCTTCTCCCCACTCCTCGCCTTCTTCACACGCCGTTCTTCCTTCGGCTGGCCTCTCCCCTGGCCCCTGTGGCAAACAGTCCTACCTCCATCGCCTCCCAGCCACCGTCTTCCAGCACCCTGCTCCCATCTCCTCATAGTCTTTCTCTCGCTCTGATTTCAGAGCTGTTTGGGGGTTTGGCTGGCTTGTTTACTGTTGATCCCCTAGACTAGAACTTAAGCTCAGCAAGTTCCCTGTTTGGCTTGAGAATGATTATGAGAGACGCAGAGAGACAGAGGACAAGGTAAAAGTGTTGACGGGCTCACGTGGAAATTCAAAGATCATGATATTTTTAACCAGTTCCTATTGTTTTGTGCTAATTTGGTTTTACCTATTTATTTATTTATTGAGACAGGGTCTGGCTGTGTCACTCAGGCCACAGTGCAGCAGTGTGATCTCAGCTCACTGCAGCCTCCAACGGGGCTCAGATGATCCTCCTACCTCAGCCTCCCAAGTAGTTACCATGCCCAGCTAATTGTTTTATTTTTTTGTAGAGATGGGGTCTCACTATGCTGCCCAGGGCACCTAGAGCCAGGCCTCATGCAGAGCAGTTGCTGAGGAATATTTGCTGGATGGCTGCACACTGCTTAACCCAGTAGTGTTCCCTGTGTCTCTGAAGAGGCTCACGATGTCAGACAGGGTGGCACACGCCACTTGTGCTGCTGACTGTGCTCCTGGGCTCTTTCCTTCAAGCAATATCTATTTCATGCCCAGCACAGCGCTAGGTGCTTAGTAAATGGGACTTCGTCACATATGGTGGCTGTGGTGAGGAAAGAAAGGGGTTCATGCCACGGAGACCAGCAGGTAAGAGCGAGAAGGGGAGCCATGCAGCTAGGTGTGCCCTCAGCCAGCATCCTCCGCTGACCCTCCAGGCTGCCAGCCTCACATCCCCTTTGCTTCACTGATTATCTTAGTCCACTTCGCGGTGCTATAAAGGAATACCTGAGGCTGGGTAATACATAAAGAGGTTTCTTCAGCTCGTGATTCTGCAGGCTGAATGAGAAGCACATGCCAACACCTGGTGAGGCCTCGGGCGGCTTCCACTCGTGAAGAAAGGGGCAGGGAGCAGGCGCAGCACATGGGACCGAAACGGGGAAGAGATGAGGACGTTGCGAGGCTTTTTAACAACCAGACCTCACGGGGGACCCACGAGGGAGAACTCACTCATTACCGCAAGACAGCAACGGCCTTGAGGTTTGGAGGGAAACATCCAAAGCACATCACCGATCACTTCCTGAACATGGGCCTCCAAGACACAGGAGGTTCAGGACCCCACATGACAGCAAGGACACACGGCCTTCCCGAGGGGACTCCAGTGAGGCCACACCGCACCGGGGGATTTCAAGCCCTCTGGGAAAGATCTGGGGGAAGACAAGGTTACTATTCCAGCCACTCCAGTCACAGAGAGCTGTGTTGGGGGCTCACGTGGAAATTCAAAGTTCCTGATATTTTAACCAGTTCCTATTGTTTTGTGTTAATTTGGTTTTATTTATTTATTTATTTATTGAGACAGGGTCTGACTGTGTCACCCAGGCTGGAGGGTAGCAGTCCTGGGCTCAAATGATCCTCCCACATCAGCTTCCCAAGTAGTTACTATGTCCAGCTAATTTTTTTATTTTTTGTAGAGATGGGGTCTCACTATGCTGCCCAGGCTGGTCTTGAACTCCTAGCCTCAAGCGGTTCTCCTAGTCTTGGCCTCACAAAGTACAGGGACTGCAGGCACAAGCCCTGCACCTGGCCACCAGTCCCTACTGTAACAAGGAAAAAATACACACACACACACACACACACACACACACACACACACACACACAAGCACATATATACTATAGCAAATAAAAGTGGCTGGATTTTCAGATAACTTCTCCGCAGCTCTGAGGACAACCCAGTCCCCCAGGATTGATAAGTCCTTCTCACGTGGCTGGTGACTCTTCACCATCAACAAGCCCAGTAACCTTCCCAAACAAAGGCTCTTCCAGCCTGGAGAGGCCCCCCACTGTCCACTGGCAATTCCTTATTTCTTACTCATAGGAAACTATGGCCAGTTCCCTTCTAATGCAGCCTGGAGAAGCCCACACATCACCGAGAACCCTGACTCGGCCTCCTCAGAGGCTGGGGTGGCAGCAGGGCCTGCGGGGTTACTGTCCGGGGTTCACCGGCACCGGCCTGGTCCCCTGAGCTAAGCCTGCACTCACTGCATTGATTCAAAACAGGCCCATCCATTCACCAGGCTCTTACCATCAATGATGTCACCCCTATGATGTGCCAAAATTGGGGATCCCCCCACCCTGAGCTCAGGAAGACCATCTTAGGATATTTTTCAACACAGAGAGAAATAACAAGAAGGCCGGTGGCCGTCAAGACCTAAGGCCATTCTGTCCGTCTCACGCCCACAACGCACAGCACTGAGGGCTGCCCAGGAGTTCACTCTTAGGTTTTTAGGTCCTTAAGAGGTTGTGAAGAGGAGGGTATTCCAGATGCTTTTTAAACTGACAGACTTTTTAATTAACATAATACTGTGATATTATCACAGCCAACAAACTAACACCAACCCCTTACCACCTTCTAAACCAGTCCATAACAAAAGCATCTACTTATCTCAGAAAAGTTTTTCAGTTGGTTTTGTTCAAATCAGAATCTCAGCGCGGTTTAGACAGCCACTGCCGTTTCACCTCAGTCTCTCTCCTCTTCTCTCTACTCTCTATTTTTTTAACAGATGCATTAACCTTAATCAATCAGGAATATATCAAAAGAGCAAGCAGGCCGGTGCGGTGGCTCATGCCTGTGATCCCAGTGCTTTGGGAGGTCGAGGAGGGTGGATCACTTAAGCCCAGGGGTTCCAGACCAGCCTAGGCAACATAGTAAGACCCTGTCTCTATAAAACACACACACACACACACACACACACACACACACACAAAAGTTAGCCAGGCTTGGTGGTGCACGCCTGTGGTTGCAGCTACTCAGGGAACTGAGGTGGGAGGATCACTTGAGCCTGGGAGGTCGAGGCTGCAGTGAGCCGTGATTGCACTAGTGAACTGCAGCCTGGGTGAGAGAGCCTGTCTTAAAAAAAAAAAAAAAAAAAAAAAAACGGCAAGCAAGCAGGATATTAAATGAAGGAGCCATTTCAGCCAGGGGAGGCCCGGGCGCACAGCACACCCCTCCTGCATTGCAGACCTGCAGTCTGCCTCACAGAGACCTCCATGCATCCTGCTTCAGATCAATGGTCAAAGACTATGAATCCCATCTGCAGCCAGGAGATGGGAAAGGACGTGACTGCCAAAGGATCCAGACTTCCTTCAGGGGGAGTTTCCCAGATGTCTTCCCTAGCAGTGAGGCCAGACACCAGCACAGGAGGTGAAGAAGCGAGTAAGAAAATACACCGTGTCCAACAAGGAGACTGGCACGGGCGCCCGCGCCCCGGGGGTGTCTCATGGGTCGGGTTCTACAGATTTCCATAAGAGCTGCTCATGCTTTCTTCAAAAATGCAAATATCAAGGTGAACGTGGCACATCTTATACAAAGGGAGCATGTTAATAGTCATTCTGATTTCAGAGAATAAAAAGATCTCGTGTAAGCCACACAAAAGCCAGGTCCCATGTGAACCGGCTTACATGGCCCACACAGAAAGAAATGCTATTTTTCACTGACTAAAGGTGATAAAAGCAACTCCTGTCTTCAGCTATGCTTCTTGGAAAAGCATTTTAGGCACCTAACTCATAACCTATAGCAACACTTTCTTTTTAAAAATCTTCCTTCCCTTCCTTCCCTCTTTTTTTTTCTTTTCTTTTCTTTGTTTCCCTCTTTCCTTTTCTTTTCTTTCGAGATGGAGTCTCACTCTGTCACCCAGGCTGGAGTGCAGTGGTGTGATCTCAGGTCACTGCAGCCTCCACCTCCCTGGTTGAAGTGATTCTCCTGCCTCAGCCTCCTGAGTAGCTGGGATCACAGGCGTGAGCCACCACGCCTGGCCTTCTGCTTTGTATTTTGAAATAATTTGAGATTTACAGAGAAGCTGCAGCAGTGACTTCTAACATCTCCTTCCCCTCTCCCCCTCGGTCCTCTGCACTCTGCAATCTGTTCGGCTGCTTTTCTCTCACTCACTCCCCACCTGGCCCACCTGCCCCCCAAAACCTCCTCTTCCTGGCACCCAGTTTCGATGAGCTTCAGTCCATCCTCCTGAGTCTCCTCCTCTTGTTCAGTGCTCTTCTCACAGCCCACCTGAGCTTCTCCAGCATTTTCTAGTTTTCTCTCCACTTCACCCATTTCACTCTAATTTCCCCACCAAGGAACGTGCTGGACCAGCTGGGCTGGCCAGAGCCCGCTCCCACTTCTCACAGCTCTCTGCTTATTCTTCCCACTCTGCCCATTCCCCTGACTCCATTCTGCAGGAGAAAAGGGAGCCAGAGGAGGACCACATTCTCCTTAGAGGGTGGAGGAAGCACAGAGCGTGAAAACCTCCAGGACAGGAGGCACGAGCGGCGGTGGAGGGCACCGGAATCGCGGACGTCTTCACCAGTCCTGCCTGCTGCCCCAGGGAGCCAGGCCCCAGAGGCTCAGGCCGGAGCCAAGCACACCAGGGAGGCCATCCCGCTGCACCCTGCAGCCGCCCCAGGGATGCCAGGAGGGCCGTTCTGCGGGGCAGTCAGCATGGGCAGAGGAAGAGAACACCTGCACAGCTGCACGCCTCTGCTGAGACGCTGCCCAAAATACCCCGCTCACGACTGCCTCCCAAGCTCACTCCTGAAGCCGAGAGCTCTGACGGGCAGCAGTGGGCGGGCACGAAGCCTGAGTCATCGGCTTACCGCTGTGGTGGAGCCCAGGCATCCAGGCATCCGCTCTGGGCATCGGCTTTCCAGCTGGAAGCAGGCCCTGCCCAGCAAGTCGCCTGGAGCCCAGAGCCTTGCGCTCCCTCCTGGTCTCCCAGGTGCCCGGCCGGATGTCTTCCTTTATCCCCGGGTCTTTACTACAACTTGTGCTGGGCACTAGCTTCTCATGAACCCACCCACGGGCGCAGAGACAGCTCAGCTAGTCTCTCTCTAACAGTGCTCCCAAACACCCTGACCACGTGTGACGGTCCGCTGTGATACTGGCCCTCACTTTGTAATAAAAGCAAACATGGCAGCCGGGTTCAGAGCGAAAGTCCATTTTCCTTTTGAGACAGAGTTTCACTCTCGTTGCACAGGCTGGAGTGCAATGGCGTGATCTCAGCTCACTGCAACCTCCCGCTCCCGGGTTCAAGCGATTCTCCTGCCTCAGCCTCCCGAGTAGCTGGGACTACAGGCACACACCACCACGCCCTGCTAATTGTTTGTATTTTGTAGTACAGACGGGGTTTCTCCATGTTGGTCAGGCTGGTCTCAAACTCCCGACCTCAGGTGATCCGCCCACCTTGGCCTCCCAAAGTGCTGGGATTACAGAGGTCTCTCCTTTATTTTAATGAATGCTCACTGATTCGAGTTGCACTGAGATCCTACTGACTGAACAGGAAGGAGTAGTGCGGGGAAGATGCGCCTCTCCAGAGCCACAGGGCAGAACAGGATGGAGCTGGGGCCGGAGCAGGCTCTGTCTCCGTGAGAGCGCTCCTGGCCCCAGCTGGCCCTCCTGTTACCATTCTGCCGCACTTTGGCTGGGTTTGCTTACACTCACAGTGCAGCTACAAAGACTTCAGTAGCACAGGGTTCACCTTCTGGAGTAGTGTAAATGCCTAGCAAACAGCCAGAGCTGAAATATTCATGCAAAATGCATTTCATCACATTTACTGAGTGTCTCCTGTGTGTTAAGCAACACAATAAGCTCTGTCACGTAGAATCTTTTTTTTTTCCTTTTAGATATGGGTTCTCACTATCCTGCCCAGGCTGGAGGGCAGTGGGTATTCACACGTATGATCACAGTACATTGCAGCCCCCAACTCCAAGGCTCAAGCAATCCTCCCACCTCAGCCTCCCCCAGCAGCCAGGACTCCAGGTACGTGTCCCCCGCTCCCAGCTTTGATGTACAGTCTTATTAAATACTTACTGTGGCCCAAAGATGTGAGCACTGTTATGAACCCATTTTACGGAGGAGGAAACTCAGGCTTAGGATCATTCAATAAGCTGCCCACAGGCGCACAGTTAGCGTGGGAGCCAGGCTCAGAGCCAGCAGAGCTTTCTTCATGCAGGATTCCACCTCCTCCCTTAACTTCAGACCCAGCTGGGGCCAGGGAGTCTGAGGGCCCTGCCTGGCATCACGCGAAGGGGCAACACCAGCGCACCCACACTCTCAACAGCCCGTGCCTGTCCCAGGGTGCGCCAGCTTAGGAAAAGGCCCGACAGGGACTCCACGCCCCTGGCACTGACTCCCCGTGTTGGAAAGCAGAACACACAGTGACAGGTCACAGGCCAGGTGGGGGACACACACTTGTGTGGTTAGGCACATATAGGTTTTTGTTTGTCTTTAAAATGAAAAGGACATTTTGAAAAGCCAAACAAAATCTCATTTCCAGTTTCTCTGGAATGTCTGACGCCCAGCAGCCCTGGGCTCGTACTTGTACACACCAACACTCTAGCCCAAAGCCTCCTGCCACCCACAGAGCCTCCAATCCACAGTTGCCAGCACCCCCATTCCCCGACCCCACATGCTAAGGCACTGGTAATGTACGGTGGGCTGGCACTGCTGCTCTGCCCAGTAAAGGGAGATCTCTCTGTGCCCACGCTCGGTGGGAAATGAAACGCCAGACCTCTTGGCTTCTGGGACATTCCTTCTCCCTGGATGGCAGCTCCTCCCCTCCTAACTTGGGAGCATCAGGGGCCCAGGCCTCAGTTCTGCCCCTTGTCTTCCCCCGTCACTCACTGGCCTGGTGCTCCTGCCTTTCATCCTGTGGCCCTCTCCCCAAAGCCAGTGTTGAGTGTCCAGATGCCTTCCCCATATCCACTTGCATATCTGATCATAGGCTATACCTAACCGAACTCCTGGGCCAGGCCCACTGGCTCACACCTGTAACCCCAGCACTTTAGGAAGCTGAGGTAGGAGGACTGTTTAAGCCCAGGAGTTAGAGACCAGTCTGGGCAACATAGCAAGACCTCATCTCTATAAAAAATTTAAAAATTAGCTAGGTGTGGTGGTGTGCACCTGTAGTCTCAGCTACTTGGGAGGCTGAGGCAGGAGGATTGGTTGAGCCCAAGAGTTCCAGGCTGCAGTAAGCTGTGATCATGCCCCTGCACTCCAGCCTGGGCAACAGAGTAAGGCCTCATCTCAAAACAAAAAAACAAACAGCTGAACTCCCGAAACTCTCAGCCCTCCCCTAACACTTGCCCCTCCGCCATCTGCTTTCCTCCTTGAAGACTGTCCTTCCAGCTGCCCAGGCCGGGTCTTCCTTGCCTCCTCTCCTTCTCAGACCCCAACGCCAATCCGTCTGCAAAGCCTCCTTTTTGTTAATAACATTGTTGAGACCTAACTCATATACCATACAATTCAATATTCACAGAGCTGTGCAACCATCACAATTAATTTCAGAATCTTTTCATTACCCCATAAAGACACCCCACACCCTTTAACAGCCCAGCCAAAGGGCTTTTGACTCAAACCTCAAAGTATATTGATAAAGTGTCCATCCTATTTTTCCCCCAACTTCAGCTGTCACTCTAAGTCCCTGCCACCTCCGGGCTAGATGGCCTCAGGAACCTCATAATTGCTCTTCCTTTTTCTTTTTTTTTCTTTGAGGAGGAGGGCGACAGGGTCTCGCTGTGCTGCCCAGGCTGGAGTGCAGAGGCTCGATCTCAGCTCACGGCAGCCTTGACCTCCCAGGTTCAGGTGATCCTCCTGCCTCAGCCTTCTGAGTAGCTGGGACCACAGGCACACACCACCATACCCAGCTAATTTTCTCATTTTTCTTTTGTAGAGATGGGGGTCTCACTATGTTGTCCAGGCTGGTTTTGAACTCCTGGGCTCAAGCGATCCTCCCGCCTCAGACTCCCACAGTGCTGGGGTTACAGGTGTGAGCCACTTCGCGTGGCCTGGTCTCTTTTCTTTGTCCCCCTCTTGATACATCTACCCACAGGAGTCAGCACGACAGCCTGAGCACAAAAGTGCTGTCAGCTGTACATGCACAGTCTCCCAGCCTTCCAGGCACTGCCGTTGTTGTCACAGTCAAAGTCAAAGTCCATTTGACGGCCCACTACATGCTGAGTGACCTGGTCCCTCACCCAAGCACACACGCCCCGTCGTCACTCTCCCTCAGTCCGGTCCCTGTAGCGACGCCGGCCACCTTGCAGTTGCCTGGACACACCAGGCACACGCCCACCTCAGGACCTCCGCATCTGCCTCTTCCTCAGCCTGGAAAGCTCCTTCCCCAGAAATCCAAGGGGACTGTCCCTGGTCATCGTCTAAGTATCACCTTTCATCAGCGCTTCCTGACTGCCCCCACATAGAGGCACAATCCCCACACCGCGTTCTTCATCCCCTCTGAGATTAATTTTTCTCCAGACTTTTCTTCACCACCCAGCATAGGGTCACTTTACTCAGCCATTTTATATGCCTCCCGTCTCCCTCCCCCTAGATGAAACCTCGCTGGGACAGTGATTTGACCTGGACCATTCACTGCTCTATCTCAGCACACAGAGCCTTGCCTGGCATGTGGTGTTTTAGAAATCTGTGAAAAGCAAAAGAGCTGCACATTTCATCAAAGAAGGAAGAGAGCAGGCCGGGCGCAGTGGCTCACATCCATAAACCCAGCAGTTTGGGAGGCCGAGGCAGGAGGATCACTCAAGCCCAGGAGTTCGTGACCAGCCTGAGCAACATGGTGAAACCCCGTCTCTACAAAAATACAAAACTGAAGGCAAGGGTGGTGCTGGGCACCTGTGATCCCGGCTACTTGGGAGGCTGAGGTGAGAGGATCACGTGAACCCGGGAGACAGAGGTTGCAGTGAGCCAAGGTCGCACCATTGCACTCCAGCCTGGACGACACAGCAAGGCACTATCTCAAAAAACAAAGAGGGGAGCAAGCACACTTCCTTGCGGAAGAGTGGGATGTGTCTGTGTGTTTCTCATGTCAAGAGAGCCCCACCTAGGATCCTGCCGAGGCAAAGCACAGCATCTTTGAGGGGAGCTGAGCGCGTGATTCCTGCATCAGACGCTCAGAAAGAAACAAAACTCCAAACTGTGAAGCGCCAAGAGTCACGGGAGCAAGGGCCTCCTACCTTCTTTCCCCGCCCGGAGCAGCAGGGGCCCTGCCCCATGCAGAGCCACGGAGCCGGGCGCCGCCCGACCCTCCTTCACTGGTGACTCCTGCAGCCTGGGCTCTCGTCTTCCGGCAGGTGCCCACCAGAGCGGCTTGGGATTGCAGATGTCTCGAATCTTCCCTCTAGCAAAATTACTCCTAAAAACCTGTCCCAGCCAGGGCGGGGAGTAGACAGGAGAGGCCTGGCTCTGTCTGCCTGGAGTCGACGTCCTGCTACCCACCGTGGGCTCCTGGCTCCAGCTGCCTGGGACGGCCCAGCAGTCAGCACATCCAGGCCTGGGCACGTCTTTGTGGGGCCCAGAGCCCAGTGGGTCCATGTACTCAAGGTCCCGGGAGGATTCCACTTAGCGGAGAGTCAGAGCAGTCAGCTGCCATCACCTCCCCCTGGAACGGCTGTGATGCCGCGATAGAAAGAACTCACCCACCCACCTGTCTCTCATCCACAAGGGAGGCAAACAGCAGGGAACCTCCTCCTCCAGGAAGCCCACCTGTCTCTCATCCACAACGGAGGCAAACAGCAGGAACCTCCTCCTCCAGGAAGCCCACCTGTCTCTCATCCACAACGGAGGCAAACAGCAGGAACCTCCTCCTCCAGGAAGCCCACCTGTCTCTCATCCACAACGGAGGCAAACAGCAGGAACCTCCTCCTCCAGGAAGCCCACCTGTCTCTCATCCACAATGGAGGCAAACAGCAGGAACCTCCTCGTCCAGCAAGGGCGGCACGAGCAGCTCTGCAGAGCCACGGAGCGCCCACCGGCCAGGACAGGCTGCGGCTCAGGGAGGCGGCACCCACACCAGGCTTCCCAGGCCACACCTCCAGGCGCCGATCCCCACTCTCACCTCCTGGGCTCACCCTTCCGGGGGAAGGAAGGGCTGAACACGGAGCCTGTGGCTGCTCAGCGTGGGTGGTGACACTCTCAGTGATGTCCCTCGGCCGTCCAGGACTCATTTCCCAGGTCCTAGATGCAGCTCGAGGACAGCAGAGGGGCCCAGGCTGTCAGACTGGGAAGGTCTGACAGTACATGATGACACCGAACTCCAGAGATGCGGCTGCTGGCACCCCAGCGGCACCAAGGCTGCTGTCTGCAGAATCCTGAAGGTGACAGCTTTCTCCACCACGGGCCACACCAGCCTGCCAGCTTTGGGCTTGCTGTGCATGGGATTATGTGCAAAACTTTGTGGGTGTCACAGGATGCTTCTGACAATATGATAATGAGAACCAGGGAGCGACAGTTATTTTCAAACTCAGCAATCTTTCTCTGCTTACGGAGAATCCCGTAGGAGAGACGTCACGGGAGTGGGGTTTTGTTGTTTTGGTCTAGGGAAAATTAGTTGGATAGGCCTTTGGCTACATGCAAAGGTAAAGCCAAATTCTATTCAAGAATGAAAATGTTCAGAAAAACAAAGAGTAAAGCTACACAGTGATAATCCACACTTACGATGTGCCGGGCACAAGCCCAAGCACGCTGCGTTACGCCACGTGATCGTCAAGGGGCTTATGAGGTGGGGGGTGTCTGCGCTGTGGCCCCTCCAGCTGTGAGGTGGGGGGCTGTCTGCCCTGTGGTCCCCACCAGCTGTGAGGTGGGGGGCTGTCTGCCCTGTGGTCCCCACCAGCTGTGAGGTGGGGGCTGTCTGCCCTGTGGTCCCCCTCCAGCTGTGAGGTGGGGGGGCTGTTTACCCTGTGGTCCCCACCAGCTATGAGGAGTGGGGGTGTCTGCCCTGTGGTCCCCACCAGCTGTGAGGTGGGGGGCTGTCTGCCCCTGTGGTCCCCCTCCAGCTGTGAGGTGGGGGTGCCTGCCCTGTGGTCTCCTCCAGCTGTGAGATGGTGGGGGTGCCTGTCCTGTGGTCCCCCTCCAGCTGTGAGGTGGGGGGCTGTCTGCCCTGTGGTCCCCCTCCAGCTGTGAGGTGGGGAGCTGCTTGCCCTGTGGTCCCCCTCCAGCTGTGAGGTGGGGGTTGTCTGCCCTGTGGCCCCTCCAGCTGTGAGGCCATAGGGGGTGTGTGCCCTGTGGTCCCCTCCAGCTGTGAGGTGGGGAGCTGTCTGCCCTGTGGTCCCCCTCCAGCTGTGAGGTGGGGGTGCCTGCCCTGTGGTCTCCTCCAGCTGTGAGATGGTGGGGGGTGCCTGTCCTGTGGTCCCCTCCAGCTGTGAGGTGGGGGGCTGTCTGCCCTGTGGTCCCCACCAGCTGTGAGGTGGGGGTTGTCTGCCCTGTGGCCCCTCCAGCTGTGAGGCCATAGGGGGTGTGTGCCCTGTGGTCCCCTCCAGCTGTGACACTGGGGCGGGGGATGCCAGCTCTGTGGCCCGTCCAGCTGATGAACGGCCCCTGCTGCCCAGCTAGCCTCTACTGCTGCCCTGGTTCTCCTCCCGTCACTGACTCAAGGTCTTGGTTTCTACAAGTGATCCCTCCCTCTTGCATATAATTTCTTCCCTTTTCAGTATCTGTCATTTCCCAAGTAAAATAATAACACCCTCCACTGACCTCACATCCTCTCCACTTGGCGTCCCTGTAAGCAAAGCCCCTCAGCGGCCGCAGCTCCCATCTCTGCTGAGTCCACTTCATTCCGGCTTCCGCCCACAGCTCCCTCTGAAGCCACACCTGCCAAGGTCACCAGCGAGGACCATGTTGCCGAACCCGGGGCCCCGCCCTCCTGGCCTTCCCAGCGGCAGCCTCCTCGGCTGACGGTTCCTCCTTCTTGAACCTCTTTCTTTACGGGGACTTGAGGACCCCCAACTCTGCCTTCGCCCTCCCGTCAGTTCCTCCTCAGGCCCCTCTGCCGAACCTTCCTCTCTTCCAGCCCTCTAGTTCTGCAACGCCCCAGCTCCCAGCCCCGAGCCCCTTCTCTCCTTCCGCATTCTCCCGGGTCCGTCCCCTCTAGTCTGTGGTTTGTGGGACCATGCACACAGATGCCTCCCTGACTTTCTGTCATCAGCGCCTCCTCTCCGAGCCCCAGCCCTGAACCCCTTCTCTCCTTCCGCGTTCTCCCGGGTCCGTCCCCTCTAGTCTGTGGTTTGTGGCACCATGCACACGGATGCCTCCCTGACTTTCTGTCATCAGCGCCTCCTCTCCGAGCCCCAGCCCCGTATCTTCAATGGCTGATTTAATTTCTTGACTTCTATGTCCACTTTTACCATTCACAAAGCACAACTCTTGACTATTCACCAGCAAACACACTTTCCCCGGAGCGTCCTCCTCCCAGCAATGATCTCACCACTGACCTGTCTCCCTGGGCCAACCCCTGGGGCCACCCCGAGTCCTCAGCATCCCCCGCAGGAAACAAGCCGTGAGATGGACAATTTACACGAAAAGGCCCAACTGGAAGGGCCACTCTCAGAGACGGGGCAGAGATACGCAACAGGACAGCCGCCAACGTACCCAGAGCCCAGCGACAGCACAAGTCCCCCAGGACCCTAGGCCTGAAGGGGCCAGAGAGAAACAGAACTTTTGGAGGCCAGGGGAAGATGGGTCTCCTCACGGTGGGAGCTGTGGTCAGGCCAAGTGCAGGGGCGCAGGTCCAAAGCCAGGCGGCAGTGAAGGGACGCCTCCGCCCCTCGTCCTGCTTCCTCTTCCCACCGCAGAGCCAAGTCAGGAATCCGAGCGCAGGTGAGGAGGGGGGACGCGGTCCTCAGGCCTGACACCTGGGCACAAAGCAAGAGGCGGCCAAGGGGGCGGGAAAGGGGATACGGACAGAGAAGAACAGGTTCACGGCCACTCCCTGGTCTACCATGGGACGCTGCCCTACCACGGACCCTTCTTTAGGGGACCCAGGAGAAGGGCCAAGGCCGACTCAAAAACAGGCTCCCCCTCTGAAGATGCCCCCCAACCTCACACAGGCCTCTCAGAGGACGGAGGGCGTGGAGCTCAACCTCTGTCAGCTACTGGCTCACCGCTGACTTGTGTAGACCCCGGATAAGCAGACGTCAAACAGAAACAAGAAATTTAAAAACTGATGAGGGACATCAACCCCTGTGAGAGACAAGCTTCACAGACTTAGCCTGGACAAGTTGCTAACAAAGAATTAAAAATGAACAAGCAAAATTGCAGCAACAACAATCATCCTCAGGCGTGGGGGAGATCCGGTTCCAGAATTACTATATTATTTACAACATCCAGTTTTAAACAAAAAAAAATGATATACGCAAAGAAATGTGAAAGTGGAACCCATCCATGAAAGCGTAAAAAAGCAGTGAATAGAAACTCTCTCCGTGTCTCCAGGTTTTTAATTTAGCAAAGACTTCAAAGCAGCTGTTATAAATAGGATCAAAAGAGACCAGGCGTGCTGGCTTATGCTTGTACTCCCAACATTTCGGAAGACCAAGGTGGGAAAGTCACTTGAGCCCAGGAGTTGGAGACCAGCCTGGGCAACATGACAAGACCCCATCTCTAGAAAAATTTTTTAAATGGTGGCTCACACCTGTAATCCCACCACCTTGAGAGGCTGAAGTGGGAGGATCACTTGAGTCCAGGAGTTCAAGACTAGCCTGGGCAACATGGCAAAACCCTGTCCTTGCAAAAAGTATTTTAAAAATAGCCAGGCATGGTGGCGTGCACCTGTGGTCCCAGCTACTTGGGAGGCTGAGGCGGGGGGATCATCTGAGCCCCTGCTTGGGAGGTTGAGGCTGCAGTGAGCAGTAACTGCACCACTGCACTCCAGCCTGAGTGGCAGAGTGAGACCCTGTCTGGAAAAACAAAAAGGAACTTAATTTTAAAAAGAACTATTAACCCGTAATAGTTTAAGGTAGAAGGTAAATAAATTAAAATAAAAAGAACTAAAGAAAACTATATTTAAATAATTAAAATTATAATAATAAATCAACAAATAGAGATTCTCAACTATGCAGTAATTATTTTGTGAAAGGAGCCAAAGTAAAATTCTAGAGTTGAAAAGTAATCACCAAAATAAAAACATTCATGTTGAGAAGAGCTCAACATTAGACAGAAACTGGTACAGGAATCCATCGGTGAACTCAGAGTTAGATCAGCGCAGATTATCCATTATTAAGAACAAAAAGAAAAAACACTGAAGAAAAATAAACAGAACCTCAGAGACATGTAGGCCAGCATCCAGCATCCCAAAATAACACAGTGGGACTAGCAGGAGGAAAGGGTATCTATTATCCACATTTGGATATCCAAAATGTGATGAAAAACAGCATATGCAGAGATCTATACCTAAACTTCTAAGTGACAAGACAAAACCTTGAAAGCAGCAAGAGAAAAATGACTCGTCACACATAAGGGAGCATCAATATGATTAACAGCCAAATTCATGCATCAAACAGAGGAGGCTGGGAGAGTGGTAGTATAAGATCCTCAAGGGCCGAAAGAAAAAAAAAAAGAACTGTAAACCAAGAATTCAATATCCAGCAAAACTATCCTTCCAAACTGAAGGTGAAATTGAGAAATTCCCAGATTTAAACAAGGCTGAGAGAATGCATTGCTAACAAACTTGCCTTCCAAGAGATACCAAAGGAAGTCCTTCAGCTGAAACAAACTACTCTAGAGAGATTCAAGACTGCAGATAGAGAAACGAAGAGCACCAGAAATGGTAACTATGTATGTTAACACAAAACACTCTGCAAATATACTTTCTCCTTTGTTTTCTTAATTTCTTTAAAAGATATGAGACTGCATAAGACAGTAACTTTATCCAGAATATATAAAGAAACTCTTAAAATTCAAAAATAAGCCAGGTACAGTGGCTCATGCCTATAATCCCAACACTGTAGGAGGCTGGGCAGGAGGATCACTTGAGCCCAGGAGTTCAAGACCAGCCTGGGCAACATGGTGAGACCCTATCTCTACAAAAATTTTAAAAAATAGCCAGGCATAGTGGCACACACCTGTAGTCCCAGTTACTCAGGAGGCTGAGGTGGGAGGATTGCTTCAGCCCAGAAGGTCGAGGTTGCAGTGAGCCATGATTGTGCCACTACACTCCAGCCTGGGTGACACAGCACCCTCTCTCAAAAAAAATTAAAATTAAAATTAAATTCAAAAATAAGGGCCAAATTTAAAATGTGCAAAAGATGTGAGTTAATATCTTACTTTAAAAGATCTATGAATGGCTAATAAAAACACGAAAAGATGTCTACATTGTTCATCAGTAGGAAAATGCAAATGAAAACCAAAATGAGACACCACTCCACACCCACCAGCATAGATAGGTTTAAAAACATAAGACAATACCAAGAGTTGGTGGAGAAACCAGAATCCTTATACATTCCCCTTTACTTGGAAATGAAATGATACAGCACTTGGCAAGTTCAGTTATTCCTTAAAATGTTAAATATAAATTTACATATGACCCACAATTTCTATTCCCAGAAAACTACTACGGAAAATGAAAACAGGTCCACATAAATATATGTACACAGATGGTCATAGTAGCATTCTTCATCAAGTAAAACTGGCAACAGTTCATTGTCTGTGAGCTGGCGAAGGGACAAAGCGTCCCCCTGCAATGAAGGACGCTCAGCAGCAAAAGAGGACCGAGTACCCACACATGCTTCAAAGGGACAGCCTCGGTGACACTGCTGAGTGAGAGGCCGGATGCGGAAGACTATCGTACCTGACTCTACTTTCACGGAACGTCCAGAAAGACAAACTCGTGGAGAGAAAGCATCGCGGGGGAGGTGGCCTAGCACCAGGATGGGTGCTGGGATTAACAGCAAATGGACGTCACGGTAGTTTTGGGGTGATGGAAATGTTCTCAAAACAGAGGGTTGTGATGGTCACACAACTCTATTAATTACTAAAATCCTATCATACACAATTATGATGGATGAATGTATGGCGGATCATACCGCAGTAAAGCACTTTTTCAAACATGACGACGGGATGGCAGACAACACTTCCCTCCAGGCCTGCTGCTGTCCTGCCAGCGAAAGAGCCCCGCCTCCCCGCACTGGGCCCCTCCCCCTACGCCCCCCAGGCCCCCCACGCCCCCCCCCACGCCCGGTGGTGCTCTACACTTAGGTGTTTCAGCGTCTGGGTCCTAATTCCTAGTGGGAGCACAGAAGGACACAGGGGATGTTGGGAGCTGCATGGACCATGTCTGGCCCCATGGCCACACCAGCTTGTAGACATGAACTTTGCGGGAGAGGGGCTTTGAGTCCTAAGAAACCCAGCTCCCCACGCGACACAGAGGAAAGCAGCTGGAGAGCCCGCTGCCCACACCACCCGGTCCACGGCCTCACTCCCAGGCCTTCACAGAGCCCCACTCTCCCGCCACCCACGCACGCCCATCGCTGCCGCGCAATCCTTGCTGTCCGCCCACTCCCTTACCTTGCTCTCCAGCTCAGAGCCTGCCCCCATTCCCGGGCCAGACCTGCCCTGGCCCCCACCCTCAGCCTGAGCCACGCCCCGGCCTCTGCGACCCGGCCTGCCTTACTATCTGCAGCTGAGCTGCTCCCGGCTGCCAGCTCCAGCCTTCCCGCCTTGCTCCATGACACCGAGCCTGGTGCATACTCAGGAAATTCAACAGTTTCAGAACACTGTCACTCTCCCCGCCTGAGGACCAGTCTGGTAATCTACGCCAAGGATAACCTGCTTCAGCAGACTCAACGACGTATTAAAAAGCACAGTTTGCAAAGAAATGCAAAGGAGGGTTATCACCTTGCTGGGTGTTCTGTGCGGGCAGAAGACTGGGCCCGGGAGAGGGCTCCACAGAGAACTTGAGAAGGATGGAGTTTACATAAAAAAGGCAGAGTCTTGTGTCCTGGAGAGGCACCCTGGGATTCTCCAACTCTATCCCTCTTTTTCACAGGCAGGGAGCTGAGGCCCCAGGAGGCCCGGGTCACCCCATCCCAGGAGGCAGGACCTCCCCCTGTGCTCTCTGGAACGTCCCCCTGCCAAGAAACCAAAAGCCCAGTTTTTCTTGACTAGGGAATCTGCACTCTCTTGCTCAAAGCAAGCGAGTCAGAAGAGGAGGGCCACGTGCTGCCTTGAATGTATCCACTGCTTAAATGGAAAACAGCAAAACAGGGCTGTGCGCATCTCATCCGGCCGCCTGCTTCCTGCCAGTCATTCACAGCTTGGCGTGCATTTCCATAGCTCCTCTGACTCCAGGAACAGCAAACCCGTCTCCAGAGGGCTGCTGCCTCTGCTTACCTAAATGTTCTTGCCTTTAGACCCGGTGTGACGCCCCACCCTCCCACGCCGCACACACTGAAACGAATTTTAACAGAATCTTAAAACCAGAACTTAACGAAAGGTTGCGTGGTACCAGGTCCATTCGATTACATGTGAAACCAACTGGAAAAAATCCACATTAGGCTTCTCCTCAGCTGTGGCGGTGAGGGGCTGCTTTTCTATTCATTTGGCGAGCTGTGTGCGTCTTTGTATGGTCTGTTCTTTCCTTTAGGGCTCGCCTTTGTTAACAGTGAGTGGTGTTATGTCAACTACAAGAGCAGCTAAAATAAGGAGCGAACCTCGGCAACTGCACAGGTGCCAGCGGCCACGCACCACGCCTGGGGCACTGGCGTTGATGTTTAGCAGAGCACAGGAGTCAGGGAGCGTGGGCAGGAGGCGGGAGGAGGCCTCTGCGCACTGGCCACGGTGTGGGGCACGCAGCCCTACCCCTTCCCGGGACTGAGTGGGACGCTCCATGAACCCAGCAGTTTTTCCAGGTTTTTCTGCTACTCTCTGGTGGATACGCAACCTTTCCAGTTTGAATTCCACCTCGGTTTAATCCACTTTTTAAACTCCTTAAAGGATGTGAGTGTAGATTTACTGAAGAAATTCAGAAAGTCATTTAGGCAATAAAAAGTATAAATAAAATAACTAAATTATTGAATGTGCATGTCAAGACTAATTTGAAAGGAAATTCATTATGGGAGGAATATAGAAATAGGAGATTAAAATGAACATCTAGGGCTCTAGCTCCATGAATTAGTTTTCTCCAGTTCTGTCTTCTCTTTTAAAATTGTGGTTTTTGAATGTCACTTCCCAGTATGATCAGAATTCAGTAAGGGCTGAGGAAGTAAAGAAATTCTACTTAATAAGAAAAACTCTGAACGAGGATTAAGTATAGAGGATAAATAACTCAGAACCTGGGTGGGGGGGAGATCCCCCCCCATTAACAAATGTTAATGAGAATGTGTCAAATTGACAAAAGAATTCAAACACAGTGACTTTGAGACAGAGCCCAAATTCATTGAATTGGTATCTGTTACAAACAGCAAGAATTCTGGTGGGTCCTTTAATACATGATACTGACATCTGAGCCATGAACAACAGAAGCTTGTAATATAACACTAATAAAATATTAACAAATCCACGGGGCACGGTAGCTCACGCCTGTAATCCCGGCACTTTGGGAGGCCGAGGCGGGCAGATCACCTGAGGTCAGGAGTTCGAGACCAGCCTGGCCAACATGGTGAAACCCCGTCTCTACTAAAAATGCAAAAATTAGCTGGGCGTGGTGGCAGGCGCCTGTAATCCCAGCTCCTCAGGAGGCTGAGGCAGGCGGCTGGCAGTGAGCCGACATCGTGCCACTGCACTCCAACCTGGGGACAAGAGCGAAACTGTGTCTCAAAAATAAAAATAAAAATAAATAATTACCAAATGTTTCCAAAATTACTCACATCATCACACATCATAATAGCCACAAGAGTAATTTTCTTAGAACAATTTATTAATGAATATGCAATAAAATATCTCCCCAAAATCTTTCCAGAAATGACAAGGCAGGAAGTGAATACAACTTTTTTGCTTCTCTGGAAATGTTTAATGTAAACATGAAATGTTTGAAGAACTGATTAAAAAGTCACAAGTGAATCTGTAAATATATTTGTAAGATTGACTTCAAATCAGTACATGAGGCTTAGACATACACATGTCGTTGGACAAATGACTTAAGTATCTAAATACAAATCAAATAGCATGTTTCTAACTTCAACTATAAAAACACAAATTCAGTATATATTGCAAATCTAAGAAGATTAACTTGAAAAATACCATACAAAGTGTCGTAAAGGGGAGGACTCATATGACGGAACTTGAAGAAAAAGTGGGACATCAGCGGAGGCAGGTCCCCCAACATGCACGTGATTAGACTGAGGCGTGAAGTCCTCTGGACACCAGCGTGATCCTGAAATGTTTACAACCCTTCCAGACAAGTTACACCTTCAATGTAACCACAAATCAGTGAGCACACCCCACAACAGGATGCTTCAAGACCAAAAGAAAGAAACAGTCAGAGGCAGACTTCCCCTGGTAACTCTGGCACACAGTGACCATCGGTGGGTGACCCAATGGACATGTCAGGACAAGGGAGATTAGGAAGTGTGTTAAGTCCGGGACCTGGCTGCGAAGCTGTTCCATGTTCTCACACCTACTGTTTGGAGTCAGGCGTATCGACACTAGTTTCAAACCAAACGTGTTAGAAGTCACATGCTTACACCGTCACACACAGCAGTAACGAGTTAACAACAATTTGGGGCGTCCTTCACATACTCCTCTAAAATTCTGACTGCTTTCTTAACAGATGTCTGTTCACCAGTTCACACATTTTACAGGTCTACAAATAAGTCATATTATTCTGAAAAGGAATGAGCAATAAAAAGGTTTAATTATGAATTCCTATATATTTTGGAAATTAACTTTTAAAGTTCAGCAAAACATTAGGTACTTAATAACATTTATGTGATCTGTACAACAGTTTAAATTTATAAGAATTACTCAATGTCTTAGGAATAATTTCCTTGAGTCAAGAGAGTACTGAACCTCAGTTTCATCACCATCTTAAATTCAGACTTTGTTCATGTAAACTGGGAAACACGAATCTTACACTTAGTGAAAAACAGACTGCAGTCTTTACAGTGCAGTCATTATCCCGGAAGTGGAGCGGAGGCTGAGACTCTTCTGAAGCCACCAGCACATTTAAACTCTTTATAAACCAGCATCGACAGAAGGCACTTGTGGGGGGCTTGGAGGGGCTTTGCAACCAACGTTTTCTGTGACAATGGGACACCTTGTAAACAACTGCACAAAGGTGGCTCAAACCATGAAGCTTCCTATTTCCCTCAAAAGGCCACATTCAGGATATAAAAATGGGATAAATTAAAATGCTAATATATTAAACAATTAATTTACAAACATAAAATTATAGATATCTTACAAAAACATGTGATAAAAATTATTTCTTCAAACAGACAACAAACACACATAGTACAAAAGGTATCTTAATTAGCACATATTAGCTGGAAGAAGGGAGGAAATGGAGCCTTAGACCTGAGATCTAAAAGCTTCATAATGGCTGGGCACAGTGGCTCACACCTGTAATCCCAGCACTTTGGGAAGCCAAGGCAGGCGGATCACGAGGTCAGGAGTTCAAGACCAGCCTGGCCAGCATGGTGAAACCCCATCTCTACTAAAAACAAAAGTACAAAAAATTAGCTGGGCATAGTGGCAGGCACCTATAATCCCAGCTACTGGGGAGGCTGAGCCAGGAGGATCGCTTGAACCCAGAAGGCAGGTTGCAGTGAGCCAAGATTGCACTACTGCACTCCACTCCAGCCTGGGCAAAAGAGTGAGACTCTATCTCAAAAAAAAAAAAAAAAAAAAAAAGCTTCATAACATAAAGGATTCCTAATTAAACTTCATGCACATTTGTAACACTGAAATATTTTTAATATTGACATTTTCGGTATTTCCTTATTTGGAGGCCACTGAGAGAAGTCTCACACTGCCCACGTTCTGTAGTGTGTCATTCAGGGTCACGTATCACACCCACGGTGCTTACGGCGCTTTCACTCAACAAGACGTTCGGTTGTGCTTCTTCCGTGAATACATAAATTAAAAGGTCAGCACTGATGCCGGGTTACAGCGTCTGAGATTCATTCACGAAATGACAGGGTGCTGATCTGGTCGCAGATGTGGTCTGAGTCTCCAAGGATAAATGGCTCTTGGGATATAGTTGCTATGACAACGTTGTTGCTAGGATAATTCCAAGGATCACAAGCAAAATAATTACACAAATAATAATGAACATCATTTTCTGCAAGATAAAGAAAAACATTAATTTGCAATGTATCAAAGAAACCAACAATGTCATTTGCTAACTAAATCCTTCTGGGATTTGGGATAGTTTAAAATATACATCCATTCTCAAGAAAGAACCCCTCCATGTCACAGAGAAGGAGAAGGAAAATTCCAAAGGCAAAGCATGAAGTTCGACAGGTGCATTAAATTAAAGTAACTCAGGAGCCTAGCGCAGTGGCACACACCTGCAGCCCAGCTACTCCGGAAGCCGAGGCAGGAGGACCGCTTGAGCCCAGAAGTTTGAGGCCAACCTGGGCAACAAACTGAAACCCCATCTTGTTTATTTGAAAAATAAAAATAATAAAAAAATACCTTATGAATGAAAATACGTGTTATTAAAACAATAACTATTTGCTCCTGGGTGAAAAGTACCATGTGGGCTCCTAATAGATACTTTCTTTTCATCCTAATAAAACTCCAGGACTGCTGTTAATTGGATGAATTACATATCTTTTTAAAACTTTAAATGAATTTCTTGTTCGCTGAAAAGTCCTATTTTTCTTTTTTTTTCTGAAAGGAGGTATCACTCTGTTGCCCAGGCTGGAGAGCGGTGGCACAGACACGGGGCTCACTGCAAACACGTCCTCCTGGGAGCAAGCGATCCTCCCACCTCAGAGTCCCAAGGAGCTGGGATGACAGGCATGCGCCACGCCCGGCTAATTAAAATATAGAGTACATTTCAGAGATAGGATCTTCGCATATTGCCCAGGCTGGTCTCGAACTCCTGGGCTCAAGTGATCCTGCTGCCTTGACCTCCCAAAATGCTGAGATTACAGGCGTGAGCCACTGCACCTGGCCTTATCCATTTTTTACATTTAAATATGATGAACATGTGTAAGGAACCAACAAGACATTAATTCATACTTCTACTGCACTGATAGCACCAAAGCAGGGGCACGGCACGGCTTTAACTTTTTCAAATTAACAAGCATCCTCACACAAGGGAAAACTAGGCCACCTCTGGCTTAATAGATGGAGTGTCCCCCAGGAAGCTAGTCTGAGGGAAGGGAAGGAAGACACCTCCGGGGGGCACCGTGCTGTAGGACTGAGTTCTCTTTTTGAAAAGCAGAGATCCATCATTTTAACTACAGTTCCAAATGTATGAGTGCTTTTACCTAAGAAATCCTGTTTGCTGAGCCTGGCCAGCTCTGAAGACTGAGGGCTCTGTCAGTTATGCAGGGTTTTTTATCAAGAGGCGCATGGCGGCCCCGTGAGCCTCCCAGTGACTCCTCAGGACCTGGAGAGCTGCCTTCAGGAGGGCCCCTCCCTCAAATTTAGTTCTGTGTTAACATCACGCACATTTCCTGCAAAGCCCCAGCCACTCTCTCTACCTGCGCTCCTACGCCCTCTCTCAGCACCTTCCTAGAGAAACCTAGTCTTCCTTTGCTCTGTGATGCCTTCCCTCCCTCCGGAGGGAGGCCCGCACCCCTCCCGCTCAGCATGTGAGTGCACTGGCAGCTGGGCTGCCTGGAGTCGGCTCCACACCAGGCACTCTCATCTGCTGCTGCTGTTGTGCTGCCTGCCACGTGCCTGGGTGCCCCGTGTGTGTGCCCTCTCCTGCCACATCTGGCTTTCAGAATGGCTGTAAGCTACATGGAGTCTCGGGTGCAGGACTCAGGTGTCATCTAATCTCCTGGTGACAGCAGGAGTGGAGAGAGCACACTCTGGGAGGTCCAGCTCCAAGTCTGGGCCACAGCCCACTCACCGACACCCTGTAAGACTCCGCCTGTTTCCTTGAAGCAGGAAATCCCATCCATGCTGCGGCTGACTGGCTGCACCAGGCACACCCTGCAGGGAGAGGCAGCGCCCAGCCCCAGGATGGCCAATCGCCAAAGGATGAAACACGATGTTCACGTTTTAAAAGTGAAATTCCGGACATTAACCACTGCCTTCCTATGCAAGGAGAACCACTGGTATTCATTTTGGTCTGTTGTTTATGAATGAGGATCCCTGTGTGTTCATTCTTATTTACAGACACTAGGGTGAAATGGCCAGCCAGGCCCCACTCCCCAGGGGACACACTGAGAGGAGCCTTCTGTTCGTCAACCTCAATGCCAATTAGCACTCATGAAAAGTAGCGCATTTCACTGTGTCCAAGCTAAAAACTGTAATTTTATCTTTTGTGTAACCACATTAAACTAGTCATATTATAGCTACTAGGAAAAACTCAGAAAGTACATGTTAGAATCATGAAAATATTGAAAAATAGCATTATAACAATGAAGAAAAATCACATGTACAATATTTTCAGCAGAGCTAAGAGGAAAAAAGTAGAAAAGATACACAAACATCCTGCCTAATAAAAAGAGTGTGAAAGAGTCTGACCGCTAAACGATGGAACGGTAAGGACGCAGCTTCCCAGAGCTGGTCACAGAGTGATTTCAGGTGTCGTGTTGTGGCCTGCATAAATGTCAGAACACTAACTTGAAAGCTTCTCATCGGATAACTGCATGTGGTGAGCGTGACAGATGCTCACGTTAAGAGCAGAAATTTTTTTTTTAAACAGAGTCTCGCTCTGTCACCCAGGCTAGAGTGCAGTGGTGCCATCTAGCTCACTCTAGCCTCAACCTCCCCAGGCTCAGGTGATCCTCCTGCCTTGGCCTCCCAGAGTAGCTGGGACTATAGGTGTAGTGCCACCATGACCAATTAGTTTTTAGATTTTTTTTTCTGTAGAGACAAGGTGTTGCCATGTTGAAGGAATAAATCTTAAAGATTAAAAAGCAGTAGTAAAACTTGACTATGCTCGTGATTCCTTTCTGCTGTATCTTAATATTTTAAAAAGCCTTGAGTGACTATGACGTCTACAGTTACTTCCATAACCCAAAATACATTCATCAGGGATGAACCTGCCACACTGTAGACATCCGGGGACATTTCACAATTTTCTAATCACAAGGATTATGCCAAAGAAACATTTACAGAGAAATAACTGCTGTGTCCAACTTCAACACACCAAACGGCATTCCAGCTTCAGGGTTAGCACAAGGATGGCTCCCAATGTGTGAGGAAACCAGAGGGGAAGCCACAAAATCAGCTGACATGTAGGAAAGGTGACACTCACACAGTGAGCAAAAACAACATTTCTTTAAATAAACTGGTATCTTTTATATTCGGAATTCTTTAAGAATTAACAGGCATGCCAACTAAATATAACACATAATTTTCCTTTTATTTATTATATTTATTTATTTATTTTTAGACAGAGTCTTGCTCTGTCGCCAGGCTGGAGTGCAGTGGCGCAATCTCGGCTCACTGCAACCTCCGCCTCCCGGGGATCAAGTGATTCTTCTGCCTCAGCTCCCAAGTAGCTGGGACCACAGGCGCGTGCCACCACGCCCAGCTAATTTTTTTTGTATTTTTAGTAGAGACGGGGTTTCACCATGTTGGCCAGGATGGTCTCAATCTCTTGACCTCGTGATCCGCCCGCCTCGGCCTCCCAAAGTACTGGGATAATAGGCGTGAGCCACCGTGCCCGGCCATAATTCTCCTTTTAATATTAAAGAAAATATGTTTAAACAAAATAGATGCTGTCAAATAAAAAGGTCAGACAAAGGATTTTCATTTCAATGTTTTTCTCAGCTTTAATCCATGCCCTCAATTCCATAGTAAAATTGCAATTACTCTAAAAGTTAAAACTTAGGAGACAGGACATTAAAAGCTTTTTAACTGAGAATTAATCTTCACTAATATTTCTTTTTTTTTTTCTTTTTTTTTTTGAGATGGAGTCTCGCTCTCTCACCATTTCGGCTCACTGCAACCTCCGCCTCCCGGGTTCAAGCGATTCTCCTGCCTCAGCCTCCCAAGTGGCTGGGACTACAGATACCCGCCACCACGCCCAGCTAATTTTTTATACTTTAGTAGAGACAAGGTTTCACCATGTTGGCCAGGATGATCTCGATCTCCTGACCTCACGATCTGCCTGCCTCGGCCTCCCAAAGTGCTGGGAGTTACAGGCATAAGCCACCGCACCCGGCCCTTCACTGATATTTCTATGACATTTAATGAAGGACCACTACAGGTAAAGAGCTAATGGCCTCCTTAGATCAAAAACAAAAGATTCAGGCTGAGCACAGTGGCTCACGCCTATCTATAATCCCAGCACTTTGGGAGGCTAAGGGGAGGATCACTTGAGGCCAGGAATTTGAGACCAGCCTGGGCAAGACAGAGAGATCTCATCTCTACTGAAAATTATTTTCAAAAACAGCCAGGTGTGGTGGTCCACGTCTGTAATCCCAGCTGCTCGGGAGGCTGAGCCAGGAGGATGGCTTGAGCCCAGGAGGTCAAGGCTGCAGTGAGCCATGATCACGTCACTGCATTCCAGCCTGGGTGACTGGAGAGCAAGAGCCAGTTTCAAAATTTTTTTTAAAAACTGGATAAGAGAGGTAGCCGTGGTTTAAACATGAGTTGCCACTCAGCCTGTGCTTACTCTCAGTAAACACAGTGCTGGGGACTAGAATCAGCACATAGGCAGATGTATCACTAGATGGCATTATCTGTACTGCGTGGCTGGCAAGCTTTTATTAGTTTTAAGTCTATTACAATTAGGCAAACAATATTATTGGTTAATTGCAAAAGTTAGTAAGTAAATTAGTTGATGAGTTACTTACTCCACCCTGGCAGAGAGGCACGCACACCGAGGTCATCCACACCATCATTTGCCAACTGACAAGCCAATAATTAGAGCGATTATGGCAGCCAGAACCACTGACACAGCAATAATTATCCACTTTTTCTGTCAAAGAAAAGCAAGCTGATTATATCATGCATGGTTAATTTCATATTGCCAATTAAAAGACATCCTTCATTTAAAAAAAAAAAAAAAAAAAAAGACCTGGCTGGGCGTGGTGGCTCAAGCCTGTAATCCCAGCACTTCAGAAGTCCAAGGTGGGTGGTTCACCTGAGGTCAGGAGTTCCAGACCAGCCTGGCCAACATGAAATCCTGTCTCTACTAAAAATACAAAAATCAGCTGGGAATGGTGGCATATGCCTGTAATCCTAGCTACTTGGGAGGCCGAGGCAGGAGAATCACTTGTACCCAGGAGGCAGAGGTTGCAGAGAGCAAGGATCGAACCACTATACTCCAGCCTGGGTGACAGAGCAAGAGTCCATCGCAAAAAAAATATAATCAAATAAAATAAAGCAAAACAACCCATCAGAACTCATTTTAGAAGCTAAGTTACAGGACACTGCTTAACCCTGTTGGGCGATTTTTAGTTCTTGAGAGTGACTTAATAAGGTCAAACTTCAGCCAGGCGCAGTGGCTCACGCCTGTAGTCCCAGCACTTTGGGAGCCCAAGGTGGGCAGATCACAAGGTCAGGAGATCAAGACCATCCTGGTCATCATGGTGAAACCCCGTCTCTACTAAAAATACAAAAACATCAGCTGGGCGTGGTGGCACGCGCCTATAGTCCCAGCTACTCAGGAGGCTGAGGCAGGAGAATTGCTTGAACCCAGGAGGTGGAGACTGCAGTGAGCCAAGATCATACCACTGCACTCCAGCCTGGGCAACAGTATGAGACTCTGTCTCAAAAATAAATAAATAAATAAATAAGGTCAGACTTCTTAGAGATAAGCTGCTATGTAACTGTTATTTCAGGTTTCACCCATGGGGGACAGCAGGACCATGTTATCGGGCCACGTTTCTGACGGCTGAGACATGCTGTTAGTTCGTGCACGCACAGAGGTATGGGCCTGCCAGCTCAGTGACGGGGGAGCACCACCGCCTCTTCAGGAAGTCCTACATTCTCAGCACTCAGCCTTCTGCCCACATCTTTCACTGCTGCTGACATACCACACAGAAAAAATACCTGCAATGTTGCCTGGCCTCCAAGGGCCACACGGCTCCCTGGGAATAAATGCAGGACACCAAGGAATGGGGAAGACCCATACCTGGGCCGGAGGGCAGCAGCAAAGCATCTGAGCGGCAAGGGCACAAGGGGAGACAAGCCGGGAGGTCTCCACTATCAGGCATCTAATCCAAAAGACAGTGTCATTTCTGAAATAGGCACCACGTCGCTGACCAGTTTATACTCCAGGTCCCACACAGACCCCAGACACCTCAGAGAGCCAGGTTTGCTTGTCCACAGCGGGAGAATGAAAATGGATCACACCTACCACCTTTCTCCTTTGTAAAACCCATAAACTTTCACTATCATTTGCAACAGACTGACATGTTTGTGTCATGGAGAAAAGGAACAGACCTGCCTTTTTTAATGAAAACTGACTTAGCGCCTGGAACGAAGTAAAGCACTTTTATATAGGTATCTCTTCACCTCAATTTACATTAAGGGCCATTTTTTTTTAAAGCAACAAACAAAATAACATGAGAAACCACGTCTGGCATTTCAGAGAAGCGAGCATGCTCAGACACACCCGGGAAAAGCAGAGGCTGTGCCCTGCCGGCTGAGCCTGCAGTCCGGGGCGCGTCCCGGGGCCATCATCTGAGGGTGCATCCACACACAAAGTCTCACTCCACTTTTTCTAACATGGTGAAAATATCTCTTTACAGAACTTCTGCTGACAACACGCTGAGCCGTCAGCCTAGGAGGAAGGCACTGTGCCCCACAGCAGCCTTCGGGAAGTGTGAGGGGGGACACCCTAGCTGGGCTGGGTACTTGGTGTTCCTCCTTTTCCACACTGGAGGAGGAGCGACCAGGGCCTGCCAGGCAGGGACACACAGTGAGACACGCAGGAACCCCGTCACTCAGCAGAAATGAACTCTGTGGTTTCCTAAGTTTTCTCAGAAGAGCTTTCATTCACACGTGACACTCTTCAGACTCAAAGAAATTAAAACTCATTTAGAAATCACATATCATCCTCAGCATCTCTGTGTGTTAGCAAAAGGAGGTAACAATGTGGAAAACCCACAATCTCTCCAGTGTCAGAGGCACTATGAGAAAATGCCTAACTTAGGAGAATAAGTTTAAATTGTGGCCCCTGTAGCAAAAAAATCACAGAGGGCTCCCTGAACCCTTTTTAACGCAAAGTCTATGCATCTTAAGTGAAAGGGCCTCCCTTCTTTTAAGGATCCCTTCAGGTGGGTCCTACATAAGATTGCAGGTCCACAGCCTCAAATAATTTTCTTCTTTCCTCCAAACCAAGAATTAACAAGTAACCTAAATCAAAAATAAAATGCTCATTGCATCAAATGTGTAGCCAACAATTTGGTGCCAGGTGCAGTGGCTCACCCCCAAAGTGCCTGTAATCCCAGCACTTTGGAAGGCTGAGATGGGCAGATCACACGAGGTCAGGAGTTCGAGACCAGCCTGACTAACATGGTGAAATCCAGTCTCTATCAAAAATACAAAATTAGCCCGGCTTGGTGGCACATGCCTGTAATCCCTGCTACTTGGGAGGCTGAGGCAGGAGAATCACTTGAACCCAGGAGGCGGAGGTTGCAGTGAGCCAAGATCACGCCATTGCACTCTAGCCTGGGCAACAAGAGCAAAACTCCAACTCAAAAAAAAAAAAAAAAAGTGCTGGGATTACAGGCATGAGCCACCATACCCAGCCTAGGGCTTTAATTACTTAGAACACAAAAGGGTTTACACTATAAATAATTTATCTAATAAACTTTTTAAATTTTTAGCAAAAAGAATTATTTCCATTTTAAAACAACATTTATTTAATTAATTATTTCTTGGAATACCTTTCGGTAGGCTTACATCAATGTATTACAACTTGAAACCAAATGAAGAGAAAAACACAGCTTAATTCTTCGAAGCCGAACTCACCCTTCTCGCCTTGCTCTGATATTTGATGGCTTTTTTTGTTTCTTCTTTAGCATGTTCTACATAGTCTGTGGCATTCATAACGTTTCTTTCTATGTTGTTGATCATTTCACCCTTAAAACAAAAAGTTTCCAACTTAGAAGACATTTTCAAATGGCTTAATTATGTACCTCTAAGATAACCACAGAACGAACTTTTTATAACATGACGTGCATGTAATGGATACTGAGGGGGTTTTTGACATTCACAGAAAGGTAAAAGATGAGGCCATTACAATGTGCCAGTACAAAGCAATCACAAGTCAATTTATATTTTAAAAAGAATGAAGAGGAATGGGCAACCATGTTAATAATGAAAGGCATCTCAAGACAATTCTGAGACACCTTTAACACGCAGACACTTTCGACAGATGGGCAGGGCGAAGGGGGGGCAGCCAGCTTTCAGCTGAACTAGTATTTTACCATTATGCACAGATATAGACAATGTACCAAGAATGACATCTTTTCTACAAAGTAGAAAATTGTCACTACTACTTTAAATCAGTAAACTGAGCATAGCTTCTATCTGATGCTCAGTTGACTAAATGAATAAGCAAAATGTAAACGGAGGTGAATTCAGCGAAGTGTGAGGGAGGAAACATATTACCTGGTTTTCTGTCCACAGACAGACATAATCTGCGGGCAGTGAATCGTAAAGCATTGAAGAATGATGGACAGTTACTCAGTCACAAACGTAAACTTACTAAGTAAGCTTTCACTATGCATACATTTGCATTAGATGAGTCAATAATATAATGCAATACCAACAGACTTCTAAAAGGAAGCAGTGAAACAAAGCCAGGGAGACAGCCATTTTGCTAATGGAGCTTAATGCATTTGGTACAGAACAGTTACAGCTGAAGTCTAAGGAACTACAAAAGCTTCAGTAACTACAGAAATCATCTCCTATTCTTCCTGTCCAGCTGGTTTTCTTTGGAATGCTTCCTGAAAATAAGTAGCCGATGGTAATCAGACTCCCCACACTCCACTTCTCATATCATGAATGACAACGGGGCCCCCAAAATCAAAAAGCAGTGAGATTGTCCCATCCCTGCCCTCCGTGTAGCTGTTGGTTTCCTCTAGCAAATGCTTGGAAATACGAACATAAGCCGGGCACGGTGGGGCACACCTGTGGTCCCAGCTACTTGGGAGGTTGAGGTAGGAGAACTGCTTGAGCCTAGGAGGCAGAGGTTGCAGTGAGCTGAGATTGTACCACTGCACTCCAACCTGGGCAACAGAGCAAGACCCTGTCTCAAAAAAAAAAAAAAAAAAAAAAGGCATGGTGCCTGAGTTTTCACACACATTCTCATGATTAAAGTTCCTCAAAATGAAGTGTTTCTTAACAAGGTTGGTGAAGCAGGCAGGAACAATTTGTGTGGATGGATTCCTATCCCATTTTACACAATCCAGGCAGTCCCAGAAAATAAGCCCATCAGATGTGAACCTCCTTAGGGGGATGACTCCAGCCAAAACAGATCCTGAAAGCAGCCTCAGGAGGAGTGAGGAAACGATTTACTTAGGATAGTTCGATATAAATGCTTCTGCTTCACCTGGTGGTCAGCTGAATCCTAGCCAGTGACACAGCCCTATCTCGTGGTATTTGAAAAACAAGGAGAAGACCTAATTCAAAGTCAAAGAGCAAGTGTGAACATATCCATGTGCCCCACAGATACACACCATCCCATACTTTACACTCAGTTAAATATATACGTACATATATGTAACTTTTTTTGGGGGGACAGGGTGTCACTCTGTCACCCAGGCTGGAGTGCAGTGGTGTGATCATAGCTCACCACAGCCTGGAACTCATGGGCATAAGCGATCCTCCCACCTCGGCCTCCCAAAGGAGTCTGATATTTTTTAAGAATTGCATTAACTCTTCAGTTCACTCAGAAGGGCCTTTCCATACCTGCTCTCATTCCCTGTCTGTGTTACTCGGCAGATGGGAAACCCCATGTGACAGGCACAAGCTTTTATCTGTGCCACAGATTGTATACCCACTTGGGGTTTCTTCTTTCAGACATTCCTCCTAATTATTACTGTAATATATGCTCCTCGTAGAAATCTGAAAATGAATACTTTTAGAGAAGATGAAAATTCCCACAGTCTCACTGCATTTATACGGGTCGATATAGGCCTTTCCTTCTGTGAATACTATTTTATGGAGCCGAGCTCATGCCACATGTGTGTAAGTATTTACACGTATGTGCTGACACACACAGATCTTTATATCTCCCTTTTCTCTTAATTCTAGCACAAATGTCTGTATATTTCAATAAGAATTCTCCACAAACAAAGTTTAGGTTGCCTATGGATGCCTAAAAGGCTGACCTATGAACACCCTATAATTTAATGAACTGGACCAGTCCCTTCCTGTTAACAGTTTAAGCTGCTTCCAGCATTTCAGCATCACATATAACACCGCAATTAACTTGAATTTGGTGGATCCAAAATTACAGCTTTCCTAGATACACCCACTAGGTAGCGCGGGATGCAGGAAGAGTTTACAATGACTGACACCTCTCTTAGAGAATGAGAGAGTCTGTAACTACCTGAGTCTCCACAAACATGGCCATGTCCATGAACATCTCATGCAACTCTCGGATGCTAGTCTCCAGCTTCATGATGTCCTTGTGACGTGACTCGATTTCATTGAGAGCTTGTCTAGTAATTTGTGAATCTGATATAATCTTGGAAAAACAAAAACAAAAGAGAATATTAGTACACTTATGATGGGTCTGGAAGCTAAAGGGTTTCTAAAAAGCTGGTCTACAGAGGAGGACACGGAGCCGCAGGGCCGCGCCCGCACTCACGTCGGAAGTGAAGATGGACGGCTTCCCGCTCTCCAGCATCTCCTCCAGCTCGCTGTCTGTGGTGGTTCTTCCAGCTGAAAGACCCGCAGCCACAGCCCCACTCACAATGCAGCACAATTTAAAAACAAGCCCGTTCGCAACCATTAGTTAGCAACTACAACTGAGTTGTTAGCATTTTCAACAATGTTTTTCTAACTATTTCTCAAGCAGATATTGACAATGAGAAATGAACCTAAGGTTGAGAAGCAGGAAGAACTAAAGACACTCTGAAAAACTTTATAAACGTTATGAACAATACAACGTCGTTTTAATATCAGTGAGAAACAAGTGCAGAAGGGAGATCGGCAATGTTTTGGCACGCTGGCTTTGCTAAGAGTCTGACTCTGGCTCACGTAAAAGGGGGTTAAGCTGAAGGGAGCATGTATTAAATGTGGATCAATAAAGTCTATGTAATGAGAGTCAGATGCCTGAACACTCCACATTTTGGAAGTCAATGCGTTCCTTTTGAGTTAAATGTGTAATGGCTTCTAAGAAACATGTCCACAGGTGTTTGTAAACCTAACTGATAATTACTATTCTTCACAGTCTCTGCCACAGAACATGGAAGTAAATGAATACGTGCCATAATTCAAAGGCCATCTGCTACGAATGCTCACAGCCGCATTATTCATGACTGCCAAAAAGTGAAACAGCCCAAATGCCCGCCACGCAGTGCCCAACTGAACAACTGCAGTCCAGCCACACACTGCGGGAGTCTGCAGCCACAGAAAGAAAGGATGCTTGTGGGCTTCATTGTTTTTTTTTTGAGACAGGGTCTCACTCTGTTGCTTAGGCTGGAGTGCAGGGGCACCATCGTGGCTCCCTGCAACCTCTGCCTCCCGGGTTCAAGCAATTCTCACACTTCCGACTCCTGAGCAGCAGGGACTACAGGCATGTACCACCATGCCAGGCTGTTTTGTATTTTTTGGTACAGACGGGGTTTCACCATTTTGGCCAGGCTGGTCTCAAACTCCTGACCTCAAGTGATCTGCCCACCTCGGCCTCCCAAAGTGCTGGGACTACAGGCATAAGCCACCCCACCCAGGCCTTGTCACCCAGACTGGAGTGTAGTGGTATGATCTCAGCTCACTGCTGCCTTGACCTCCTGGGCTCAAGCAATCCTCCTGCCTCAGCCTCCCACGTGACTGAGATTACAGGCACACACCCCATGCCTGGTGAATTTTTAAATTTTTTTATAGAGATGGAGTCTCACTAGGTTGTCAAGTTAGTCTTGAACTCCTGGCCTCAGCAATCCTCCTGCATTGGCTTCCCAATCAACATACCGGGATTATTATACACGTGAGCCACCACACCCCGCCCACGGTTAAATGTTGGAAAATCTGTGTTACAGGAAAGAAGTCAGTCACAGAAGAACATGTATTGTGTAATTCCATTTATATAAAACATCCAAAATGGGAAAATGTATAGGGCTGAAGAGCAAAATGGTAGTTGCCTTGGGTTAGGAGAAGAGGAAATGGGGGGGTGGCAGGTATGGGTGTGGAGTTTCTTTTTGGGGTGATAGAAATGTGCTAAAATTGACCTTGTGTGGAAACATACCAAAAAATACTGAATTAACTGTATACTCCAAACACCATTCACATACTACGAGAGTTACTTCTCAATCAAGTTGTTAAGAAGTCATTTAATGAAAAACAAATAAGTTAGTAAATAGCAAAATTTGTTACTAACACTGGTTTTTGGGAGGCAATTCTCAATCATTAAAAAATCTATTTAAGGCCAAACATGCTGGCTCACATGTATAATCCCAGCGCTTTGGGAGGCCAAGGTGGAAGGACTGCTTGAGGCTAGGAGTTGAGATTAGCCTGGGCAACACAGCAAGACCCCATCTCTAAAAAAAAATACAAATAACATTTAGAACTCTGCTCAAAATAGTTCAATAAGCAGACTCTCTGAGTTTTGCCTTGCTTTTTTAAAAACATGAAAATTGTTTGAAACAATGTAAAATATAATCATCAAAACTAGAAATTCCAGCTTAGGCAACGTAGTGAAAACCTGGTCTCTACAAAAAATAAAATTAGCCAGGCATGGTGGTGTGCTCCTGTGGTACCAGCTAGTCAAGAGGCCCAGGAGGGAGGACCCCTTGAGTCCAGGAGTTCAAGGCTGCACTAAGTGGTTCTCACACCATTGCACTCCAGCCTGGGTGACAGCATGAGACCCTCTCTCAAAAAAAAAAATACATAAAACTAAGAACGACAGTTCCTGTCTCATGCTCACAGAGCTCTTCCTACTGGCTCACAGCTGGATCTGAGAAACCACCTGGTGTTGCGACATGTGAAGTGCAGTGCACATTCATAATTCCTTGTCTGGAAGTCTGAAATCCAAAACATCGTGAAAACTGGGTTTTCTCCTAAGCTTGACGGCAAAATTCAATGAGTGGCAAAATCTGACCTAAACTGAGTCGAGGCTGTTTATAATCCTCTCCTAATTGTGAATACTCATACTTCTCTGGGGAGCTGTGGTAGCGTGCCTGATGAGAGGGTGCAGGCCTACACCCTACCTGGGGATCCATAATACACATCTTTACATTGTACTATCTTCCTAAAATCTGAAAAATTCTGCACTCTGCAACACATACAGCCCCAACCATTCCAGAGAAAGCACCGTGGACCTACATAACATGCCCTGGTCCAAGAAAAACTCACTCACCATTTGAAGAAATAAAGCAAACAACAGAGGAAAAGAGATCCTGTGATACAAGGTAAGAAACTGCCTGACCACAGGGCTGACTGAAGGAAGAAGGAAGGGAAAACAATTGTTCTAGATGTGAGGATTTGGAGAAGGCCACTGCAGGAGGACAGCTGCCGTGGGGCCAGTGACGCCTTCCTGAGGCAAAACCACCGCGGTGACCGGTCTGACTCCTGCATGCAAGCCACTCTGCAACGAGGTCTGAAGACAATGCTGGCAGCACAGACAAGCTGGCATCAAGGTGCTCCTCCAACCTCACCTGTGGCTGCAGGCCTTGTCAGGGAAGTCTGAAGACAGGAAGGCTGCAGGCGATCTACCCTGAAAGCCTGCTATAGAAAGAGCACTTTCTGGAGCGCAGGCGGGTGTGGGGATCCACTGTCTCTGTCTCTCAGAGGCTCCTGATCAAACATCTCTATTAAATGTTTCTTTCTGAGAAACTGGATGTTAGCCTCCTTCTTTGGCTCTCAGCTCGCTCAGCCTTTGGGGGTAAGTTTGCATAGACCTGCTAGCCTCAGAACAGCCACATGGAGGGTTTAGAGTTTAACAGACTTAAAGAAATTACTAAAAAAAAATCTTCCAACATGTATACAATTCTTCATTGCTTATAAAACATTTTTTTTTTTTGAGACGGAGTTTCACTTTTGTTGTTCAGGCTGGAGTGCAGTGGCGCGATCTCGGCTCACTGCAACCCCTGCCTCCCAGGTTCAAGCGATTCTCCTGCCTCAGCCTCCTGAGTAGCTGGGATTGCAGGCGCGTGCTACCACACCCAGCTAATTTTGTATTTTTAGTAGGGATGGGGTTTCTCCATGTCAGGTAGCCTGGTCTCCAACTCCTGACCTCAGGTGATCCACCAGCCTCAGCCTCCCAAGTGCTGGGATTACAGGCGTGAGCCACGGCGCCTGGCCTGCTTATAAAACACTTTCACAAACACTACTGCATTCAACAGAGTATGACTGTGAGAGAAGAGACGCTGGAAATCAACTACTGTGGACTGAGACAGAAGACTGTGGGGAAAGAGACAAGAGACTCAGGTGATCGGATCACACCACGGGATTCACGTGGGGGAGTGCAGACAGGACACACCTGCAGGAGAGACGGTGCTGGGCCTTCAACCCCAGGCTGGGGAATCTGTGCTAGAAGGGCGCCCACCACAGAGTCCCGGAGCACAAATCCTCACAGCGCATCAAGCAACCGCCTGCCTGTAATGACGACTTTCACTTTAAAAAGTACTAACAGATCCCTGAAGTCAAAGTGGTTTGGAAAAACTTTTTCACAGAAAAGCAATGTGGCCGCATTATGACTGAGCCAGCAATTCCGCCAGGACGGGGTAACAGGGACTGGGTTTTCGCTGCCACCTGCAATAACCACAACAAACCGACCCAAATCTACAGAACAATGATTTCCAAGACACTGAGCATGCGGCCACACACAGTGATTCCCAGAGATGCAAGGAAGCCAGGTGGGCCTGCCACTGCCTCAGGTGGAACTCAGAACTCGGAACCGCAGGTCAGCTACAGCGCAGGCAGGGCCCAGGGGAACCCGGGGAAGTCCTAAGGAAAAGGCACAGAGCGCAGGGGAGGCCAAGGCAACTGGATTTGCAAGATGGAGTACAAGAGATGAGAGAGATGATGCAGAGAGTGAGCTGCACAGACTCCGCTTCTCACTGGGGTCCTGGCCGGCGTGCCAGAAGGAACAGGCTCCCAGGCAGACGAGGGTGCCCTGAGCTTCACGGCCATCAGAGCGGGTACTCAGAATGGTCTTGCTGCAGGAGTGAGGAATGACAGACCCTCAAATAAAATTGCTCTGCTCCCTTTAAATGCAAGATCCCAAAGGATAAACTGTGCTCATGTGATTTAACTATATTCCAAAACAAAGCCCAAGGAGATTTACAAAAATGGAACATAAAACAGAAATACTCAGCACCCAACAAAGTCACATTCACAATGTCTGGCATACACTCGAAATTTACCAGGCTTGCAAAGAAGCAAGAACACACAAGTCACAGAAAGGAAAGAAATCAACCAACCAGAGCAGACACGGAACCTGGAGTTGGCAGACAAAGAGGTGACAAGTTACCGCAAGTGCATCCCAGGTGTGCTGGGGACCAGCACGGAAGACGTGGAAAAGACCCAGCGCAGCTTCTAGCGATGGAAACCATAGCGTCTGCGATGAAACATACACTGGACGAGGCTCAAGGCAGATCAGACAAGGGAGAGAAACTGACCACAATCAAACACACTGGAAAAGAGGATCTACAACATAAGGAGCCTCGCTGAGCTGCGGGACAAGGTCAAGCAGCCTGGCAGGCATATGACAACATTCTCTGAGGGGACGAGCGGCTGGGAGCTGGGATGAGCCTGAGTCTTCACCTGACCTGCGAGCTGACACACTGACCCGCCAGGGGTCCCGAGGCTCCAGGTCAGGGACAAAGGGCCTTCTTACTCACAGCACAGCAGGCAGCCTGAGGCTCGTGAGCAGCTGTCCCCAGCCCCCAATCTCCTGGGGAGGAGAAGAGCAGCCACGGTGGGGACATCCCCACAGTGGGTTTGTGTCTCAGCTAAGGACCCGAGCTTGGGAACCCCAATCTTTCAAAATGGGGAGTCTGCAAACCTAACCAACCTTCAACCCCGAAACAGACCTGTCTGCCCCCGAGGAAGGCACCATCTCCACTGCCATGGCCAACTGCCCCCACCGACACCCATGACAAGAGTCTGGGGCAATAGGGCCGCTGCCTCTGCTCACAGACAAGGAGAGCTGTGGGGGAGCCACAAAGATGCACCTGAACTAGGGCAGGATGGGGCTGAGGACACAGAAACACTCAAAGAGGAACTGACTGAGCACTCTCCCAACCTCCCCGAAACTCTGAAAGCAGTGGCAATGGGCAAGGTAAACACCACCGCTTAGGACTTCCTGAAGACTCAGAAGAACAGTTTGCCTGCGTCACGGCACAGGAAGCTATGAGGGGTCTTTGGGTTTTATAGCATTGGTGAAAACAGACATGCAATCTGAAGTCAAAGTTGTTTGAAGTGAGACCTTAAGGGAGAAATACATGATTTTAGCAAAGACAGAGTCTCCGTTACTCACTTATCTCCAGCTGGCGCTGGATGCGGCCCTTGCTCCGCTCCCGAAACAGAGTCTGTGCCTCGTTGTACTCCGCCATGGCTTCCACAAACTTCCGAGACAGCACCGAGTGCTAACGACACAGGGAAACGGCATTCGTATCTGCCGGCCAGGCCTTCTACTCAAAGTGACATGCAAGACATGCATTTTGGAAACTCAAACTACATATTATTCTGCTCTGCAAATGGAAAACGACGGTAGCAACGTCCCCATGACAGCGTCTGTGCTAAGAACTTTGCATGATCTTACCTGATTTTCACAAGAACGCTACCATACCAGTCCTATCCCCTATTGAAAGAAAACCACGACTTCGGGGTAATTAGTCCAAAGTCACAGGCTTTTCTGATAAAAGCGGATCAGTGCTGGAACCCAGGCAGGCGGACCACAGAGCCTGCACACCTCCTGCCTCATGCCTAGGAGGGCTCAGGGCTCTGCGTTCCTCTCAGCTGCACCACAAACCACTAAAACATGGCAACCTTACCACAAACACTAACATGATTTGGAGAATTCTCTGCTCTTGAGAATAGAACTCTGTGGATGGGCTGAATAGATTTTTCTTCACAATAAAGAGATGGTCTATAAATACTGTGAAAGGAAAATAAAATCGCAGGACCCCACACTCACTATCCCAAGGGAAAGTTACACTTGGGAACGGAGTCATGCAAAACACTGCTTTCCTTCTTCCCAGACAGATGGCTTCGATGGCAGCCGGCCACGTGTCTCCCCACGGGCCTCCCTCACAAAGCGCTCACAAGGAGATTTCTTGTGGGTCCCAGAATCTTTCAGAATACATACCCCTACAAAAACAAACCCCAAAACAGAGTGCTGCTGAATCTCACCCTGACAATGTAAATCAGCGGCTTATCTTCCCAGGTACAGGACAAAGACGGGATAGAAGTCACCCCCTAGTCCACCCCGAGAGAAACGCATGCAGGACAAACAGCATACTAGAAGTCACCCCGCAGCCCATCCTGAGAGGAATGCGTGTGCGGCTCCACCCTGACTCAGGATCACCTTATCCCGGGTACAAGGCGGATCTGGGCACAGGAGTGCAGAATCGACCCCACACCTCTCTTCCCACATGTGAAATGGCATGCAGTGGGCACTGACCAAAGCCTCACCACAATGTGGCACCCTGCTGCCTACCCCCGCTTTTTTCTCCTTTCTCTTTTTAGTTTCATCCTTCCTCTCCTGTCTGCTCTTTCCCCTTTAAATTCTGAAGTCCTCAAAACCCTCTTCAGGAAAGGCACAGGCCACAGGTCCTACTGTAATTTGTATTTCTTTTTCCAAGCGTGTCCTCAACTTTGGCAAAAAACAAAACTCTGTCTCAGATACTTTTGTTTTACAATACTATATTCTTTTTATGCAGAAATGCTATGAGATTAAGCATGACAGTAAAGATGAAATTATCCAGAGTTTGCAAGAAGAAAGTAAAAACACTTATTCTGCAACATGACTTCAATCTAGACGAGGCCAATATCAAACCTGGGTCCTTCGTATCCGAAGATCCACTGAAGTCCGGTTCCCACTCTCATCCTGATCAAAGCTTTGTTCAATCGCTAGGAACAAATAGGAAATAATTACCTTCCAACACAAAAACAAAAGTTTTTCAAGCCTAACTTCGAATTCCTTTTCTTATCTTTGAAGTATCTTTGTAAAACTGAAGTTAATGAACAAGTGACCTTTTAAAATACTCTAATAAAAAGACAATCCATCAAGAGGAAATTGGTTTTTGAGACAAGGTCTGGCTCCGTCACCCAGGCTGTAGTGCAGCAGCACAGTCTCAGCTCACTGCAACCTCTGCCTCCTGGGCTCAGGCAGTCATCCCACCTCAGCCTCCCAAGCGGCTGGGAATACACGCACGTGCCACCACACCCAGCTAATTTTTGTACTTTCTGTACAGACGGGGTTTTGTAATGTTGCCCAGGCTGGTCTCGAACTTGTGAGCTCACGTGATTCACCTGCCTTGGTATCCCAAAGTGCTGGCATTACAGGTGTGAGCCACCACCCCTAGCCCCATCAAGAGGCAATTGTTACTGCTCTTGAGAAATATGTGTGTAGATATACACAGATACACACACACACACACACACACACACACACATATCCACACATATATACACAGATACACAGATATACACACATATATACAAATACATATTTATTCATACGAAAAAATGAAAAGATAACCAACAAATTTTAAAACTGGGTACCACTAAAGGGAAAGGAGAAATAAGCAGGGAACGAAAAAGAAGCTAGACTCTGAATATGTTTATATATTTCACTTCAGAATGACATAAATACTTCACAAACTATAATGCAAAATTAGACATTTAAAAAATTAATCCCTAAACTTCAAGGGAAAAATACAACAAACCTAACAGTAAGTCAAGTTAATGAGATAAACACAGAGGAGCCAGGCGCAGCGGCTTATGCCTGTAATCCCAGCACTTTGGGAGGCCGAGGCGGGCAGATCACTTGAGGTCAGGACTTCAAGATCAACGTGGCCAACATGGTGAAACCCCGTCTCTACTACAAATACAATAATTAGCCAGGCATGGTGGCGGACGCCTGTAATGCCAGCTACTCAAGAGACTGTGGCAGGAGAATCACTTGAACTCAGGAGGCGGAGGTTGCAGGGAACCGAGATCGCGCCATTGCACTCCAGCCTAGGGGACAACATCGAACTCCGTCTCAAAACAAATAAATAAATAACACACGGAGGAAAAACTATTCAAAGTAACTTTAAAAGCCAGTGATTTGTTGCTGGACACAGCGGCACGTGCCTGTGGTCACAGCTGCTGAGGGTCATTGAGCCTAGAAGTCCGAGGCTGTCGTGCACTATGACCACGCTGGTGAACAGTCACTGCACCCCAGCCCGGCCAGCACAGCAAGACCGCAGGTCAGACAACAACAAGAAAAAGTAATCTGATTATACAGCCCAGTGGGATATACCTATAGACAAAAAGAATGACAAAAATAAGTACACTTTTAAGTAATCATACTCTTGACAGTAGGTGCTGGCGTAATTATTTTGAGTCTGTTGTGTGTGTACCGTGGATAGCAAGCAAATAACTATGTGTCAGTGAGAACCAGAATTTGGGGGCATAGCTGAAAGGAATAAAGACATAATATCACCCATATTAAGTAAAAATCCTTTCAAAATGTTTTTAATCCTTCCTTTCTTCTTAATTTGGAGTATCAGTAAGAAATCATGATTCATTTTATCTTTTAAAAAAATCTTAGCCCTGCCCACTGAAAAAGCCTAGGAAAGAATGGTCAAGTCATTGTCATGCATGGTAGCACATTCCCCACCACGCCCACCTCGGTGCCTAGATAACATTCTTCAGTCACAGGAGTGGGGCTCCCTGGGGGATGGCTGATCCCAGGCCCAGGGCAGGAAAGAGGTGAAATGAGCATGGGTCATTTTGTCATTGCAAAAAGCAGAAAGCAGAAAGGCCATCAGAGACGACAAGGGCCTACTGAAAGGACTCCAGAGTCCACCTCACCAGCCAGAGACCAGCTGAGCATGAAGGATAATGCAGCAGTGAAAACATCAGACGTGTTCACATCCATGTGTTCACGATGACGGACAAGAACCAACAACAGACTCTCCCTGGTCATCTCCGGAGGACTCCAGGGACCTGACCTATGAAAGTTGTACCAGAGCGAGTCCAATGCTGATCCTCTCTGTCCTCTGTGATCTGTGCCCCGGAATGCCCTTTGGCTCCCTTGGCTGGAGAAGCCAGGTCATTTGTCCCACAGAACCTGCCACGCTCCACATTTTGCTGATTTTACCCTGTGACACGCTTAATAGGCTCTGCTGACCTCTGTATTTGCTGTGGGCTGGTAGTTAAATTTTCCAAACTTTATCCAATTCAGGAGTTGAAGGGGAGAGGGCAGCAACTAAACAAAGAGGAAATAATAAAATCAGGATATTCACGCCTGTAATCCCAGCACTTTGGGAGGCCAAGACCGGCGGATCACTTGAGGTCAGGAGTTTGAGACCAGCCTGGCCAACATGGCAAAACCCTGTCTCTACTAAAAAACACAAAAATTAGCTGGGTGTGGTGGCACGCACCTGTTGTCCCAGCTGCTTGGGAGACTGAGGCAGAGAGTTGCTTGAACCTGAGAGGCAGAGGTTGCAGTCAGTGAGCCAAGATTGCGCCACTGCACTCTAGCCTGGGTGACTCCATCTCAAAAAAAAAAAAAATTACTGCTTGCAACTTCTAATTAATTATGGATCTTGGAAATAATCATCCATTTTTGACAGTACCACAGAATGGGAAAGAATGTTGTATCTTATTTAAAACTTTTCTGAATTTATTTAGAGCCAAGAAAAAATGTTAATGTCACCACTAACATCTTAACATAACCATGAGAACGTAAAATCTGTAATCAGATGCTTCATCTTCACCTTTTAAAAACCCACAAAAAAACACCTGAATCAGATGAAGGTAGGAGAATTCACCTACCAACCTACAGCAAATTTAGAGGACGGCAGAGCCTATGAAACATGCTGCAGGGGGTGAAACCAGCAACATCTGCAGTGTGGCAGGTTCTGCAGGACAAACGACCCGGCTTCACCAACCAAAGCAAAAAAAGTGCCAGAGGGAAAAAAGATGAAGGGAGAATCTCATTTTTAAAGGCCCGAGTTTGGTCCTTATCTGGGACTCAATTCAAGCAAACTGTTAAAAAAAAGCAAATCACAAGACCACTGGGGAAATATAAACTCTGCCTGCATATTTTGTAATATTAAGTAATTACAATGAATTTGGTTTAGATATAATTGTGGTTGTGCATTTAGGGAAGCTTCTGTTTTTGAAATGCACACTGATGAAATCTCAGATGCCTGGGGTGGCTTCGGCAAGGTCTGGGAGCGGGTGTCGGGGAGCTCACGGAGAGCTCCTGGGGTGGCTTTGGCACGGTCTGGGAGTGGCTGTGGGGGAGCTCACGGAGAGCTCCTGGGGTGGCTTGGGCATGGTCTGGGAGCGGCTGTGGGGGAGCTCACGGAGAGCTGCTGGGGTGGCTTGGGCATGGTCTGGGAGCGGGTGTCGGGGGCTCACGGAGAGCTGCTGGGGTGGCTTGGGCATGGTCTGGGAGCGGGTGTGGGGGAGCTCACGGAGAGCTGCTGGGGTGGCTTGGGCATGGTCTGGGAGCGGGTGTGGGGGAGCTCATGGAGAGCTGCGGGGCTGGGGGCTCGGCCTGCGGTCGCCTCTCTGCTTCTGCACACATCTGAAACTTGCCATAATAAAAGTATTTTATCATCTGCACAGAAACCATTTTTGATCTTGATGCCGTTCTACAAAATTCAAATACAATGTGTTCTACCAAATCAAAAAAAAACCTCTGTTTAAGTCCCACGTAAAAGCCATCAGCCTCCCCAAAACTACTGCTGCTACAGTGGAATACCAAACATAACGAAACACATTCTCCTGAAAGTCTGAAAAACTGAGCAGTTAAAGGGTCCATTCAAGAAGAGCCTGGCAATGCACCTTCCCAACATCTGCAACTTAGCCTGAAATGTCACGAAAAACCTAACAGTGTAACAGTTTATAAGCAAACACACCATCTTTTTGAATGTGAATACTCTGAATTACACACAATTTATTTTAAAGCAGTCACAATTTTAATTTTAAAAAATGTAAAAGAACAAAAAACAATAAAGAATAAAATAACAAACACCCATACTCCCAACATCAATAACTAACCAGAAAACTTTAAACTTACACTTTAACTTGGCTCGAATTTTATTCGCAGTTTTCTTGATTTCTTTGTTCAGATCTTCAAGCTCTTCTTTTATTTCTGTAAAAATTTAAAATAAAAAAATACAGCATCTGAGCTATAACATTCAACATTAATGATGTCTAATAAATTCGAGTGAAACAGTATTCTTAGTAAATATTCACTTTTTCCCGTAAGAAAAATTACTGCTTATACCAGTGGTTTTCAAGGTGGGTCCTCATCGCCCCCCACCCCCAACCCCTCGACTCCCCCACACCCGCTGAAACCCGCCGCAGACAGCAGCTTTTATAAGCATGAGGTGGGAGCTTAGTAGAAATGCAAATCCTTGGGGCCCCACCCTGGACCTACTCAGTCAGAAACTGTGCTTGGGGGGCGGGGGTGCGGCCAGCAAACCTGAGTTAGCAAACCCTCCGTGTGACAAAGTCTGAGACTTGCTACTCTGTACCAACTAACGACACGGCTGCCTAAATCCACTGCTAACACCTAGACCTGAGAAAGGAAAACGGACCCATTAGGATGGTCTCAACACTCTCCAGTGTGTTTGCTTTCCTCCTGTGCTCTCAGCTGTCTCCCCAAGGTGCCCGCATAATCACAGCCACCACCTCAGTGCCGCTGGACCGGCTACCTTGGCCTGGCTTCTCAACACTCAGGGCTGCCAGGAGGGGGGTGACAGAGGCAGAGGCCGGCCTCCTGACATGGAGGGACACCGGCAGAGCAGGGACCAACACTCCAGGGAGGTGCTGAGAGCTGAGGCCGCCCCAGGAGCCTCTACTTTCATGCCCAGCTGCCCCAGAGCCCCGGGAGGGTGCCAGGATGTCTGCCCCACACCACATGCTCACGTTTACTAGTCCAGTGGCTCAAGTGACCTGCAGGGTTTCTCTCTCTTTGGGCAGAAGTGGCTGAGACAGGAAGGCCTCGCCGTCTCTGGAGCCCTGCATTGCCTTTCTCACTCAGTCTCACACGCATCAGCTGGGGAAAAGGCAAATGTTTCTGCCACAGACAACTTGGCCAAGAATGAAAGCTTCCAGAGATGCCCATTCTCTTGCTGGCACCCCTCAGCTGAGCACACGCAGGGTGCCCTGAGAATCTACTGCACACCAGCGCGTGCTCAGTCTTCTGTCCATGCTCAGCTACGGTCGGCAGAGGCAGACTGGCTCCTCCAGGGTTTCAGAGACTGAGTGATCTCCAGAGGGGGAGAGGTCATGCACCAGTAACACCTACTGAGTACTTCACGTGTGCGAAGACTCATGTTAACTAAGGAGGCTAAGAAGATCACCAGGGATCTAACGGCTTCATAAAAAAGGTAAGACAAACCCAGGAAGCGCCAATGCCAGGCAGAAACTAACAACAGAAGAGAAAGGTTTCACAAAACGCCATGGGCAGCCAGGAGGAGGGGCGTCTACTGCCAGCTGTCCCAAAGGAGGGGGACACCTGACCTGGGAGTGAGCGGCTTCCATTGCAGGCAGGGGAAGGGCCTCCGGCACAGGGCAGCAGAAATGTGAGCTGAAGTGATTGGTGTGGGCAGAGGCCCACGACAGGCCCCCTGGGCAGGAGTGTGTGTGCCCGCCTGAGCTCGGGGCTTTTTCTACAGGCAGGCTGGGCAGGAGGAGTGTGCACGCCCGCCTGAGTTCAGGGCTTTTTCTGAGCACCAGTCAGCACTGAAGGTTTCTGAGCAAAGAAGGATCAGCAAACATGCATGAGAAAGATTATCTTTAAGTGGGGCACAGTGGTGTGCACCTGTAGTCCCAGCTACTCCAGAGGCTGAGTCAGGAGGATCACTTGAGCCTAGGAACTCAAGACCAGCCTGGGCAAGCAGCAAGACACCATCTCTATTTTAAAAAGGAAAGAAAAAGAAAAAATTAAAAACAGCAAAAGATTATTTTGATAACAGATGAAACTAGAAAAAAGAGAGACTAGACACAAAGGGGCCCTTTAATGGTTCTCCTCTGTGAACATTTTTCTTTTCACTTTATTTCACTTTTGAGACGGAGTCTTGCTCTGTCACCCAGGCTAGAGTGCAGTGGTGTGATCTCGACTCACTGCAACCTCCACCTCCTGGGTTCAAGCGATTCTCCTGCCTCAGCCTCCTGAGTAGCTGGGACTACAGGGGTGCACCATCATGCCTGTCTAATTTTCGTATTTTAGTAGAGATGGAGTTTCACCATGCTGGCCAGGACAGTCTCAATCTCCTGACCTCCTGATCTGCCTGCCTTGGCCTCCCAAAGTGCTGGGATTATAGGCGTGAGCCACGACACCCAGCCCATCTGTGAATATTTTTCTAAAGGGAGGTTCTCAGGGGAATCTTTCTACCACCTTAAGAGGTATTCTGAAATTTGTGGGGTATTTCCAGTCATCACAAAAAAGGAAGAGCCCCTGGCATCCAGAAGACCGGAGCCAGGAATGGCACTAGCCAGGATCACACAACGAAGAACTGGGCTCGATCCCTCCATAGTTCCTGCGTGTCAGGACGGGGCGTCATGCTCGTCTGAGACGTGCCACCCTCGAACCTCGTTACAACATCAGCACATCACCCACCACCTGCATCGCTTCCGAATGCACACTGTCACGCGGGCAGGAGACAAGACCTGTTTTCCTGAGCCCAGAACCTGACTCCAGCTTATAAATAAGCCTCATTTTCATCTGCACAGTTTCAACATCCAGTGGATTTTCAGGAATGCAACTGCCATGTCACCGCTCTGCACAGGGAGAAAGTTGTACTTCATTCCATGTCAGCGACACTGGCCGCCTCAGGAAAACACGGGAAGCCTGCTAACAGCGTCTGAATCCCAGCGCCTCCTCAGTTTGCAGTCTTAGCTGTCACACTCACAGGAGTTGTTTGTATGGGGTGAGCACCTGAATTTTGTTTTCTGGTGTGGCTGTGCCTGAGCCTGTACAATAGAACTTGTACTTCAATATGTAAGTTACTTTCATGTTATGTCTCCTTCATATTAGTTTCGATATTACATGTTTGTTTAATTATGGCGGTAGGTAGGCTACATTATCTATGAATTGCATTTTAGAATAGTAAAGGGAACACAAAAGAACTTATAAAATGGGGCATTTAACAGGAATTGGAGAGACTTGCTGTGAATAAAGAGGGGGCAGGTCCACAGTTTGTGGCAGGAGTGCTGGCTCCTGTGGTGTGTCAGGCTGATGCAAACACCCTGCAAGGCCAGGCCACTGTGCTTGGGGAGCAAGGGCCCAGTGCAGGAGTCAAAGTCACAGCGTGCACACAGCAAGGGCATTTGTGCAGGGGTCTGGCCCAGCCAGCGCCTGACCACAGCTGAGGACAGCTAAACTCAGGAGACAGGCTTGAGCCACTGCACAGCCACAGAAACCACAAGATCTGAGAGCCAGGCCTGCTGGTAGACGAGATTCTCCCTCTTCAGCTGGCCGGCCACAGCATGACTCACTGCCCTGGGGAAAGAAACCCCTTGGCTCTTACACAGCAGGGGTGGGGGGCACTCAAGAAGGAAAGGCCGAACTTGCTGCCAAGACAGGCACACAGGGGCTCCAGCTACGCATCAGCAGAATAAAAGAGGCACTGCCTGTCAGAGCCTGCAAGCCGCAGACGCTGGCCACACGTCATACTTGACAAAGGCGGTATTTCACATCACTGAGACCAGACAGGGGGTATCGGGCGCTTCCTCTTCTAGCGGCCCAGGTGAATCAGCGCAATCCTCCTGCTGAGAACAATTAAAAAGGGTGGACACAATATTCTTTTTAAATCTGTGTAAAGCCGTTAGAAACCTAAATAAGGTGCAAAAATAAATAAACAAAACAATTTTAAAAAAAAGAGAAACCTAGCAAGGCAGGAAAGAAGATTCAGAAGAAGAAAACCGGAAGAGGTGGACCCCACCTTTGCAGTCACTTCTACCTGGGGCATGTGCCAACTCCATAAAAGGCAGCTGAGCTGCAGAGAAGCTGAGAAGACTGTGCTGACTTGGAGGGCTATGCCCTGGGAGGAGCAGTCGGTGGGGATGAAGCCCCATTCTAAATCATCCCAATCCCTAAAATTAGATCCAGAACTGCTGGTGCCTCTAGCCATCTGCCAGAAATAAAAATAAATCATCTCTTTAAAAAGAAAACACCATTCAGGACTCAAATTATTGCTACAAATAATTCAAATATGAAGCTCAAAACTCAATCAAAAATAACCAGGCAAACAAAGAGAAAAAAACACATGAATGAAACCAGTAAGAACGGACAATATAAACCCATCCACAGAGGTACCAGTTAATGAAGTTATAAGACACAGACGTTAAAAGTTACATTCAAAGAGATAAAATATAAGATCATACATTTTGTCAGAGAATAGGACAGTATTAAAAGGAACCAAATGGAATTCTAGGAGTTAAAACAAATCCAAAAATAATTCTATAGATGAAGAAAGATTCCCTGACCTGAAAGACAATCGCTGAAGTGAGGGGAAAACATTTTCAAAATAAAATATATAGGGAAAAAATGATGAAAAAATAGAGAACAAAGGAGAAAAGACAGAAAAGATACAGTGAAAAGCTTGAAAAGACATGCAATTCCAGTCACAAAGAGAGATGACAGAAAATGGAGCAAGGATGCCATTTGAAGAAGTGATGGCCAAAGGTTTTCAAAACACTGCCAGAAAATGTCAATCCAAAGATTCAGGAAGCCTTATAAAAAGGAAAAAGAAAATGAAAACCACATCTCAAAACACCAAAGGAAAATGGCTAAAACCGAAGACCAAAAAACAAATATCTTAAAGGCTCTAATTAGCTAACAAAAAAAAATGAAAAGTAAAAAAGCCAAAAGACACTGGAAAAATAGTTTGTAAATCTTCAAAGTAATGAAAGAAAATTAACTTCTAAACTGGAATCTTATACTCAGTGAAAACATCCTTTCAGAATAATGTTAAACTGAGGATAATTTCAGATAATAAAGTATCTTCACTGAAGAGATAAGAAGGAAGGGGAAAGGAACCACAAGGGCAGGAAGGTTATAGGTGGGGAGGTCCCAGCCTGTGGGGTGGGGGGAGGTCCCAGCCTGGGGTGGGGGGGGGTGGGGAGGTCCCAGCCTGGGGGGGGGGGGGGTGGGGAGGTCCCAGCCTGGGGTGGGGGGGGGTGGGGAGGTCCCAGCCTGGGGGTGGGGGGGGGTGGGGAGGTCCCAGCCTGTGTGGGCGGGGGAGGTCCCAGCCTGCGGTGGGGGGTGGTGGGGGAGGTCCCAGCCTGTGGTGGGGGAGTGGGGAGGTCCCAGCCTGTGGTGGGGGGGGATGGGGAGGTCCCAGCCTGTGGTGGGGGGTGGTGGGGGAGGTCCCAGCCTGTGGTGGGGGGGTGGGGGAGGTCCCAGCCTGTGGAGTGGGGAGGATGGAGTGGTCCCAGCCTGTGGTGGGGGTGGGTGGGGGAGTTCCCAGCCTGTGGTGGGGGCTGGGGTGGTCCCAGTCTGATGGGGGGGGGTGAGGAGGTCCCAGACTGTGGAGGGGGGGAGGATGAGAGTGGTCCCAGACTGTGGTGGGGGGAGGGTGGGGTGGTCCCAGACTGAAGGGGGGGGGAGGGTGGGGTGGTCCCAGCCTGTGGTGGGGGGGGTGGGGAGGTCCCAGTCTGTGGGGGTGGGGGGGGTGGGGAGGTCCCAGTCTGTGGGGTGGGGGGGGGTGGGGAGGTCCCAGTTGTGGGTGGGGGGGGGGTGGGGAGGTCCCAGTCTGTGGGGTGGGGGGGGGGGGGGTGGGGAGGTCCCAGTCTGTGGGTGGGGGGGGGGGTGGGGGAGGTCCCAGTCTGTGGGGTGGGGGGGGGGTGGGGGAGGTCCCAGTCTGTGGGGTGGGGGGGGGGGGAGGTCCCAGCTTGGGGGGGGGGGGTGTCCCAGACTACGGGGGGAGGTGGGGGAGGTCCCAGCCTGTGGCGGGGGTGGGGAGGTCCCATCCTGTAGTGGGGGGAGGGTGGGGTGGTCCCAGCCTGTGGTGGGGGTGGGTGGGGTGGTCCCAGCCTGTGGTGGGGACGGGTGGGATGGTCCCAGCCTGTGGTGGGGGCAACTGGGCTGGAGCACGGCAGGGGTCCTGGAGCTGAGACTCCCTAGGAAGGCCCTGCAGTGGGACGTCGCCGGAGCCTGGCCACGTAGCTCCTTACAGGGAGTAAGTGGCTTCGTTTCTGAAGGGAGAAAGCCCCATGAGCTGCCCCCATGCCCTGCAGAGGAAGGGACAGGAGAAGGGTAAGACAGTGAGTCCCCGTTTCTACCAAAAAAAAAAAAAAAAAAAAAGAAATCAAAACATTATCTCAAGGACCTGGAAATGGAAATTCCATTTGACCCAGCAATCCCACTGGGTATATACCCAAAGAACTATAAATCGTTCTACTATAAAGACACATGCACACGTATGTTCATTGCAGCCCTGTGTACAATAGCAAAGACCTGGAACCAACCCAAATGCCCATCAATGATAGACTGGACAAAGGAAATGTGGTATATATACACCATGGAATACTACGCAGCCATAAAAACGATGAGTTCGTGCCCTTTGTAGGGACTTGGATTAATCTGGAAACCATCATTCTCAGCAAACTGACCCAAGAACAGAAAACCAAGCATCGTATGTTCTCACTCCTAGGTGGGTGTTGAACAACGAGAACACATGGACTCAGGGGAGAGGAGCATCACACACAAGGGACAGTTGGGGGGGGGGGTAGGGGAGAGACAGCGCGGAGTGGGGGAGGGAGGGAAGGGTGGGGAGGGATAACATGGGGGAGAAATGCCAGATATAGTATGCACCAAAAGTAAAATAAATAAATAAATAAAAAATTTTCTGGGCGTGGTGGCATAAACCTGTAATACCAGCTACTTGGGAGGTTGAAGTGGGAGGACTGTCTGAGCCCAGGAGGCTGAGGCTGCAATCGCGCCACTGCACTCCGGCCTGGGCAACAGAGTGAGACTCCGTTTGGGGGGTAGGGGGAGACTCATAACCGCACTTAAAGGCAGATGCCGCTACTAACTCATTTCACTCGTGTGGGAACTGCCCCGGGAAATGTTAAGTGACGTGTCCAAGGCCACACAGGGAATAACAGTGCAGCAGATTTGAATTCACAGGGGCCTCCGCAGAAAGATCCGGGTCTCCGAGTCAGAAAAGCACAGAACGCGCGGGAGCAGGCGGCACTGGAGACCGAGACGATCACACGCGGTCCCAGCGCAGACAGAGCTGGGCAGCCCCAGGAAACCGCAGCGGGTACGGGAAGCGGAGAACACGGGAGAACGCGGGAGCGCGCGGCAGCCGCAAGCCGAGCGCACCCGGACACAGGGCAAGCCAGGCTGGCTGTGACCGCAGGACCACAGGCCCGGGGAGCCATCAGCTCGCCGTATCCTGCAGTGCATCCCAGCCTGGTGGTCACTGGGACCCAAACCCGAATCACATACACTTCAAGCTGTGCAGGGGCGGATCTGTGTCTTCGAGGGATGAAATTTCTACATTTTGCAAAAGCCCTCTTTTAATAGAAAATAAAAAAGAAATAATACAAAAGTCGGAAAGTGAAAAAAGAAATACGCAGGTAAAAGGTCCTTCGTCCACGTCTCTGCCCTGGGATCCGCCGCTGCAGGTGGCGGGCTGCGGTGCTAGGACAGGGAACCCGCCCGGGACCGGCTGTCTCTGGCGCCCCCCGGCGGCCGCTGTGCCCGGCCCTGCCCTGGGGCCTGAGGTGGGTGGGGCGGAGGTGGGAGGGGCGGGGGCAGCAGCCCGGGGATCACCCCGCTCAGCGGGACCTACACAGGGAGCCCGCCTGAGGTAGGGGAGACACGGGGGATGGCGGAGCACTGTAGTCCCCCTTCCTCCCTCCCACCCTCCCCACTTTCTCTGGGAACAAGGTGGGAAGGCCAGGAGCCTGTCCCCTCTGCATCATCTGGGAGAGAGGAGTCCCTGCATTTTGCTTTCTCAAGACTTGACCAAGGAAGGGGCTGGGGCTGCTGCCTACATTCTGGTTCACACGGTCACAAACAAAAGACAGAAAGCAACGGTTTTCTTTAGAGCTGGAAAGGGACCATCAGGAAATAGTAACAGTTCTCAACTTATTCAAAAATTCGTTCTATCTGCTATGACTTGGTAGCAAAAATGTTCTGGAGGTAAATTATTCAAAAAAAAATGCTGATACTTATTCAAATATAATTTCCCCAAGCATTAAGCATGATGTTAACAGATGTTACATAAAAGGTCCTACAGGCAAATAAATCTGTGAAACACTAAATGAAGCTAAACAGGCTTCCTTCTAGCAGGCCTTCTCAGAGCCTTTATTATTCTAAGGGTACTGTAACTTCCCAAGAGGGGCCGGGCAACGGAGGAAGAGGCCGGCGGAAGTATCCAGCCACAGTACCCTGGATGCATGGGCGAGCTCATGGACTGTGACTCCGGAAACATTTCGGGAAACGCACTTGTAAGTCACTTGCAAGGCTCTGAACATTATTTTACAAGACATGCAAAACGTTTAATATGTGTTCTTTCTCAATTTAATACTACTTTCTTATTTTTTCAATGCATGGCTGCACTAAGTAAAATTCCAACAAAAATATATTTGCTGGCAGCTTTCCTCCAAGACCAAGAACACGTGTGCCCATCACCACTATTCCCTACTGTACTGGAGGTCAGCAAACTAAGTCACGTAAAAAGCATAAGAGCTGCAAGAAAAAACGGTCACTATTCACAATGACATGAGTGGGTACAGGGACAATCCAACATAATGTACAGAGAATACTCGAATTAATAACTGAGTAGGCAAGTGTGGGGAACCCCCCATCTGGGCACTGAGGAAGGAGAGCTAAGCAGATTCCTGGCAGAATTAGTGCCTGAAGAATGTCTCAGTTTACAGTGTTACTACTCAGTCATTTCCTTTATATATCATCATATATTAGTTTATAGAATTAGTGCTTGAAGAATATCTTACTACTCAGTTATTTCCCTATCTAAATATATATATACATATAATTATATCTTAGTTCATAGTCGGAGGAATGCCTAGAGCAGACACAGTGTAGAGCATGATTTAAGGGAAAAACAGTTATAACAGGAGAAGAATTACGGCCCAGGCGGCAGCGTTGAGTATCGTAAAGATACCCGCTATGTGGCAGGCTTGGAGCAAGAGTCACTCCTCCTGAAAAAGGAGTTGTGGTACCCTGCGTCCAGTTCACGTGCAAGGCTGCCCTCAGACCGGCAATCCTGCGAGCGTCCGAGCGCTTCAAACCCCTCCGGTATAACCGCGCCTTGGTGACTGTATAACTTGTGAGCTCTCCAGCTACTGTGCTGCTCAGAGCGTCCTCCTACAGAAATCACTGAAAGCCGCCAGCGGGTGGTGGCAGACCTTGTCAGCTCTGTCCCTGCTCAAAGCTCCCACAGAATCCCTTAGAAGTAGCCTGCCCCTAGATAAGAGAGATTGCACACTGCACCCTCTTCACCGCGCACGGCCCACCTGCTTGCCTCAGTGACCTAATCGGGGGTGGACCCCTTGTTTACTGCTCACGTGATTGTCTTGATCCTATCCCTATCCCTATCCTTAAGATGACCTCACTCACTACCCTGCCCCCTAACCTATACCCAATAAATACAGACACTTCTGGACATTCGGGGCCTCGCCTGTCTCCACTTATAGGTGGCTTGGACCCCGAGCCCAGCTGTGCTTTCTTTGTCCTTCTGTGTCCTGTCTCTTTCTCAGATCCTGCACCTCAGCACAGCGATAGGGACACCCCACAACCCTGGGGCTGTGGCTCTACAGGCAAGGGATGCAAGGCCTATATACGAAAACCACTGCACTCCCATACCAACAACAAGCAAAGCGACAATGACGTTCACAGGAGACACGACTTCCACTGACATCAGAACAGTGGCCACCTGGGAATAAATACAACAAAAGGCGTGCGAGGCCCCTCCTCAGAAGCAGCAGCAGCAGCAGCGCACGACAGGCAGGGAAGGCGACCTCAGTCCCGGCGGCAGGGCCATTTTCATGGAGTAAAACACTCAATGTTGTCAACACAGCAACTCCCCCCCACCATGATGTGTAGACTCAGTTTGCAATCTCTGGCTTGCTCAGATCCATGCCCCCTGTAAAGCTTTCAATATTTATCATTCCAGAGCAAAGAAACACTTCTCTAGAGGTCCCACGCCCCTGAGTTAATTTAAAATCTTGTCTTTTCTCCCAATGAGGAGATGCAAATACTGTGGGAAGCAAATTGGGACAAAGTCCAGGTTCTCCAGCTGCTTCTATTGAGCCCCTTTCATTCTGCCATTTGCCTTAGATTCAAAAGGAAGCAAATGTGAGGCAGGGAGAACTTGGAAAACCAGGTAGAGGAAGAAAACATTTCTTCCTTGCCATCCTCCATAGACCCTGAGCGGGGCACAGTCCGCACAAAAGCTCCTCCCTAAGACTTGCAGAGCCCCTCAGTGTGTCCTCATCTTTCACCTGCTCTTACGAGTCCTGTTTTCCAAATCAATCCCTAATTCGCTGCCCTCAGAACATAGGATTCTGACTTGCTGAGCTGTGGTCTAGTGTTTGAAACAGCCCCTGGGTTCTGCACAGCCACTTTCATGTCTTCTTTAGGATATGATACATCAGTGGTCTTCCCCCTGGCTCACCACTACAATCATACGGGCGGCTTGAAAAAAAGCCATACGGATGCCCTGGCTCACCTCTCTAGGGTATCGGCATTTTGTACAAACCTCCCTGAATCCAGAGTTGAGGCCTGTGCTGCAGACAGCAAGAGAGACAGGCACACAAACAGACAAACTTTTTTTAAAAGCCAACAACTTACTTCCTTCTGGGTTTGGTGCAGAAAGAATGATGCTGTGGTTTTTCTTTACTTCTTCAACATACTGAGTTATTTTATCGATACTGTTTCTAATCTCCTCAACCTAGGAGAGAGAGACAGTCAGCACAGCACGGCAAACTCAAATCTGTGACCACTTTTCATTCCTTAAAAGGGGAAGAATAAAGGAGAGAAATAAACAAATAAACACCACATAAGAAATAAAAGCCTCTCCCATTCTCACACTGGTATCATTAAATTTAAAAAATAAAGATACACCCTATGAATATTTCTACCTTCATGCCTAAAGCAGCACCCATCAAAATTCACCAGCAAAAGCTATCAGGTTGTAAAAGTTCTAGTCAAGTCCCAAGCATGACACAGATGGGGCCAATCAGAAGCACACTACTACTAATACCCATTCTCAGTATACCCCGGAGTAAGCCCATCAAACATGTGGGCACAGTGGCTCACGCCTATAGTCCCAGCACTGTGGGAGGCCAAGGCAGGCGGATCACTTGCGACCAGGAGTTCAGGACCAGCCTGAACCAGCCTGCCCAACATAGAGAACCCTCTTCTCTACTAAAACTACAAAAATTAGCTGAGTGAGGCAGCTCACACTGTGATCCCAGCTACTCAGGAGGCTGAGGCTCAAGAACCATTTGAACTTGGGAGGTAGAGGTTGCAGTGAACCAAGATCACACCACTGTACTCCAGCCTGGGCAACACAGCAAGACTCTGTCTCAAAAAATAAAGAAAATAATAATAATACTCTTATGGGAGGAGGCATCTACAGCTCAGACAGCCAAGCGTTCATATTTGTCGTCTTTGACCTCTAAATGTTTAAACTACTTAATATTTGTTTCAAAATGTAATGTACTCATTAGCAAGATTTACCTGGAGGGAGTCATAACATTATCTTCAAAAACCTCTGTGGTAGGCTGAATAATGACCCCAAAGATGTTCAGGTCCTAATCTCTGGGATCTGTGCATTACCTTCTACGGCAAAGATATTTCGCAGATGTCACTAAACTAAGGCTCTTGAGATGGGAAATTATCCTGGGTTCTCCAGGCGGGTCCCCATTAACCCACTCACACCAGAGGCTGCAATTTTCCATGTGAAAAATCAGACGTCGGAGATGGCCATGAGCAGCAGGATATCATGCAGTCACACAAGCTTAGCATCCCCGTAATGGAGCACTAGGCGTAAATGGGCTGAAGTCCAAGTACCTCCCTCCTTCCTCGTTTTAAAATAGTAATTACAGCCCAGGTACAGGGCTCATGCCTGTAATCCCAGCACTTTGGGAGCCAGGGCAGAAGGATCACTTGAGGCCAAGAGTTCAAGACCAGCCTGGGAAACAGAGAGAGACCCCATCTCTACAAAAATAATAATAATAATAATAATAATAATAATAATAATAGAAAAAGAAAAAGAAAACTAGCCGGGCATGATGGTGCATGGCTGGAGTTGCAGTCCCAGCCACTCAGGAGGCTGAGGCAGGAAGATCTCCTGGGCCCACGTAGTTGAGACTGGAGGGAACTGTGATTGCACCACTATACTCCAGCCTGGGCAACAGAGCAAGACGCTGCTCTTAAAAAAAAAAAAAGCAGCAATTATTAGCTATGACATGTTGTGGCACAATCCACATCCCAATCCTGGAGCCTGTGAATATGTCACCTTGCATGGCAAAGGGAACTCTGCAGAAGTGACCAAGTTGAGTCTTGAGATGGAGACTACCCTGGATTATCTGGGTGCGCCCAATGGAACCACAGGAGTCCTTGCAAGACCAGGCAAGAGGACCAGGTTGGAAAAGGAGACTTGATCCTAAAAACAGCAGTTGGAGTGACGGCCTTGAAGACAGAAGAAAGCACCATGGGCCAAGAACACGGGCCACCTGCAGAAGCTGGAGAAGGCAGCGGCTCCAGAAGGCTTGCAGCTCCTCCCTGCCCGCACCGCAGGCCTCTCCGGCCCCTGGAACTAGGAGGCAGCGATAAAGGTGTTGTTGAAGCACGATGTTTGTGGTGATGTGTTACAGCAGCAGGAAACCGACACACATGCCAACATAAATAACACGTTTCTGTGAAAAATCACTCTCCAAACAATGAGTGGAAAAAGGGGCAGTGATCTGCATTTTTTGTAAATCTAATGTCTGGCCTAATAGAAGGCACCCTGATCCTCATACTTTGAGGTTTGGTGTGCTGGCTCTGAGAAACTCCATCATCGTGCAGTCACGAGAGAATGAAAATGCCAATCATCATCTTAGTATTACTTTGAAAAGCGCTTTGACCACAGAAACGTCTTGAAAGGGTCTTAGGGACACCAGGGACCCTAGGCCAAGCCCCAGACCAGAGTTGAAAAGTCTAAGTATTAAAGAATCACAAAGGCTGGGAGCAGTGCCTCACGCATGTAATCCCAGCACTTTGGGAGGCTGAGATGGGCAGATCACTTGAGGTCAAAAGTTCAAGACCAGCCTGGGCAACATGGGGGAAATGCCATCTTTACTAAAAATACAGAAGTTAGCCAGGCACCTGTAGTGCCAGCTACTCAGGAGGCTGAGGCAGGAGAACTGCTTGAACCTGGGAGGAAGAGGCTACAGGGAGTCGAGATCACGCTACTGCACTCCAACCTGGGAGACAAAGCGAGACTCCGTCTCAAAAAAAAAGAAGAAAGAAGAAAAAGTACCGGTTCTAAAATAATACACATATGTCAGAAAGTTTAAAAAAAATTATAACTCTTGGAAAGTGCTGCAATCTATACCACTGCTAACTCCAAGCCCCGTGTGGCTCCAGAGAAGCAGGATGCTACACGCCCAGCACCCAGAGAGGCACCGAGAGAACCGGGCCAGCTACCATTTTAAGTCTGGGACTAAAATAGCAGGGGGTCTCTTTGCTCCATTATCAATCATCTTCACAGAGAGAAGCTTCCCCTGGCCACCCTTCAGAGCACAATGTTAGTGTTTAACCAACACTTGTCATGTGTGACATCCATTTCTCTTGCAAACTTCTATGTGACATTAAAGATCGGAACGCCATTTTCTAAAGCTGAGTTTACATTAACAAGCATTATTTGCTTCTGCATTAGTCTGAGAAGTCATCGCAGAAATTAAGTGCAAAATAAACTGACTATTTAACAAATGAAAGCTTGAGCTTAAGTTAGAAGCCAGTGAGTACAAGCACTGCGCAAGCCTTCCTACAGCACGGCTAACCTGTTTCCCACACGCCCTGAGATACCAGCAGCAAAGACGACTGGCACAGAAAGCCCACAGCTTAACGGCAGTCAGTGACTGCACAATGTCACTTCTTTTTCTTTCTTTCTTTTTTTTTTTTTTTTGAGATGGAGTCTCTCACTGTTGCCCAGTCTGAAGTGCAATGGCATGATATCAGCTCACTGCAACCTCCGCCTCCTGGGTTCTGGAATTCTCCGCCACAGCCTCCAAAGCAACTGGGATTACAGGGACCCGCCAACATCCCTGGCTAATTTTTGTATTTTTAGTAGAGACAGGGTTTCACCATGATGGCCAGGCTGGTCTGGAACTCCTCACTTCAGTTGATCCACCTGCCTCAGCCTCCCAAAGTGCTGGGATTACAGGTATGAGCCATCATGCCCACCCTGAACTACGTAACTTTTCTATTAAACTCAATACTTAATGGCAGGAGATTCTTTAAAAAAAACACATTTTTTGGCCAGGTGTGGTGGCTCACGCCTGTAATCCCAGCACTTTGAGAGGCCAAGGCGAGCAGATCACCAGGTCAAGAGATCGAGACCATCCTGGCCAACATGGTGAAACCCTGTCTCTATTGAAAGTACAAAAATTAGCTAGGTGTGTTGGCGGGCACCTGTATTCCCAGCTACTCGGGAGGCTGAGGCAGGAGAATCACTTGAACCTGGGAGGCAGAGGTTGCAGTGAGCCGCGATCGTGCTACTGCACTCCAGCCTGGCAACAGAGTGAGACTCTGTCTCAAAAATAAATAAATTAATTAATTAAATAAATACATTTTCACAAAGAACTTTCATGGAAGAGTTAAGCAACCAAGTAAAAGAAATAAAAGCAGAAAAACAATTTGACAAAAGGGGCAGGAAGGTTAAGACAATTTAAAAAGAAATGAAATCAGGAAACCCTAGTATCTTAACTCCTTTAGAGCTTAAAGGAAGTTCCTTGTAGCTAACAATTTAATCTCATGGCTTTTTCCATTCGGTAACAGCAGCAACTAACGAATACCTGAAAACCCGTGACTAGGCTTACGTGAGCTATTCAAGAAATTCTGGCTGAATGTGAAAACCTAATAACTTTTCATATATTTTTATAAACCTATTAAAAATTTTCAAATCCAGGAATTGACAGACCAGTTGAGACTGTCAAGGAAAACTACCCATGAGATTCAGCATAATCAAAGCAAGTCCTGCCATGAAGGTTTCATCACTAAAAAATCCAACGGACCTGTGTTTTTGTTTCTTCATGTTTAACAAAGTCAATGCATCTGTTCTGTGACTCAGTGCTGCCACATGAGATCCAAAAGTCCTTAGGTTTGAGAATTTCAGCAGGGCTTAAGCGCAAGGGCTGCACTGGGAGAGGAGCAGGAGGGGGAGGCTCACACCTCAGACAGGAGACCGGCACTGGCAGGCCACCACGCCCCGTGCTGGAAGACTTCCACGTCTTAAAATACCAGCCACTGGGTCACCTGCAACTTCCCTTCTGAGTCTTCTGCCTGAGCTCATGTACAGTTCATCAGTCACCAGTTTCAGACCCTGAGCCCCTCTCCTCTATGCGCACCCTCAGGCCTCACCCCCCACTGGTGGAGGGTGGCAGTGCTGGCGGGAGCCACACACACCTGACCCCTGTGCCCACAGCCAGGTGCCACCTCTACTGACAGAACCACCACTTCCTGAAGAACCAAGGAGGCCTCGTTCTGAGACACTGCTGGTCTTGCAAGGAGGCCTCTGTAAAACTCTTAAGGGGCGCGGCAGGACCTCCCAAAGGCAGCCTGCAAGGACGAGGCGCTCCTGCAGCAGCCACCAACAGGTGGGAGAAGTGGGCGCCACCCCAAGAGGGGCCTGCAGGCACCGCCCCGGCCCACACCGAGGCCACGTGCACAGTTCTACCATCCGCACCCAGTTCCCTCCCAGGCTGCATCAGGAACGATGTTTTGCAATTTTCTCATTATTAACTAACATTGTGATAATAGTAAAAATTCCAGAGAACTTATGTAACTCAAACAATAACTTTTAAAAATATTAGCTGAAGTATTATTTGAAATATGACAAATGCACAATCATATTGATATAAATGTTTAAAGAAGAAAGTTGCCAGGGCGGGGACTCATGCCTGTGATCCCACCACTTTGGGAGGCAGAGGCAGGCGGATTGCCCAAGCTCAGGAGTTTGAAACCAGCCTAGGCAACATAGTAAAACCCCGTCTTTACTAAAAATCCGAAAAAAAGAATTAGCCAGGCATGGTGGTGCAAGCCTATGGTCCCAGCTACTTGGGAGGCTGAGGCAAGAGAATCACTTGAACCTGGGAGGCAGAGGTTGCAGTGAGCCGAGATTGTGCCACTGCACTCCAGCCTGGGCAACAGAGCAAGCCTCTGTCTCCAAAAACGAGAAAAAGGAAAAAGAAAGAAAAAGAAAGAGAAAGAAAAGGAGGGAGGGAGGGAAGTAGGCAATGACTGGGTTCCACTAAACGTTCTTACCTGATGGAAGAAATCCTCCATGAAATGGTCCTTTTCAACCACAACTGTGTCTCCATCATCATTCTTCCTACACTACAATGAAAAATGGAAAATTCCAATTTTGAAAATTTGTATGCGGGCACAAATAGCGAACTGAAAAACAAAAACAGTTCAATATCCACAAGATCTCAACTCACTAGAGCACCAAACTGTAACAAACCAGCAGCTGCCACTCTCTACCCCAAATGAACTCCCGCAACATTTCCAACACAACAGGTGTTGGCTGAGGCAGCCAGGAAGGGAAGACCTGGGGAGAAACCAGGGTTGGATTTCTCAGAACTAAGCTACTTTACAATCATTTCGTTCTCACTATGTAAGTCAATATAACACAAGCTAGTTTTACCTTCAAGAAGTGAAACTGCTTGTGTTGCATACTTTCCATAAACAGTCAAAGCACTGGCCGGGCACTGTGGCTCACACCTGTAATCCCAGCACGTTAGGAGGCTGAGGCGCGAAGATTGTTTAAGTCCAGAGTTCAAGACCACCCTGGGCAACATGATGAAACCCGTCTCTACAAAAAATTAACCGAGCATGGTGGCACATGCCTATGGTCCCAGCTACTTGGGAGACTGAGGTGAGAGGACTGCCTGAGCCCGGGAGGTTGAGGCTGCAGTGACCCTGTCTCTAAAAACAAACAAACAAAAACAAAAACAAAAAAATAACCCCCAGCATCATCCAGAAGCAAAACCACTGATCAGGAGCTGAAGACCTGGGCTCCTGCCTCCTCCCCCAGCAGCCCATTAGCTTGTCTCAGTCTCTGCCGCCTGTCCATTAAATAGACATAGGACTGTCCCATCTCCATCAGAAGACCCTAAGGATGAGATATTTACCAGTGTTCTATAAAGAGACACTACTTTCATGGGTAACATTAATACATAAATCAATAAAGTCTTTTATTAATAAAATTATTTCTAGTCCATAATCTTTTTTGGGGGGTGACGAAGTGTCACTCTGTCGCCCAGGCTGGAGTGTGGAGTATGCAGTGGCAGGATCTCGGCTCACTGAAACCTCCGCCTCCCGAGTTCAAGTGATTCTCATGCCTCAGCCTCCTGAATAGCTAGGATTACAGTCACTTGCCACCACACCCAGCTAATTGTTTGTATTTTTAGTAGCGACGGGGTTTCACCATGTTGCCCAGGCTGATTTTGAACTCCTGAGCTCAGGCAATCTGCCTGCCTCAGCCTCCCAAATTGCTGGGATTACAGGCGTGAGCCACCCCACACAGCCTGTACACTCTTAATTCCCAGCAAAGCAGCAAAGACAAAATGGCAATCAACTGACAAACAGCAGAAACTAACATGACACAGACCCACACAGTTTAACACTCTTCTCCAGGATTTCACACCACTCTAAAAAACAAAAGAGAAGGCTAAAGGCTACTGAGTGCCAGTGCCTGGGGACTACAAGAGGCAAGCCAGGTGCCTTACCTGTCAATCTTCCTGGTCCTACCCTCCTCAACCCACCATGAGGCAGGTACTGGCATTTCTATTTCAGAGAATAAACACATGCTCAGGGGTTACGGTCTCAGAGCTAAGAGGTGCCAAACCAGTAGCTGAAGCCAGGTCTGTCTGACTTTACAAAACTCCCTGTCTTAACTGTACTACGTTGACCCTCTTAAATAGTAAGGGCAGTCCTTTACCTCCAGTTCACGAGTGGGAGGCAATTTGAAATACACGGGTGTTCTCATTAATTTGATGGTCCCCGTGAGAGGCTGAAACACATGCAGGGATCACTTGGCAGTGGACCGCAGAGCAGGAGCAGCCTGTGGCCATGACTCCAGTCCACACTCTGAGCTCTAACAAGCACACTCTACCCTGGGAGAAGATGGATGGGGGAGGAGCTGTGCTGCCGAGCCCCACCAGCCACGCAGGCCAGGCCTGCAGACTCCCCCTCGCTGGCCCCCACTCTCTTAGAAAGAGGCTCTACTCCCATGTGTATGCCCAGCCCCGCCTCTCGGGCCCACAGACTGCTGCCTTCCTGTCTCCAAGTGCTCACGAGCTGGACACGGGGTCTCACTGCTTCCGTGTGACCATCTGCCTTGTCTTCTCAGCTGTGGGGTCTCAGAGGCGCAGGGCCAAGAAGGATGGAATGAAGCATCATGGCATTAAGTCACTGACTGACTGTGCATTCACCCAAATACACATGGGGGGGCGGGGCTGAGACTGGGCTAGAGACTGCACCTGTGGCCCTAAGCCCTGAGCCAGGGGTGATGGAAGTGCTTCACCCCCACCAGAGGGGCACACGGCTCTCAGGGCAGCTCATACCTCCCTGCTCTGCCAGTGACTTTGGGTTCTAGGTTTAAAGCCCCTTCATTTTTGTTTGTTTGGAAAACCATAAACATATACAAAAGTAGAAGGAATGCTATGGTGAGCCCCCTGTCGCCATCACACAGGCTCAACAATGGCCCAGCCAGAGCCTGTCTTTTTCTGGTGGACACCCACCACTTCCCACCACTTCCCACCACTTCCCACCACTTCCCACCCCAACACCACAGGCCAGCTAGAGGCAAATCCCGTGGGGGCAGATGCTACTGTGGGGACTGCACCTACAGCTCCAGGAGAGGGTGCACCCGTCCCCGTGCTCCCCAGGAAAGAGGGTGCACCCGTCCCGGTGCTCCCCCAGGAAAGAGGGGTGCACCCGTCCCGGTGCTCCCCAGGAAAGAGGCTGCACCCGTCCCGGTGCTCCCCAGGAAGAGGCTGCACCCGTCCCGGTGCTCCCCCAGGAAGAGGGTGCACCCGTCCCGGTGCTCCCCAGGAAAGAGGCTGCACCCGTCCCGGTGCTCCCCAGGAAGAGGCTGCACCCGTCCCGGTGCTCCCCCAGGAAGAGGCTGCACCCGTCCCGGTGCTCCCCAGGAAGGAGGCTGCACCCGTCCCGGTGCTCCCCAGGAAGGAGGCTGCACCCGTCCCGGTGCTCCCCAGGAAAGAGGGTGCACCCGTCCCGGTGCTCCCCCAGGAAAGGGGCTGCACCCGTCCCCGTGCTCCCCAGGAAAGGGGCTGCACCCATCTCACTGCTCCCCTGGGGAAGTGAGCCAGGTTCCTACGGTGACCTTCCCATGCTCTTCTTACACCGTCACAGTGGCGTGGTGTCAACAATCCTCCTCCACTCTGCATCCACCACACGGATGGATTTTGCTGAGTTATTTTAGCTCAGTCATTGGCCTGCTGGTAAAGAATGTGTTTCTCTACCTGCAGACCAGGAAAGACCCACATGACTAGGAGTATGTTTCCTCTACTGTCTTATTTCTTATTCCTAAGACTTGACTTACATGTCTTATTTCCACCTGGAACTCTCAAAACTCGATGAGATAACAGGAAACAGACCCAATAGTACTGTCTTTGCTTTTCCATTCATAAAAACAAACAAACAAAAATGATACCAAAGCACTATGTTTGGCTTTATGCCGAAGCTACATTCTTCTTCTCTTCAGCGAATGTGCATGTTCGGTCTCTGATGCTGAGACAGGGCAACAGCTGTACAACAGCCAGGATTATGAGAGGGTATTTATCGTAAATAACCAACTGTTTGTGGCAAATGTTTACTAAAAGCCAGGGAATACTCTCCTATATGACATACTTGATTTCCAAAGTGCCAAAGTACAGGATAAACATTCAAATGGCAACATTCCTTTTCTGTTAAATGTTAACAGAACTCTCTTAGAAGTAGCATTACAGTAAAATCACAATTGTCCTGTATGAATACTATTGCTAGGAACAGGTAGCAGGTAGTTTCCCAGTTTAGAGACTATTTAAAAGAAAAGAGTAATTTGCCACTGCAGCAGTCATCATTTATAATTGGACAGAAGCTGAATCACCACAAATGGCCGAATCCAAAGTGGACAGAAGCCTGGGATTTTCTGCATGTTGTTCACACATACGTGCTAAAACCTTCTGTACAAATAGTAACTGCAGGCAAATAAACGATAAACCTTGACATATAGCTAGTGGTTTCAGTACTCTGTTGCTAGAATACTTTCATTTTTCACAATTAAATCACTTGGGTAAAAAAAGAATACTAAACATAGGTAAAAGGTGGCCAGGTGTGGCCATCATGCCTATAATCCCAGCACTTTGGGAGGCTTGACTGGGACGATCACTTAAGCTCCAGAGTTTGAGACCAGCCTGGGCAACATGGTGATACCCCATTTTTTGTACAAAAATTAGCCAGGCGTGGTGGTGCACACTTTTGAGGATCTCTTGAGCCCTGGAGGCTGAGGCTGTAGTGAACAGTGATTGTGCCACTGGTCTCCAGCCTGGTGACAGACAGAGACCTGGTCTCAAAAAATAAATTAATAAATATGTAAAAGCTGACTGTGGGCCAGTTTGTGATTACGGTGCTGAACATAACCTACGTTCTAGACTTTGGTTAATTACACTTTCACACCCTATGATAAACGGTACACCTTTTCACTTTTGTTGTATTTGCACTAATACTTGTTTCCGTCGTTAACATTATATAAACACTTTCTAACAGGCACTCAGACGTTATGTAAATAGCATTATGCTTCCGCAATTTTTTTCCTTTTTCTGAGACAGTGGCTTGCTCTGTCACCCAGGCTGGAGTGCAACAGTGTGGTCACAGCTCACGGCAGCTTCAACTTCCTGGGCTCAGGTGAGCCCCCTCTCCTCAGCCTCCTGAGTAGCCGGCACTACAGACACGCATCTTATTTTTAGAGATGAGGTCTAGCCATGTCGCCCAGGCTGGCCTTGAACTCCTGGGCCCAAGCAATCCTCCCACCTCGGTCTCCCAAAGTGCTGGTATTACAGGAATGAGTGCCTGTGCCTGGCCTCCTCTGCAATGTAATCGTTTTGTTTTTTCCTTCTCTCAGCTATATTCAGATTTCTCCACTCGGATATATTGCTCTAGTGTTAGGTGAAACCACACCGTACGGGTCAACATCATACATTCATCTTACCTGCTGCATACACTCCCTTATATAAAAAGCCACGATGCATTCATCCAGGTTCCTACTGTGCCTAAGATTTTGCCATTACCAGTAACACAACAGAACCACATGCCTGTGTGTCTCCACATGCACGTTAGGATGGTTTTCTGGTGCATACACACATATGCAGAGAGGACCACCGAGCCATGTGGGTTAAGCATCTTCAGCTTCACTGAACAATGCCAAACTGCTCTCCAAAGCGGTTGCAACACATCACATGCCCCCAGCATGGCATGTGGACATGAGACACTGCCAGGCTAACCTTGAGGTACCAAGGGCCCAGCACATGACCTCACCCCAGGAATGAGGTTCGGAACTGACATAATGAAGCCAGGAGAGCCTGAACTAGCGGGCATTTAAACTTGGGAGCTGGGGGCAGCCCCCGTCTACCAGGTCACGGAGACAAAGAGAAACCCACGTGATATGGCTCCAGACAACCTCTCCAGCTAATTCATGTCTCACCTCCGCACACTACTGACCATCCACTCACCACCAACAGCATCTGTCCTTTGTATGACCTCGCTCCCAACCCTGGGCCTCCAGACTTGCTGTGGCTTCTGCCCAGGCGCCCTCCCCCAGCCCCTTTCTTATCCACAGCTCAGCTCACAGGGTGGCCTCCTGACCTGCCTGTCCAAGGCAGCCACACCCACACCCTCACCCTGCTTACTTCCTTCACAGCAAGGCCTACAAAAGATACTCTATTCATCTGCTTAGCTGGCTGGCTATCTCCCAACTGCAAGTTCCATGAGAGCAAGGACTTCTGTCTTTTCACAACCCAGCCATCCTGCCCACAGCAGTGCCTGGCACACACCGCCAGTCGGTGATGATCAGGCCAACAAACGAATGAATGACTGAATGAATGAAGAGAAAGAGAAGCAGACACAGACAAGGGGGAGGAGAGTGGAGAAAGTACACACAAATGACAGAAACCAAGAAACAAAACCAGACACACACACAGACTGAGGCCCGGCAACCGCAAAATGGGCAAGACACAAGGCCAGGAATGACCTGGGTGGCTTGTGGCATCCTAACTCCATCCCTCGTGAGGGCTGATGGTACCACTGGCCCTCAAGTTCTGGGAGAAATCAATCTACCTTTTTTTTTTTTTTTAGAGATGGATTCTCACTGTCACCCAGGCTGGAGTGCAGTGGCAGGATCTCAGCTCACTGCAACCTCCACTTCCCAGGTTCCAGCTATTCTCTCACCTCAGCCTCCTGAGTGGCTGAAATTACAGGCGCCCACTACCAAGCCCAGCTAAGTTTGGCATCTTTAGTAGAGATGAGGTTGTGCCGTGTTGGCCAGGCTGGTCTACAACTCCTGACCTCAAGTGATCCTTCCACCTCGGACTCCCAAAGTCCTGGGATTACAGATGTGAGCCACCCCAGTCCACTCTACCTTTTAATAAATCTCCCTTTTTTGCTTTGGTTGATGGGTTTCTGTCCCATTTAACCAAAAGGCCTTGAAAACAAGAGATTCCAGTGGCATCTACGTTTGTCTCACCATAGGTATTTTCAGGAAACACGCTGATTCAATGGATACCTGGCAGGTGCTCTGGATCAGGCACCATGCAGACTACTGAGGCTTCAGAGCACAAAGGACAGCATGCGTCTGCCCCTGAAAAGGCTGACGAGCTGGGGAAGGGTGCAGGAAAAAGCGGGACTGCATCTGTGTTCAGAATGTTCCAAGATAAGATGGGCCATCTCTGAACATACGAGGAAAGGGAGGCAGGAAGGCTTCCTGGTGATGCCTAACCTGAGACCAAAAAGGGTGTGAGGCCAGGCGCGGTGGCTCACACCTGTAATCCCAGCACTTAGGGAGGCCGAGGCGGGCAGATCACCTGAAGTCGGGAGTTCGAGACCCGTCTAGCCAATGTGGCAAAACTCCGTCTCTACTAAAAATACAAAAATCAGCCGGGTGTTGTGATGCATGCTGGTAATCCCAGGTACTTGGGAGGCTGAGGCGGGAGAATTGCTTGAACCCTAGAGGCAGAGGTTGCAGTGAGCCGAGATAGTGCTCACTGCATTCCACCCTGGGCAACAGAGTGAGACTGTCTCAAAAAAACAAGGTACAAGACAAGAGAGAATGTGCTGAGGGAGAAGTCCAGTAGTTCAGACAAAGGGAGTAGTACCCTGAAGGGCGGGAGAAGGGGCACATCAGTCCAGAGGCAGGAGTGAACCTGCCACCACAACAAGGGGACAGATGTGTGCTCCTGGGGACCTCTTCTATGGATCCATTATTTCTTAGATTTCTACTCCTTAAATTCAAAATAGACCCCACGTTAAAAAGAAGAAGTGATTAATCTGTGCCACCACACTCAGATAATTTTTGTATTTTTTATAAAAACGTGGTTTGGCCGTGTTGCCCAGGCTGGTCTTCACCTCTGGAACTCAAGCAATCCACCCGCCTTCGGCTCCCAAAGTGCTGGGACTTCAGGCATGAGCCACCACGCCTGGCCTGCAAATATGATTTCTTAAAGGGCGGGAAACACTGCTCAGGTATTTTTTAAAGTTATTTTGCTCTTCAAACCAAAGGACATGTTTATATCTACAAATAAGTACGCCTATTATAGTTAAGAATAGAGAAACTATAGATTCCAATTGTAGGAACCGTTTGAGAACACAGAAAATATAAAAATTTGGCAGGATTGCATAAATTATGAAATTCTAAACTTGTAAATATATGCATATATAAAATTACATTCATATATGAAATTCTTAGTATTTTAAGTTCCAATTAAGTTTTTTAATCTTCTTATTTTATAAACGGGGAACCCAGATCTTCACTATACAACATTCTGTACCACATGTGCAAACATGAGCTATCAAAATTAACTTTTTAAAAATATCTGAGCAGTGTTTCCCGCCCTTTAAGAAATAATATTTGCAGGCCAGGCGTGGTGGCTCACACCTGAAGTCCCAGCACTTTGGGAACCCAAGGCGGGTGCATTGCTTGAGTTCCAGAGGTGAAGACCAGCCTGGGCAACAAAGTGAAACCCCATCTCTATAAAAAATACAAAAATTAGCTGGATAAGGTGGCATGTGCCTGTGGTCCCAGCTACTTGGGGAGGCTGAGGTGGGAGGATGGCTTGAGCCTGGGAGATGAGGGTGCACTGAGTCATGATCATGCCACTGCACTCCAGCCGGGGTGACAGAGTAAGATACAGTCTCAAAGGAAAAAAAAAAAAGAGACTATATTTGCAATTGATCACCTTGAACCCAGGATGAAAAATAATGTTCTCATTTCTTTTAGGTCTACTAAGACACCACATAGCTACTGTGTATTTATTATTGTCATGCAAACAATTCCCACAGATGAAAGGGATAGTTTTCTCTACTCTTCACTATAATAAATACATCAACGTGCATAAACTTAGTTTAAAAGTAAGCATTTGGGGTGGTTATCGTATAGAAGAGCCATTCCGTTTTGCTCACATCCTACAAGGAATTTCATTACACCTCCGTCACTCTTCCTGCCCAGGCTGCATGCATCAGCACCCGCACTCAATTCACCTGAGGTGTCTCTCTGCTCCCAGCACGTGATCTGGTAGAGACCTAACATTCAGAGTACCTGTTGGTTGAGCGAGTCTTTTACTTTCTGTAAATCAGAAATATCTTTCTGGATTTGGAGTCTAAGAGATCTGGACCAAGTCATGTAAACTTCCTATGCCCAAATGACTGGTAGAAACTAAACCTGTCAATACAAATCGTACTGAGCAAATTAAGTTTTAAGACCTTTCCATGTAATTATCAGAAGTACGTTTTTCTCAGGAACGAGCAACAGCAGCTAATTAAGAGAAACTTTTTAGAAGCATCACAAATATTTTATTAACATGGACACTGTAGACAAGGCATTTTAACCAATAAAATATTAAACTTTACCTAGAAAAAAAACACCAGCCATTTAGAAGCATGGTTGTGAATACACATTCAACTACTCTAAGAACTACTTGAAAAGGACACATTTCCTATGGGAAAAAAAAAAATTAAACTTGTACCTGGTAACTTTAAGTTGGGTTTTTAAATATTAAAAGTAATTAAACTTCAAATTAAGTTTTAACGATCTTATACTAGGGGAGAAGGTGGCTCTTTTTCTTTTTTTTGAGACAGGTTCTCAGGCTGTCTGTCACCCAGGCTGGAGGGCAGTGGCAAAATCTTGGCTCACTGTAACCTCTGCCTCCCGGGCTCAAGCAATCTTCCCACCTCCTGAGTAGCTGGGACCAAAGGCATACGCCACTACACCTGGCTAATTTTTTGTATTTTTTTTGTAAAGACTTCTGAGCTCAAACGATCTGCCCGCCTCAGCCTCTCAAAGTGCTGGGACTACAGGTGAGAGCCACTGCGCCCAGCCAGAAGGCTGCTTTTTGTAACTTCCTAAAAACAAAAAAGCGGGTAAATATTAATAGCACTTATAATTACAGCACTTTCTCCCTCCCACCTTCTCCCAGAGCTTCAAATGTTACATAATTTCATGCTTCATAACTCCATGAGGTGGATAAGAGAGATATCATTGTCCCCCATTTTACATACAAGAAAAAGTTTTGAGAGGTTTAAGAAGTATTTGCCCAAGATGAGAAACTCCAGAAGTGGAAACTTCCATGGATTTACTCTCCGGCTGTTGTGGCTGCATCTAAAGCAGGATGGTACTGAACTAGATAAGATGACTTCTAACTCTAGCATTCTAGAGAAAACTGACGTACATGACATACATGTTCTCACTAAAGTGTCAGGAAGGGCTGGGATATACAGAAACTGAGTGACAAACAATTGTTTTATTTACTTTTTGCTATTCAAGCCAAGAAAAGGTATTTTCTACTATTCTCCAACACATAAATGTGGCCATCTTTTGCTAAAATAGTCACAGCTCTCACGTTCAATGACACTCAGCAACTTTTTTTTTTTTTGAGACAGTGTCTCACTCTGTCACCCAGGCGGGAGTGCAGGGGCACAGCACAATCATGGCTCACTGCAGCCTCTATCTCCTGCGCTCAAGGAATCCTCCTAGCTTAGCCTCCTGAGTAACAGGGACTACAAGTGCAATCCTCCACACCCGGCTAGTTTTTGTTGTTGTTTTTGTTTGAGACAGAGTCTCTTTCTGTGGCCCAGACTAGAGTGCAGTGGTGTGATCTCGGTTCTCCGCAAGCCTCCCGGGTTCAAGCCGCAGCCTCCAGAGTAGTTGGGACTACAGGAATGTGCCAGGATGTCCGGCTACCTTTCGTATTTTTAGTAGAGACACGGTTTCGCCATGTTGGCCAGGCTGGTCTCCAACTCCTGACCTCAAGTGATCCACCCACCTCGGCCTCCCAAAGTGCTGGGTTTACAGGCGTGAGCCATTGCGACTGGCCTACTGCTAATTTTTTAATGTTTTGGAGAGACAAAGTCTCCCTGTCTCCAAGCCTGTCTCCAACACCTGGGATCAAGTGACCCTCCCACCTTGATCTCCCAAACTGCTGGGATTACAGGCCTGAGTCACGCCATTTCTTCATTAAATAAATGTTTGAGCTCCCCACTACACAGCACTGATAAGCTACTGGGCAAGACAACACAACAGTAATTTGCTGTGTTTAACATGTTGATCCGTGGACCGCAGGGAATACGTGTAGATTAACAAGGAAAGGAAGAAAAATCACTGTGAAGAAAATTCCTTGGAATGAATACAAAGCATAATTTCCATGATCCTAAGGATGAAATCATTGCCTTTCTCAAGCAGAGCTCCTCATCTGAACCACAGAACACAGATAATGATGGCAGTGGCTATTGTCTCTATTCTCCCACTCGGGGGGTACATAACAGCTCCATTCCAGCAGCAGAGGAGAGAGCGTCACTCAGTACATGCAATGAGTGCTGCAGGGTTGGCGGGCCTTAGCACCCCTGCTCTGAGGCTGCCAACAACTTAGAGAGCAAGGGCTGCATCTGTGTACACACGCGGCGTGAAGCGGCGGCTGCGTCTGTGTACACACGCGGCGCGACCGACTTCTGCGTCTCTATACACACGCGGCGGGAACCGGCAGCAACGTCTGTGTATACACGCGGCGGGAACCGGGCTGCGTCTGTGTACACACGCGGCGTGAACCAGCTGCTGCGTCTGTGTACATAAGCAGCGTGAATCGGCAGCTGCGTCTGTGTACACACGCGGCGTGAACCGCTAGCTCGTCTGTGTACACACGCGGCGTGAACCGGCGGCTGCGTCTGTGTACACACGCGGCGTGAACCGGCAGCAGCGTCTGTGTACACACGCGGCGTGAACCGGCTCCTGCGTCTGTGTACACACGCGGCGTGAACCGGCTCCTGCGTCTGTGTACACACGCGGCGTGAACCGGCAGCGCGTCTGTGTACACACGCGGCGTGAACGGCGGCTGCGTGTGTACACACGCGGCGTGACCAGCTCCTGCGTCTGCGTACATAAGCGGGCGTGAATCGGCGGCGTGTACCCGCGGCTGCATCTGTGTACACACGCGGCGTGAACCGGCTCTGCGTCTGTGTACACACGCGGCGTGAACCGGCTCCTGCGTCTGTGTACACACGCGGCGTGAACCGGCAGCTGCGTCTGTGTACACACGCGGCGTGAACCGGCTCCTGCGTCTGTGTACACACGCGGCGTGAACCGGCTCCTGCGTCTGTGTACACACGCGGCGTGAACCGGCTGCTGCGTCTGTGTACACACGTGGCGTGAACCGGCTCCTGCGTCTGTGTACACACGCGGCGTGAAACCGGCTCCTGCGTCTGTGTACACACGCGGCGTGAACCAGCGGCTGCATTGTAAAGGGGAAAGTCACAATTACTCCTGTTGCCCTAAGCCATCCTGGGCAAGACAAGCCTGGAAAGTGCATGACCATTGCTACAGTTTCACTGTCACCGCACCATGCACAGTCCTGTCACCTTTACACGTGAGAATGCATCAAAATCCTTCCAAAGTTTTCAGCGACCTGCTTTTCCCTTGCTAAAGTAAACAGTAATTTGCTGTGCCATCCGCCGAGTCCCTGTGTGCTCCATTGGCTGGAAGCGCGAGGCGTGTTCAGAGTCAACACACTCAAGTCCAGCTCCCAAAGCAAACTACTGGGGGAGACCAGACACCGGCTGCTGTTTGCGCCCGCCCCCCCCCCCAAGCACCCAGCACTCTAAGACGCCCACGTTTCACTCCCATCTGTTGCCTCCCGCTGGGTGCAGGGTCCTCCGGGAAGCCCCAGGGATAAAGCAGCGAGCAAGAGGTCCTGGCCTGCTCCCCGGGGCTGACACCCGCTGCGGGGATCCCCGAAGGGCGGACGACAGGCGGGTGGGATCCGGCTGGGTAAGCGCCGGATAGAATCCGCCAGGTGGAGTGACGGACAGGGAACCCCTCATGGAGACGGGGTCGAGGCCGGGACCCTCCCCTCGCCTCCTCCTGCTCCAACCTGCCCTGAGGACCCCGCCCAGGAAGCTCCAAGACCCCGCCCTGGGGACCAGGCCAGGAGCCCCCACCAGAGGACTCCCAGAGACCCCCCGCCCCCGAACGCACCGAGTCCCCGGCCCGCCCGCCCCCAGGACCCCGCCCCTGCGGACCCCGCCCCTGCGGACCCCGCCGGGAGCCCCCTCTCAGGACTCCCCGAGACCCCCGCCCGGCGAACCCCGCCCGGAGCCCCCTCTCAGGACTCCCCAAGACCCCGCCCGGCGGACCCCGCCCGGAGCCCCCTCTCAGGACTCCCCGAGACCCCCGCCCCTGCGGACCCCTCCCGGAGCCCCCTCTCAGGACTCCCCGAGACCCCCGCCCTGCAGACCCCGCCCGGAGCCCCCTCTCAGGACTCCCCGAGACCCCCGCCCTGGCAGACCCCGCCCGGAGCCCCCTCTCAGGACTCCCCGAGACCCCGCCCTGCGGACCCCGCCCGGAGCCCCCTCTCAGGACTCCCTGAGACCCCTGCCCGCAGCCCCCGCCCCTGAACGCTCGAGACCCCGCCCTGGGGACCCACCCGGAGCCCCGCCCAGGACGCCCCCGAGCCCCCGCCCGCCCTCCAGACCCCGCCCCGGCCGGGCCTGAACCGCTACCCGCGGCCGCCGCTCACCGCCGTCAGGTCTGCAAGCCGGTCCCTCATCCCCGCCGGCCGGGCCGCGCGCCCCGCCGCTCAAGCCTGTTCCGAGCCGCCTCCGGCCGGGCCGCGGACTCTCGGGTCGCCGCCTCAGGCCTCGCGGTCCCGGCCCCTCGCCCGCCGCCCTCCCAAGGAGCCGGCGCTGCCACGGCAACCTCGCCCCGCGCGCTCTGCGCATGCCCGGCCCTCGCCGCGCCCCGCACCCACCCGCAAGGCGGTGGCGCTTTCCTGCGGGAGCCCCCGAGGGGCGGGGCCTGGAAGAGGGGCGGGGCCTGGAGGGCGGGGCCTAGGCGGGGATGGGTGGGGCCCGGCCGAGCCCCAGGCTGGCAGGAGAGCTACAGGTGCTGTTTGTCCCTTCTTGATCTACTCTTATGCTTTCACACCCATTATTTTATTTATTAAAATATAGATCGTTCAACGAATAGTGACAAAGAGCAAAGCTCCCGGAATGAGCTCGGTGCAGCTTTGGGTAATACACATGCCGAACCTTCTCTTAGGGTCCACGCCCAGCCTGGGGTGTGAATGAAGGAGAAGGGATCATGTAACACACATGATGCTTAAGGGGCATAATATGGCAGGGGGAGGTAAGGTGAAGAGCACCCGCAGGCCCAGCCCTAGGATGCAGTTCTGGGCAGGAGAGACAGGCAATACAGACACAGACAAATAAATAATAGATGAGAAAAGAAAATAGGGGCATGGGCACAGAGAAGAACTGGCAGAGAGGTCTTCATGAAGGTGCAGGAGCTTAGGTGAACTACACAGGTTGGAGGAACAGTCCCCGAGGCCACTGTCACCTCCGACACCAACTGCAAGTTCTGGGGTTTTCCAAAACCACCTTCAAGTTCCATAATTTGCTGGAAGGGATCACAGAATTCACTAAAAATTACTGTACTCACAGCTATGGTTTCTTACAGGGAAATCATACAGATTAACATCAGCCAAGGAAGAAGGGCAGTGGGGGAGCCTGGGGATTAGAGCGTGGAGCTTCGAGGTCCTCCCATGATCCTCTCCCTGTGGAGTCAGGCCTCATTACTTGCCCTGCACTGATGTGTGGCCATACACACAAAGTACTGCCAGCCAGGGAAGCTCACTTAGCTGCAGCGTGCAGAACTTCTACTGGGCTCCATTGCATGTGATTGATTGATTGATCGATTGCTCTCATAGTTGATCTCAGCCTCTTGGTTAAGTGGTATCCATGTAATCCCAAACCTGGGGTTAAAAAGCCTGGCGTTAAGCCCTAAATCACACTGTTACTCTCTGGCTAGCCGAAGATTCCCAGGCAAACAAAGATTGCCTTCCAGGAGGAGAAAGCAAGGCCAAACTTCTTTTTAAACAAGGTTAAAGTCTTTACTGCCTCCAGGAGGAGGTGGCTTTGATCTCGTGAGAAGGCAGCCCTGAGTAATCTGCTTGAGAACAGGCTACACGGACAAACTAGGATGTTTTGGATGTGGTTCTAGGTGTGATGTGGTGCTGTCACCCAATGGAAGCTCTTCACGGAGAGTTGTCCAGGTTGTTGGTGTGTCGCACACAAAGATTGAACAAAACACATAAAGCAACAAAAAACAAAACAATGAAGCAGCGAAAGCACAGATTTACTGAAGTGAAAGTACACTCCGCAGGGGGCCAAGCCTGGACAAGTGGCTCGAGAGCCCCCATCCCAATGTTCTTTAGGGTTTTTTCAAGTTCAAAGAATTTGGTAACACCCCGTAGGTGTCCTTCAGAGGTCTCCAATTGGTTACACCCTATGAAGGACTGGCTGTGACCGATGAGAGCCTGAAGTGGAGATTACAGACTACGAGATAGGCTACTTCTAAAATATAAGGCCCAAGGGAACGGGGATTTTGACCTGTTTCATTCATTGTGTGTCTCCAGTGCCTACAAAGTTGACGGCATATCATAGGTATTCAGTACATATTTGTAGGATAAAAGAATGGATGTTAGACCTGGCTTCCAATGCCAGCTCTGCTATTTGCTGTCTGTGTAACTTCAAAGAGATTAATCTCGTGAAGATTCAGTTTTCCTATGTATGAAGTGGTGATGAAAAAAGCCTTCAAGTCAAAGGGCTTTGACTTTCCCATTTTGACCCTGCTGTGCCTGGAGAGATTGTGACTTGCCCTACTAATATGACCTCTTAATCCAAAAATGAATATAAATCATGAATATTTAATCATTTTGTAATGCTTATTGCTCTCAGAAATAATTAACATGCAATAAAAAAACGTTAAACCCCGCATGGTAACATTTGTTGCAGATTTTAAAACGGAATTGAAAAGGTAGGTACGGTTAGCAACAGCCACAAAAGCAACACAAAACCTCTTGGAAAATTAAGCTCGGGGGAAACATCAGTAAAATAAAGATCAGCTATGTCTAAACATGCACACTACAACACTGGTACTTTAAAACTTGATGTAAGAATCAAATCTTTTTTTTTTTTTTTTTGAGACGGAGTCTCATTCTGGTCACTCAGCCTGGAGTACAGTGGGGTGACCTCAGCTCACAGCAACCTCCGCCTCCGAAGTTCAAGCGATTCTCCTGCTTCAGCCTCCTGAGTAGCTGGGATTACAGGCACATGCCACCACGCCCGGCTAATTTTTGTATTTTTAGTAGAGATGAGGTTTCACCATGTTGATCAGGTTGGTCTCGAGCTCCTGACCTTAGGTGATCCACCCGCCTCAGCCTCCCAAAGTGCTAGGATTGTAAGAATCAAATTTTAACGACATTAGATGTACAGAATGTAGCCTGGAGAAACTGCACTGGGTAAGAAACCATCCCGTTCCATCAACCTGCACCCAGCCACAGACATACACCAATACCCTCCCAGGCTAGAAGCTATAATGAGTAAATGATTTATATTGATGAACTGATTAATAAAGATCTTGGCTGTCAAATGTACATGGGAAAAACCCATCCCTCTATCAGTTAGCTATCTTCCAGTAGCAATAAGCCAGCTTGATCCAGGTACCCAGACCATTTCATTGAGACTCAGCTTCTCCCAGCACTGAGCCCCGGCCAGGTTCAAATGCCAACGAAAGAAAAACTACACATTTTCCAAGTAACTACCACGTGAGTCTCAAATCTCAATCTGATTGCATTAACTTGGCTCATTTGCATACTACGGAGTCAATCACTGTTCAGGGGGCTGTGCCGCTCAACCCCAGACTGGAAGTGCCCACCTGAAGGCCTGGAATTGAAAGTAATGGCAGAGCGAGAAAGGGGGTCCTGCTGACACCTGGACAAAGACAGAGGGATCCAGGGCGGCAGAAATAACCACCCCCGAGCCAGCGCCACGCTTTAAAGATAAATCTATTTGCAAAGAAATGAGAATGGCAGACAATGGGATCTTTCTACAATGTTATGTAAAAAAGCAGGGCATTAAATTACCTTAACAAAGTCTCTAGAAAATACTTCAAGAAAAGTTTCTGGTGTCAGTATAAAAACAAAAATTTATTGATTTCGGTATAAAACAAAAGTGATTCCAATCTTTTTAAAGGTATCCCAAAGAATACTAACATAGATTAATTTATAATCCATAGATTCACTCTTAAAATTCTCTGTTTCCTTTATTTTTCTTTTTCTCTTTCCTATGGTGCTGATTCTTCTATACTTTTCGAGTTTTCCATATTGCGCTCCCTAAAGCTTCCATTATACCGTTTTTCAGTCTGGGTGCAGCGGCTCATGCCTGTAATTCCAGTACTTTGGGAAGCCAAGATGGATGGATCACCTGAGATCAGGAGTTCGAGACCAGCCTAACCAACAAAGGGAAACCCCATCTCTACTAAAATACAAAACTTAGCTGGTTGTGGTAGCAGGCACCTGTAATCCCAGCTACTCAGGAGGCTGATGAAGAGAATTGCTTGAACCTGGAAGGGGAGGCAGAGGTTGCAGTGAGCTTGGATTGTGTCACTGCACTGCACTCCAGCCTGGGCGACAGAGCCAGACTCCATCTCAAAAAAAAAAAAAAAACCTCCTGGACCCCACAGTGGGCAAGCACTTTTCTTCGGCTGCCTTCCCTCAGCCACCACCATTTTAATTCCTCCTCTCCAGTATCCCTCATTTCTCCCTCTCCCCCAATGGATTTTTCTAAAACATACAATAATATTGGCAGCAGCTGGATAGTGTTGAGTTGGCAACTCAAACTGTTTTTGTTTGAGACAGGGTCTTGCTCTGTCTCCCAGGCTGGAGGGCGGTGGCACAGTCATACCTCACTGCAGCCTTGAACTCCTGGGCTCAAGTGATCGTCCTATCTCAGCTTCCCAAAGCACAGGAACCACAAAAATGAGCCCACCATCCCCCAAACCCAAAACTTTCCTTATTCTGCCAAAGGAAACAAAATGAAGTTGTAAATATTAATATGTAATTTATTTTGTTTACATTACATACATACATACGCAGTCAAGATGTCTTGGGGGTCAAAACATCAGTCAGATCACAGCAGTGGCTTCAAAACACCATCATAACAGCCATACACGAACATTGAATGAAATACACATAGAGGCTGAGATGGGAGGGTTGCTTGAGCCCAGGAGTTGGAGGCTGCAGTAAGGTGTGATCATGCCACTGCACTCCAGCCATACCCACAGAGCAACACCCTGTTTCTAAAAAATGAATAAGTAAATAAACGTTTTAAAAAACTTAGAAAAGAAAAAGTGAAAGAGGCAGAGGAAGAGGAAGAAGGAAAGAAGGAAGGAAAGAGGGGAAGTAAGGAAGAAGAAAAGGAAGAAAGGAAAAAAGAAAGGAAAGAAGGAAAAAGGAGAAAGTAAGAAAGAGAAGGGGGGGGAGGGAGGGGTGGGGGGAGGGAGGGAGGGGAAGGAGAAACAAAGAAAGGGCTAAATTACATTCCTGAGAAGATCTGACTGGAGCCTGGGCAACAGCAAAACCCTGTCTCTGCAAAAAGTTTTTAAAAATTAGCTGGGCATGGTGGCATGTGCCTGTAGGCTACTCAGGAGGCTGAGGCAGGAGGATTGCTTGAGCCCAGGAGGGCAAGGCTGAAGTAAGCTGTGATTGTGCCACTGCACTCCAGCCTGGGCAATAGAGTGAGACCCTGTCTTAAAAAATACATACATATGGCCAGGCGTGGTGGCTCAAGACTGTAGTCCCAGCAGTTTGGGAGGCCAAGGTGGAAGGATCGAGAGTTCAGGAGATCAAGACCATCCTGGCCAGCATGGTGAAACCCCATCTCTACTAAAAACACAAAAATTAGCTAGGTGTGGTGGCGTGCACCTGTAGTCCCAGCTACTTGGGAGGCTGAGGCAGAAGAACGGCTTGAACCCGGGAGGCGGAGGTTGCAGTGAGCCAAGCTGAGATCTCACCGTGGCACTCCAGGCTGGCCACAGAGACTCCATCTCAAAAAAAAAAAAAAAAAAAAAAAATACACACACACACACACACACACACATGCAGTACATATATAGTATATACATACCATATACACACACATGCACTATATATATATTGTATATACATAGTATGTATATACACATATAGACACACACATATATATGTAGGTTCAGCTAGTGGCCACCCCAATTATGGTTGGAGGCAGTTCTCAAAGAAAGGGGTGTCATTGTGAATTGGACTTCATACTCAAAAGGTGTCCTCCCCTGCAGTACACAATCTTAGGAAAAAGGAAGAGAGAATGGACAACGACGTGTCGTCTGCTCGTTGTGACGAGCTCCTTACGGACGGAAGGTATTCAAGTTGCCAGGTTACCCCACAGCTCTGCGGCAACTTCAATTCTTGCCTCCTCCGAAGAAAGAATTTGACTGAGGGACATAAGGCAGAAAAAGACCAAGACAAGTTTCACAGCAGGAGTGGACGTTCATTAAAAGCTTCAGAGCAGGGGCCAGGCGCAGTGGCTCACGCCTGTAATCCCAGCACTTCAGGAGGCTAAGGCGGGTGAATCATGAGGTCAAGAGATCGAGACCATCCTGGCCAACATGGTGAAACCCTGTATCTACTAAAAATACAAAAATTAGTCGAGTATGATGGTGCGCACCTGTAGTCCCAGCTACTCAGGGGGCTGAGGCAGGAGAATCGCTTGAACCTGGGAGGCAGAGGTTGCAGTGAGCTGAGATGGTGCCACTGCACTCCAGCCTGGGCAACAGAGCCAGACTCCGTCTCAAAAAAAAAAAAAAAAAGCTTTAGAGCAGGAAAGAAAGGAAAGTAGGCTTGGAAGAGACCCAAGCAGGCCCCATGAAGGCCAAGTGCCCCGTGTAACTGTGATCCTAGGACCTTCTCTGCTGGCCCACCTCTGGCATCTTGTGCCCCCTTCCCGTGAGTCTTTCCTTAGGGTGGGCTGCCTGCACGTATAGTGCTTTCTTCACGCAGGAAAAGTGAGCACGCGCAGTGTGTGTAGGGAGCTGCACACATGCCCCTCAGAGGCTTTCTTCCCTTTTCTGGTGGAGAGTCCCCAGGAGGTCATACTCCGCCATTTTGTCTCTTAATGCACAAGCTCAGACTCACTTGCCCAATACTTGAGATGTTACTGGAAGCCCTTTCTGCTTCCCCTGGCACCTGCATTCAAATTAACTCTTTAATGTAACAGCTGTGGACCATCAGGAGATTGTCTCTCCCTGGCGCCAGCTGCTGAGTGATCGTTTTTAGAGAGGCAATGTGATCATTGTGGAACCAGCACCTGATGATCTCCTGACATTCCTGGTGAGTCAGGGGAGAGCCCTCTGCTGCCCCACTCATGCCTGTCTAAGTACCTATAACAGGCCGAAGAGCGGACCCCAATAGAAGGCCACACCCTAATCCCCAGAATCTGACTATGTTACATTACATGGCAAAGTGTATGATCACAGGTCATAGACTTTCCCGGAGTGTTGGGAGTTAGCTCAGTCTAATCACACAAGCTCTCAAAAGCAGAGAACTTTCCCCAGCTGGAATCAAAGATGCAGTAGCAGAAGGGGAAGTCAGAGAGACCCCGGGAGTGAGTATGTGGTGCACTCTTGCTAGCTCCGAAATGTAGGGGCCCCATGCAAGCGCCCAAGAGAGACCTCGAGGAGCTATGGGTGGACCCCAGTAGACAGCCAGCAAAGAAATGGGAACCTCTGTTCCTGAGTTCAAAGAACTGCATTCTGCCAGCAAGAGTGGGCTCAGAAGTCCATCCTCCCCTGTGCCTCCCAGCAAGAGCCCGGGGCCTGCACCTTGACTTCAGCCTTGTGACACCCAGAGCAGAGAACCAGTGGAGCCCACCCAGGCTTCTGACCTACTGAATTGGGAGCTAAAAAATGTGGGTTATTTAAAGTTGCTACATCTTTTGTTTTGTTTCATTTTGTTTGAGACAGAATATCGCTTTGTTGCCCAGGCTGGAGTGCAGTGACATGATCTTGGTTCACTGCAACCTCCGCCTCCCGGGTTCAAGTGGTTCTCTGATTCTCCTGCCTCGGCTTCCTGAGTAGCTGGAATTACAGGTGCCCACCACCACACCCGGCTAATTTTTGTGTTTTTAGTAAAGATGGGGTTTCAGCATGTTGGCCACGCTGACCTCGAACTCCTGACCTCAAGTGATCCGCCTGCCTGGGCCCCCAAAGTGCTGAGATTACAGACACAAGCCACTGTGCCTGGCCCTAAAGTTGCGACATCTTTATCACTGGTACAGCAGCAACAGAAAACTAACAGTCATTTAGTAAAATTAGGTATTTAGATCCTGGAGAAGAGGAAATATGGCCTGGAGGATACATAATATATTATGTTCCCCTTGTCAAGAAATGTGACAAGTGAAGGAATGCAAGGGCAAGGAAGGTGATTTCTTGATCTTGGTAGCCTTCCCTAGGCCACACAGCATGTTTCTGGTGGACATGAACTGAATAAATCAAATATTCAGTTAGTCCCCGGGGAATGAGAAGTGCCTACCTAGAGTTAGAACAGAGCTGAATGCATGCCGAAATCACAATAGGAAACAGATGTGAGAGTTCACAGCCTGCAGCCGCACGGGCAATATCCACATCTTCTATTCAGTCTCTACGTACTCCAGCTTTCCTCTGCTCAGTCTAGCATTTTCCTCTGGACCATTGGCTTTATTTCTCCTACGTGAGAAATGGTTGTTTAACAGTGGCTCACGCCTGTAATCCCGGGACTTTGAGAAGCCGAGGCCAGCAGATCACCTGAGGTCAGGAGTTCTAGACCAGTCTGGCCAACATGATGAAACCGCGTCTCTACTAAAAATACAAAAATTAGCCAGGCATGGTGGTGGGTGCCTGTCATGCTAGCTACTTGGGAGGCTGAGGCAGGGGAATAGCTTGAACCCGGGAGGTGGAGGTTACGGTGAGCCAGGATCATGCCACTGCACACCAGCCTGGACAGAGCAAGAGTCTGTCTGGAAGAGAGGAGAGGGAAGGGGAGGGGAAGGGAGCGGGGGGAGGGAGGGGAGGAGAGGGGGTTTGCAGTAGCTTTGATTTTTTTTTGTTTCTTTACTTTTAAGTTGAGGGGTAGCCATGCCAGTTTGTTATATAGGTAAACTTGTGTCATGGGGGTGTGTTGTACAGATGATTTCATCACCCAGGTACTAAGCCTAATACCCATTAGTTATTGGTCACGACCCTCTCCCCTTCTCCCACCCTCCACCCTGCAGAAAGCTTCAATGTATGCTGTTCCCCCTCTACGTGTCCACGTGTTCTGCATTTAGCTCCGGTTATAAGAGAGAGCATACTATTTGGTGTTCTGTTCCCGCGTTCGTTTGCTAAGAACAATGACCTCCAGTTCCACCCATGTTGCTGCCAAGGACATGATCTCGTTCTTTTTTTATAGCCTTGATTCCTAAGCACACTGAAGTTTCAGCCAACTCTCTGAAGATTAGAGGACATTAGTAACATGGCATGCAGATTTATGGGATTCTTAGACTCATATTCGTAGCCTTTGTGCTCCCCCAGTGTACAAGCCTGGCTGAACACCTTGATGGAGAGTAAGGTTTCCAGCAAGCAGGCAGAGAAGCTGGCAGAAAGGGAGATGGGGGAACGGGGACTTAGCATAGTGTTTTTGTTTTGGTTTTGAGACAGGGTCTCACTCTGTGGCACAGGCTGGGTGCAGTGGCACCATGTCGCCTTACTGCAGCCTCTACCTTCCTGGCTCAAGTGATCCTCCCACCTCCTCCTCCCAGGTAGCTGGGACTACGGGTGTATGTCACCACGACCCACTAATTTTATTTTTTATACAGACAGGGTCTCCGTATGTTGTCCAGGCTTGTCCTGAATTGCTGGGCTCAAGCGATCTTCCCTCCTCAGCCTCCCAAAGTGCTGGGATTATAGGCATGCGCCACGGTGCCCGACCCTTGGCCTGTTTTAAAAGCTCTGAAACTTCAAGGACATAAACCCTTCATTATAAGGAATGATATTGCCTTATAAAAGATGATGACAAATTTGCTTCATTAAATGAAGAAAATATTTTAAAATACTCTTTATTGCTTCCTATAGAAAATCTGAGAAAGTTAATAAATATGAGCAAGGCAGGCCAAGCATGTGACTTGTAATCCCAGCACTCTGGGAGGCCAAAGTGGGAGGATTGCTTAAGTCCAGGAGTTCAAGACCAGCCTGAGCAACATAGCAAGACCCTGGCTCTACAAAAAATAAAAAATTAGCCAGGCGTGGTTGTGCATACCTGTGGTCCCAGCTACTTGGGAGGCTGAAGTGGGAGAATCACTTGAGCCCAGGAGGTCAAGGCTGCAGTGAGCTGTGATTGCGCCACTGCATTCCAGCCTGGGCAGCAAAGTGCGTCCCTGTGTCTATTAAAAACAAAAAACAGGCCAGGTGTGGTGGCTCATACTGTAATCCCAGCACTTTGAGAGGCCAAGGCAGGCAAATCACTTGAGGTCAGGAGTTTGAGACCAGCCTGGCCAGCATGGTGAAACCCTATCTCCACTAGATAAAATACAAAAATCAGCCAGGCAGGGTGGTTGGTACTTGTACTTCCAGCTACTCAGGAGGCTGAGGCAGGAGAATTGCTTGAACTGGTGAGGCAGAGTTTGCAGTGAGCTGAGATCATGTCACTGCCCTTCAGCCTGGGCAACAAAGCAAGACTCCATCACAAATAAATAAATAAAAACAAAAAACAAAAGCACTAGTGAGTGAAGCCATTTTGGGTATTCCACCACAACCCAGCTGCCAGCTGAATGTAGCAAGTGAGTGGATCCCAACCACCACCACCTGGAGCAGAAGAACCAACAAGCTGAGCCCTGCCCATATTCTTGACCCTCAGAATTATAAACCAAAAAGTATCTGAGACAGGTCTCAATCAATGCAGGTTAAGTACATGCCTGGAAATAATAAACACAAACTCACAGAAGCAATCATCTGTGGCCTATGCCTTTCTCCAAAGATGATTTTGAGGGCTTCAGTATTTAAAGGGAAAAAGCAGGCTTCAGGGGAAAAGGGAGGGTCTGGCCATTCATGTACTGAGAAATTTTTTTCTTTTGGCAGAGTGAATTGGGGTCTCAAGTATTAATTTTTTTTCACAGAATCATGAGAAATTATAAATCATTATTATGCCATTAAGTTTTTGGGTAGTTGATTATGCAGTAGATAACTGGAGCAAATAATTTAAGATAATATTGTTCATTTATGTAGAAATGTGTATTTAGTACCCACTGTAAACCAAAAATAAAATTCTTTTTTTTTTTTTTTTTTTTGAGACGAAGTCTCACTCTGTCACCCATGCTGGAGTGCAGTGGCATGATCTTGGCTCACTGCAACCTCCACCTCCCAGGTTCAGGCAATTCTCCTGCCTCAGCCTCCTGAGTAGCTGGGATTGCAGGCATGTGCCACCACACCCAGCTAATTTTTGTATTTTTAGTAGAGACGGGGTTTCACCATGTTGGTCAAGCTGGTCTTGAACTCCTGACATCGTGATCCGCCTGTCTCAGCCTCCCAAAGTGCTGAGATTACGGGCGTGAGCCACTGCGCCCAGCCCGAAAAATAAAATTCTAAGCCCCCCAACCATCTAAATGGACCCCTTCTCTCAGCGAAGGGCATTCCAAAATTAACCTGAAAAACTAGTTCAGTACATGACGGGAGGTGGGGTTGGACACGACTCATGATACCCTCCTTCCTTCGGAATTCAGGAGAAGCTGAACAGTGTTAACATCAACACAGACCTTAAGTCTGTTAAGAAACATTTACAATCTATTGTCTCTGAAGCCTGCTACTTGGAGGCTTCCTCCGTATGATAAAACCTGGGTCTCCATAACCCCTTATTGTAACCCAGATATTTTTTTCTATTGACAGTAACTCTTTCAACCAATTGCCAATCAAAAAAATTTTAAATCTATGTAGGAACTGGAAGCCTCCCCCCTCCACCACTTCGAGTTCTCCTGCCCTTCCAGATTGAACCAACGTGTGTTGATTGATGTCTTATGTCTCCCAAAAATGCACAAAAGCAAGCTGTGCCCCAACCACCTTAGGCACAAGTCATCAGGACCTCCTGAGACTGTCATGGGTGCATCCTTAAGCTCAGCAAAATAAACTTTCTAAACTGACTGAGACCTGTGTCTCAGAGATGTTTGGGTTCCCATCACTATGTGCCATATACCGTTCTATGCACTAGGAATATAGAATTCTGTAGCATACAGACTATAAAATTCCTGCCTTCGCAGAGCTTATATTCAAGGGTGGAAGTGTGTGTGTGTGTGTATATGTGTGCACGTGCATGTGAGCATGTGTGTGCATTTGCATGTGTGTGTGTGTGCATGTGTGTTTAAGAAACAAACAAGATAAGGAGAAAGGCCAGGCACTGTGGCTACACTTGTAATTGCTGTGCTTTGGGACGGCAAAGTGGGAGGATCACTTGAGACCAGCCTGAGCAACATACCCAGGATCTACAACAAATCCTTTAAAGTTAGCAGGGTGCAGTGGCATGTGTCTGTAGTCCCAGCTACTCAGGATGCTGAGGCAGGAGGATGGCTTGAGCCCAGGAGCTTCAGGCTGTACTGAGCACTGAGCTCTGATCACGCCACTGCACTCCAGCCTGGGCAGCAGGGCAAAGACCCATCTCCCCGCCCCTCCAAAAGAGCAAAACATATAATAACTTCTGGGGTGTCAAGTGCTACAGAGAAAAATGATGCAGTGCAGGTAAAGGGGACAGAGGGTGTTGGGACAGTGCCACTTCAGGCAGGCCGACTGGGAAGAGCCTCCCGAGATGATGCCCTGGAGATGCCGCCCTGGAGATGCCACTGTGGGCCTCCCAGATCCTTCTGGGGCCGCAGAGACTCCCTGCCCACTGCACCACGTGTGGTGGGAGCCACGGCTTTCACCTGAGTCCCTCGCTGAGCACTGCTTCCTAGGGTGGCTTCAGGCCACAATGCCCACTGCTGTGAGGTGGGACAACCCCAGTGGCTGCGCAGGTGCCAGAGCTCAGGGCAGGGGCACCTTGGTGAGACCTTGCTGTCAACCCCTGCTTCCCAGTCCCACTTCCCCTCTCTCCTCCCCCGGGTGTCGACTCTTCCAATAACTTCCTGTTTCCCAGGAACTGGACCCGAGACAGACAGGAACGTGGGGGAGGAGGCCAGCCAGGCCTTCCATGCAGGAGCAGGGGGCTCAGGGAGCCTGTGGAGGGTCGCGTGCTCCTCCACTCCAGCCTCCAAGCAAAACCCTGGCAGCACAGCCGGGGCCTGCACACTCCCAGCCAGTGCCTCTCAGGCCTCATCCCCACCACCTGGCATCCTCTGGGGAACTGCTCTGTTTCCACAGGGACCAGCTGTGTCCCATGCCTTCTTCAGGGTTTTGGTTCCGTGACCTTCCTGTGAGGCCCATTGGGACCCATCCGATTAGTAATTGCCACCCCCACCCGCTTTGAACTGTTCTGTGACAGCACTTTGGACAACAGGTAGAGGCTCATGCCAACGCACCCGGCTAATTTTGTCTTTCTGTAGAGTTGGGGTCTCACTGTGTTACCCAGGCAGCAGTGCATTGCCCAGGCCCTCTCCATGCCAGCTGCTCCTCTCAGCCCCTCCCGGCATTCACCAACCCAGAAGCCCGAAGAGCCCCATAGTTTCCGGGTTTTTACAGAGAGCCCATTCGGTAGGCATGACTGATGAAATCGTTGCCCAGTGGTGATTAATGCAATCTCCAGCATCCCCCCAACCACCAGAGATAGAGGGTGGGGCTGAAAATCCCAATGCTCTAATCCTGAGGTTGGTCCCCCCTGGCAATGAGCCCCCATCTAGGGCCCACCTAGGACCCACCAGGAATCATCTCATTAGCATAAACCCTGGACCAGGTGAAGGGGCCTGTTATGAATAACAAAAGCCACTATCCCCCCATCACTTGGAAATTCCAAGGATTTCAGAAGCTCTGTTTTGGGAACTGAGAGGAAGACGGAATGCGGGGTCTTGCCCACCTGGGACACCCTCAGCATCCCCCTTTCTCTGTGCACTTTTCCCGTGCACCTGCCACCTCCTGAGGCTCTGCTCAGCACATGGCCATCTGCTGTTTCTTACCTGCCTTCCTCCTCAGGAATCTAAGGGCAGGGATTTTCATCTGCTTTGTTCACAAATTATCTTCCCCACCTAGAATGGGGGCCCGCACACGAGGGTTTTTTTGTTTTTTGTTTTTGAGACAGAGTCTTGTTCTGTCGTTCAGGCTGGAGCTCAGTGGTGGGATCACAGCTCACTGCAAACTCCCCTTCCCAGGTTCACGCCGATTCTCCTGCTTCAGCCTCCTCAGTAGCTGGGATTGCAGGCGCACATCACCACACTAGATAATTTTTGTATTTTTGGTAGAGATGAGGTTTTGCCATGTTGCCCAGGCTTGTCTTGAACTCCTGACCTCAAGTGATCCACTCACCTCAGCCTCCCAAATTGCTGGGATTACAGGTGTGAGCCACTACGCCTGACACATATGAGGTTTTTAATATTTGTTGAGTGAATTAATAAAGAAAAAGGTTACTCTGCAAATTTTGCTTAGTATGTTTATCCATTCAAAAGTAAATGGGTGAGTAAATGCGGCGGGTGAGTTACGGCAAATTACAAGTTTGTGAACTTTACAGTCTTCATTTGCAGAGTGAGTACATTGATTCTGATCGCATTCATGGCTTAATTTAATGAGCACTCACCCTGTGCGGGTGTCACAGGCTGATGGGTTCTTCTTGTCTGCTGTCCTGGAGGAGCTAATGAGAACAGCAGGTGCCACAGCAAAGAACGAGTTAACAACTAGAGGGCCAGCCAATCGAGGAGAACTGGGAGAAGCTTCTCAAGCTCCTCTCCCTGCGACTTGGAGGCTCAGGTTTTTAAAGGATACCTTGACAGGCAGGGGTCTGGGGAACTGGAACAACTGATTGGCTGCGTATGGAATCCCAGGGGTGTTTTTGCACAGGTGAGTCAGGTCCCAGGAAGGGCAGGATGTTCTCAGGACCAGGTGGCATCTCTTGGTCTACCAAAATGCAAAATCTGAAAAAGATCCTTTTTTTTTTTTTTTTTTTTTTTGAGACAGAGTCTTGCTTTGTCACCCAGGCTGGAGTGCAGTGGTTCGACCTCAGCTTACTGCAACCTCTGCCTCCCAATTCAAGCAACTCTCCTGCCTCAGCCTCCCCAGTAGCTGGGACTACAGGCACCCACCACCATGCCTGAATTGATAACGTACTAAGCAAATTTTGCAGTTTTTTGTATTTTTAGTAGAGATGGGGTTGTGCCACGTTGGCCAGGCTTGTCTCGAACTCCTGATCTCAGGTGATCCACCTGCCTCAGCCTCCCAAAGTGCTGGGATTACAGGCATGAGCCACCGCACCTGGCCATCTTTTTTTCTTTTTTTTCGAGACAAGACCTCTCTCTGTCAACCAGGCTGGATGCAATCATGGCTCACTGCAGTCTCTACCTCCTAGGCTCAAGTGATGCTCCCACCTCAGCCTCCCGAGTAGCTGGGACTACAGGCACATGCCACCACGCCCAGCTAATTTTGATTCTTGTAGAGATGGGGGTCTCACTCTGTTGCCCAGACTGGTCTCAAACTCCTGAATTCAAGAGATCCTCCTGCCTCAGCTTCCCACACTGCTGGAATTATCGGCATGAGCCACTGCAACCAGCCTCAAAGACCAGTTCTTTAGATTTCACAACAGTGATGTTATCTATAGGAGTAGTTGGGGGAAGCTATAAATTTGTGATCTTCCCCCCCCCCACCGCCAACCGGTTATGTGACTCTGGGGCAGTCAGCAACTTATAGGAAAAGACTCCAAGGAATGGGAGGTCATTCTTCAACTGTGCCTATTCTTTAGGAAAGTCTGAGCCTCTACCATAATTTTTAACTTTCCCCATGAATGAGGCTTCAATCTCTGGACAAGAGGGGAGTCGGTTTCCCTTGCCTCCAAGTTTCATAAACTAAGTCCCTCTCATAGTTACCATGGCCTCTGTGCTAGATAAGAAAAAAAAAATATTCAGCCTATGAGGTTAGAAGCAAGATGGAGTCAGTCATGTTAGATTTCTCTCATTGTTTATAATCTGCAAAGGCAGTTTCGTAATACGGCGTTGTTAGACCATTTAACCTCCTGTCACCCCGAGGAGACTTCTGTTCAGCAGTAATTTGGATAAAAACCCAGTGAGCTTCCTACCTGTTTTAAATTCCTGACCGAGAGTGGTGGCTCATGCCTGCAATCCCAGCACTTTGGAGTCCGAGGTGGAAGGATCTCTTGAGGACAGGAATTCAAGACCAGTCTGGGCAACATGGAGAAACCCGTGTCTACAAAAATGTTTTTAGTTAAAAATAAATCAATAAAATTCTGTGATTCCAAAGTATTCTATTTTTTTGGACTTATGAAATAATAGGGAAAATTTAAAATTCATCCCCATTCCTGGCCCTTAAGAATTGAGAATATCAGTTGACCATCACAGTGTTTCTTCTGCTTGTAAGTCCAAAGCTGGCTTAGAATTCAATGTGTCTTCTCTTCATCCTGGATACAGAATGTAAATTTAAGCGGGTATGAAATTTTAATGATATCTGAAAATGCAATTGCCTTGTTTAATTTATCATTATGCAAAGTTTAAGTTTAGAAATAAGCTATCCTTTTAAAGATGGGGCCGAATACATTATCTGGAAATAGCTTTCAAAATATGATGTCACATGCTATATCCGGTTCGTATGCTTGCTCTCAGAAGTGGCTGCAAAGTCAGTGGCCTAAGGCAACACAGATTTGCCATCTTGCAGTTGCAGGGGTCAGAAGTCAGGTGCAGGCGTCAGACGTCAGGCGCAGGCATGGTGGAGTAAAGCAGGCTGATTTCTGCCAGCTTCCGGGGGGGAATCCATTTCTTTGCCTTTCCTGGCCTCCAGAGGTGCCTGAGTTTCCTGGCTCCTGACCGTTTCTCTGTCTTCCGCACCAGCAACGTGGCACCACCCTGACCCTTCCCCATGGCGCCGTCTTTTCTCTGACCACAGTCAGAAACGGGGCTCCACTTTTAAGGATTCAACTGATTAGACAGGAGATGTGCACAATCCAGGATAATCTCCCCATCTGAAAATCTGTACCTTTCATGCAACTGCAAACTCTCTTGCCACAGAAGGAGACATTGACACTTTCTAGCGACCGGGGCCGGGACCTCCTTGTGGCCATTATTTGCCAACCACAGATACCCTGGGCTTAGCTTTCAGAGAATTACTTAATGCATCCGTTTATGTGCATGAAAGGAAACAGCATGACATTCTTCACACATCCTGACTTTTGTTTAGCTTATTTACTAATTTACTTGCTTATTTATAGAGATGGGGTCTTGCTATGTTGCCCAGGCAGGTCTTGAACTCCTGGGCTCAAATGATCCTCTCACCTCGGCCTCCCAAATTACTGGGATTGCAGGCATGAGCCACCACACGCAGGGACTTTCCACATTAACCAATCAAATATTTTCTATTTATTTTAAATTGAATTTAAAGATTGAAACCACAGTGTGACACCATTTTCCCAACTTCTAGTGAAAACAGAAATTGAGAATACACAGCTTCAGTTGGGCATGGTGGCTCATGCCTGTCATGCCAGCTACTCAGGAGTCTCAGGTGGGAGGGGCCCCTGAGCCCAGGAGTTTCAGGGAAGCCTGGGCAGCATTGTGAGACCACATCTCTATTTAAAAAAAAAAAAAAAAAAAAAAAAGTCTGGATGCGGTGGCTCATGCCGGTAATCCAGCACTTTGGGAGGCCAAGACAGGTGGATCACTTGTGGTCAGGAGTTCAAGACCAGCCTGGCCAATGTGTTGAAACCTCGTCTCTACTAAAAATACAAAAAAATTAGCTGGGTGTGGTGACAGGCACCTGTATTCCCAGCTACTCAGGAGGTTGAGGCAGGAGAATTGCTTGAACCCAGGAGGAGGAGGTTGCTGTGAGCCAAGATCGTACCACTGCACTCCAGCCTGGGTGACAGAGTAACACTCTGTCTCAAAAAAAAAAATACCTAGCAAAAAAAAAAAATACCTAGGAATCTAAAGGTCCATAAAATAAAAGCCTCAGTGTGCAAATATATATGTTTAAGGATATTAACTGCTACATTGTTTTCGTGGGGAGACGAGCTACAAAGTCTTGAAGGTCTATTTGTAGTGGAAGATTTGAATAACGTGGGCTTAAGCAATGCAGTGACTCTTGTGTGCAGCGGAGATCCTACCGGATGAGCCAGCAGTGCTGTCCTTCCTCACCTCCAGCCAGGTGAGGTCATGCACCAGGCCCCTGAGACACACTGCTGAGATCCACAGGCGAAGCGGCCACCCAGGTCGCCTTCGACTCCTGCCCCTGGTTCTGAACTATTCTACCAAAGTATGTTCTGAATTAATGTAAGTGTATATATATATATTTACATACATATGCAGATTAATATATTACTTGTGTACATATATACATATATTTATTTTATTTTATTAATTTTTTGAGGTGGAGTCTTGCTCTGTTACTCAGGCTGGACTGCAGCGGCATGATCTTGGCTCACTGCAACCTCTGCCTCCTGGGTTCAAACGATTCTCATGCCTCCGCCTCCTGAGTAGCTGGGACTACAGGCCCTCGCCACGACACCCGGCTAATTTTTGTATTTTTAGTATAGACAAAGTTTCATCACGTTGGCCAGGCTGGTCTCAAACTCCTGACCTCAGGTGATCCGCCCGCCTAGCACTTCCAAAGTGCTAGGATTACAAGTCTGACCAATACACATATATTTATTTTTTTATTTTTATTTTTTTGAGGTGGGGTCTTGCTCTATTGCCCAGGCTGGAGTACAGTGGCTCAACCTCAACTCACCGCAACTTCTGCCTCCCGGGTTCAGACGATTCTCCCGCCTCAGCCTCTTGAGTAACTGGGATTACAGAGAAAGGCATGGGGCAGAGTTTTCCCTGGAGATACGAGAGCGCCACGGCCCTGCCCACACCTCAATTTCAGGCTTCCACCCTCCTGTGCTGTGAAAGACTCCTTTCTGCTATTTTAAGGTGCTGGACTGTGTATTTCCTTAGGGCAGCCCTGGAGAAGCCCACGCTACCATATAATTATCTGATGAATAGCACAGTTACGTGGCACTGGGTGTCGACACATCTTAGAAGACTCAATTTATTAAAAGCACATATTGAAAATGGTCCACAATTTTTGAAACCCTAAAAATAATACTGAAAATATAACTATATAGTGGAAAATGTAATAGGTATATTTTGAAGCTCAGTGTCTGTGAAGTGTCGCAGGCATCTCTCAACCTTTGAGAAGTCCTGTTATATTCTTATTTTTTTATTTTATATTTATATATATATATATAAAATATACATATATATACACATAAATTAATTTATTTATTGAGACGGAGTCTCACTCTGTCACCCAGGCTGGAGTGCAGTGGCGTGATCTTGGCTCACTGCAACCTCTGCCTCCCGAGTTCAAGCAATTCTCCTGCCTCAGCCTCCAGAGTAGCTGGAATTACAAACATGCGCCACCACGCCTAGCTAATTTTTTTGTATTTTTAGTAGAGATGGGATTTCACCATGCTGGCCAGTCTGGTCTCAAACTCCTGACCTTGTCATCTGCCCGCCTCTGCCTCCCAAAGTGCTGGGATTACAGGCATGAGCCACGGCACCCAGCCTATTTTTTTTATTTTTTTGAGACAGAGTTTCACTCTTGTTGCCCAGGCTAGAGTGCAATGGCATGATCTCGGCTCACCACAACCTCTGCCTCTCAGGTTCAAGTGATTCTCCTGCCTCAGCCTCCAAAGTGCTGGGATTACAGGCATGAGCCACAGTGCCCGACCAGTATGTTCTCTTTTATACAGAGTCTCACTCTCTGTCACCCAGGCTAGAGTGCAGTGGCATGATCTCAGCTGACTACAACTTCTGCCTTTCGGGCTCAAGCAGCTGTCCTGTCTCAACCTCCCAAGTAGCTGGGATACTGGTACATACCACCACACCGGCTCACTTTTGTATTTGTTGTAGACATGGGGTTTCACCATGTAGCCCAGGCTGGTCTCGAACTCCTGGCCTCAAGTGATCCACCTGCCTCGGCCTCCCAAAGTGCTGGGATTACATTTGTGAGCTACTGAGCCCAGCCTGTATTTTCTTTAACTGCTGTATTTTTCACCTTAGTAATCATCACTATTTCATAGATGTTACTTAGTTCGCAGGTTCATTTTCTGTCTGTTTTATTCAATGTCCCAGTCCCTGGAGAGTGCCTGGTACACAGCAGTTGCTCAATTAATATTAATTAGGTGGATGAACTGATATATCCGTGAATTTTTCATTCCTGTATCTTCGCCTCAGTAGAGTTTTCTAACTCAAACAACTCAGGGCTCAGGCAGAACAGCCTGAGCGTCAGATGACAAGGGGCAAATGGCTTGGGGCCTGGGTCTGAGATTCAACAGGGAATGGCAGGCGGGGTGCAATGGCAGATGGTAGTGTTTGCCCTGTCTGTGGGGGCAGCGGCTATATACACCCAGAAGGTTGTAGCCACGAAAGAAATGAGGCTCAAGGCCTCTCAATCTTATTATCACTTTTTTTTTTTTTTTTTTTGAGACGGAGTCTCGCATTGTCGCCAGAGCTGGAGTGTAGTGGCGTGATCTCAGCTCACTGCAACCTCCGCCTCCCGGGTTTAAGTGATTCTCTTGCCTCAGGCTCCCAAGTAGCTGGGACTACAGGTGTGCGCCCCCACACCCAGCTATTTTTTGTATTTTTAGTAGAAATGGGGTTTTACCACGTTGGCAAGAGTCTTGATCTCTTGACCTCGTGATCAGCCCGCCTCAGCCTCCCAAAGTGCTGGGATTACAGATGTGAGCCACCGCTCCCGGCCCATTTTCTTTTTTTTTTTTTTTTAGACAGAGTCTCACTCTGTCGCCCAGGCTGGAGTGCAGTGGCACAATCTCAGCTCACTGCAACCTCCACCTCCCAGGTTTAAGCAATTCTCCTGCTGCCTCAGCCTCCTGAGTAGCTGGGACTACAGGAGTGTGCCACCACGTCCAGCTAATTTTTTGTATTTTTAGTAGAGACGGGGTTTCACCATGTTAGCCAGGATGGTCTTGATCTCCTGACCTCATGATCCGCCCACCTCGGCCTCCCAAAGTGCTGGGATTACAGGCGTGAGCCACCTCGCCCAGCCTCTTATCATGATTTTCAAAGGAATCCAGATACCTGGATTTTATGTGAAATACCCTTATCTTTTATATCAGTTATCTATTACTGTGTAATAAAGTTAATGGCTTGAAACAACAATAAACCCTTTTTATCTCACAGTTTGTGTGACTTAACTGGATTGAGGTCTCATGAAATTTGCAGGTAAGGTGTCAGCTAAGGCTACAGTCACCTGAAGATTTGACCAGTGCTGGAAGATTTGATTTCAGGATGGTGCACTCATGTGGCTGGCACGTGTTCTTGTTTTGTTTTGTTTTGCTTTTTTGAGACCGGGTCTCTCTCTGTTGCTTAGGCTGGAGGGCAGTGGCAGGATCATAGCTCACCACAGCCTTCACGTCCTGGGCCCAAAGCAATACTCCGGCCTCAGCCTCCTGAGTAGTTGGGTCTGTGGGCGCATGCCATTGGGCCTAGCTAAATTTTTTTATGTTTATTTTTTGTAGAGATGGTCTCACTATGTTGCCCTGGCTGGGCTCAAACTCCTGGGCTCAAGTGATTCTCCTGCTTTGGCCTCAAAAAGTGCTGGGATTACAGGGATGAGCCACCACACCTGGCTGGCTGCCAGGTTTATACAGGTTCTTTGCAGGGGACTTCAGATTCTGGTCACAAGAACCTGTCTGTAGGGCTGTGTTTGTCCTCATAATATGGTGACTGGGTCCCCCACAGAGTGAGTGATTCTAGCCACAGAGCCTCGGTGACCTAGTCTCCAAAGTAACACACTGTCAATTCTGACATATTCAGCTTGTTAGAAATAAGTCGCTAAGTCCAGCTCACACACAAGGAGACATTCATTGGAATCAACCTTTTCAATGGAGGGGGGATCAAAGAATTTCTAGGCATAAAACCATCAAATCTTAAAATGCCATCAGTGAGCTCAGATATAAAGCATGTTGTGACCCACCCAGCACAGGTCAGACGACACCCTGGAAGATTCCGTTGAGTATGGGTCACCGAAGAGTACACTCAGCACTGTTCTGATCTTTAGTTTTATTTTTTTATTTTAAAAATATTTATTTAAAATTTTTTTTCATTTTTTTTAAATTAAAAAAATACCATAGGCTGGGCATGGTGGCTCATGCCTGTAATCCCAGCACTTTGGGAGGCTGAGGTGGGCGGGTCACCTAAGGTCAGGAGTTCAAGACCAGACTGGCCAACATGGTGAAACCCGTCTCTACTGCAAATACAAAAATTAGCCAGGTGTGGTGGCACACGCCTGTAATCCCAGATACTCTGGAGGCTGAGGCAGGAGAATCACTTGAACCCAGGAGACAGAGGTTGCAGTCAGCTGAGATTGTGCCACTGTATTCCAGCCTGGGTGACAGAGTGAGACTCCATCTAAAAAACAATAAAATAAAAGTTAAAAAGATTATAAACAATTTTATTTAAAAATTTTATTAGAAACTTAAAAAATTATAGAGATGGGGCCTCACTATGTTGCCCAAGCCGGTCTTGGCTTCAAGTGATCCTCCCACCTCAGCCTCCCAAAGTGCTGGGATTACAGGCATAAGTCACTGCACGAAGCCCCTATTTTTAAATTAAAAAAAAATTTTGTTTGAGTCAGGGTCGCACGCTGTTACCCAGGCTGGAGCCCAGTGCATGCAAAGATCAGCCTTTCCCATCAAGTGTCATTATTAACGTTCAGTAGGCCTGCATATTTCTTATTCTTATTAGAACAGAATGCTGCTGTATCTCACTCCTCTTCCTGCACGTAGAAGGGTCAGGAGTAATTCATTCACCCAGGAGGCACACACCCGTAATCCAAGCCACTTGCGAGGCTAAGACAAGAGGTTCGTTTGAGCCCAGGAGTTCGAGGCTGCAGTGAGCTATGATCATGCCACTGTACTCCAGCCCAGGCAACAGAGCAAGACTGTGCCTCTAAAGACCAAAACCAAAGCAAAAAAAGAGTAATTCATTCAATAGTTCAATAAATATTTTTTAAGTATACATTATGTGATAGGCACTGTGCTAGATACTTTGAATATCATGACATGGTATGTCACTTATTTTAGCGAAGGAATGAAAGATTTAAAAACAAGCATGTAAATAATTAAGCAATATGTTCTCAGTAAATGCTCTGAAAAAAATAAAATGGGTGCTGACATGGCGAAGGTCTGGGGGTGGTCAGGGGCCTGAAGGGGGGAGAAGGAGCCAGTCAGGCCAAGACGTGTAGGGAAGAGCATTTTGTTTGTTTATTTGAGACAGGATCTTGTTTGGTTGTCCAGGCTGGCAGTGGCACAATCATGGCTCACTGCAGCCTCCACCTCCCAGGCTGAAGTGATCCTCCTGCCTCAGCCTCCCGAGTAGCTGGGATTACAGATGCGTGCCACCATGCCTGGCTAATTTTTGCGTTTTTAGTAGGGATGAGGTTTTACCATATTGGCCAGGCTGGTCTTGCACTTCGAACCTCAAGTGATCCATCCACCTCAGCCTCCCAGTGCTGGCATTACAGGCGTGAGCCACTGCACCTGGCCAAGGGAAGAGAATTTTAAACAGAGGAACCAGTAAGTGCAAGGTCCAGTGGCGGGAACAAATTTGGCAGGGGGTAAGATATGGACATGCTTGTGAGGCTACAGGGAGAGGGAGGAGCCGAGGTGGGAGAGGCAGACATGAGCTAGGACCCATGGGACCTCCTTGGCTACAGATTTCATGGTTCTAAGTGAGACAAACAGGAAATTACTGCAGGGTTTTACGAGCGGAGGAGGATGATCTGATATGGTTTTAAAAGCCCACTCTGGGCCACGTGTAGTGGCTCACGCCTGTTATCTCAAAACTCTGGGAAGCTAAGGGAGGAAAAGTGTGGGTAGAAGTTTGAGACAAGCCTGGGCAATATGGCAAGACCCAGCTCTACAAAAAAGTAAAATAAATTCCGGGTGTGGTGGTGCGTGCCTGTAGTCCCAGCTACTCGGGGGGTTGTCAGGGGGCTGAAGTGGGAGGATCACTTGACCCCAGGAGTTCAAAGCTGCAGTGAGTCATGCTCACAGCACTGCACTCCAACCAGGTGACAGAGAAATACCCTGTCACTAAAAAACAAACAGATCCACTCTGTGCCTCCTGATCAGAGACACTAAGAAGGCCACATCATTTTTGTGGCTTCTTACCCCAAACTGCATGAGCTGTATTTAATGATGAGGGAGTGGCAGAGACATCCAAAAGACAGTGTACAAAATACCTGGCCTATCAAATACTCTGCAAGGCCAGGCGCGGTGGCTCACACCTGTAATTCCAGCACTTTGGGAGGCTGAGGCGAATGGATCACCTGAGGTCAGAAGTTCAAGACCAGCTTGGCCAACATGGTGAAAACCCGTCTCTACCAAAAATACAAAAATTAGCCGGGTGTGGTGGTGGGTGCCTGTAGTCCCAGCTACTCAGGAGGCTGAGGCAGGAGAACCGCTTGAACCCAGGAGGCAGAGGTTGCAGTGAGCTGAGACTGCACCACTGTACTCCAGCCTGAGTGACGAGAGCGAGACTCCATTTTGAAAAATAAAAATTGACACCCTTGCGCAGGGACCATGCTATTCTCCTCTGTATCATTCCAATTTTGGTATACGTGCTGCCGAGGTGACAACTCGATTACCTATCCCAACATAATGAAACCCCCGTCTCTACTAAAAATACAAAAAATAAATAACCGGGCATGGTGGTGCAGGCCTGTAATCCCAGCTACTCAGGCAGCTGAGGCAGGAGAATCACTTGAACCTGGGAGGCGGAGGTTGTGGAGAGCCCAGATGGCGCCCCTGCACTCCAGCCTCAGTAACAAAGTGAGACTCTGTCTCAAAAAAAAGAAGAAAAAAAATAGAACATTGCAGGTAAAGTCTTGTTTGACTCCTCTGCTCAGTTCCATCACACTCCCTTCTACCATTTCTTGAAGCAATAATCATCAGGATATGGTATATAGATCCTTGCAGTCAATTTCAAAAAATAAAATACATATATCCAATAACCAATATGCTCTTATGTATATTTGTAAAAATATTATATAAATGGCATTATGCTATAAATATAATATGTATATATATGTGTGTGTGCGTATACATAAAATACATATATATATTCCCTCTAGGTAAAATTACATGTAGGGTTAGGCTTTACATAGTAATTTTTTTTTTTTTGAGACAGAGTTTTGCTCTTTCTGCCCAAACTGGAGTGCAATGGTGCAATCTCAGCCTATTGCAACCTCCGCCTCCCAGGTTCAAGCGATTCTCCTGCCTCAGCCTCCCAAGTAGCTGGGATTACAGGCGCATGCCACCACGCCTGGCTAATTTTTTGTATTTTTAGTAGAAACGGGGTTTCACCATGTTGGCCAGGCTAGTCTCGAACTCCTGACCTCAGGTGATCCGCCCGCCTCGGCCTCCCAAAGTGCTGGGATTACAGGTGTGAGCCACCACGCCTGGCCTATGTATTAATTTTCGAAGACAGGGTCTTGCTCTGTCTCCCAGGCTGGAATGCAAGGGTGCGGTCATTGCTCACTGCAGCCTGGAACTTCTGGGTTTGAGGGATCTCCTACCTCTGGTTCCCAAAGTGCTGAGATTACAGGTGGCCTAGACTTTATAAAGCGATTATCACTTCTTTTCTCAACATTATCCTTTTGACATCTATCTAACCTGTTGAAACAGATGACCATCTTTCCTTTTCAATGTTCTACAGGATTAAATGTTGTGCACATGCATGAGGCATGAGTTTCACTTCAGGGCCTCTCCCTAGAAACGGAAATCCAGGGTCACAAGCAATGGGCATTCCCATTTTGCTGTTAGATTCTGCTCTCCCACCAGCAGCGTCTGAGAGGTGGTTGGCGTTCCCCTGAGGGTCCTCGGGGAGCTCGGACTTGAGTTCCCAGCAGGCCTGTTATCGCCCTTCTTGTGCCCAATTTGCGTCACTGGGGTTCCCAGCAGACTCGCCTGCAAGTGTGCTCGTGACTACAGGGCGGACCCCTCGGTCCCTGGGGCTCTTTCCCTACGGGGGACTCTTCTGAGGCGCTTGACTGCGCTGATTTGGGCCTTTTATCTGTCTGCATGCCGTCAGGGGCGCCCAGGAAGGCCTTGTAGGTCGGGGTCCCTCTAGCTCAGCCTGGTCTGGGCTCTTCACAGCTTCAGCCCCACAGGGGGCTGGGAGACTGAGCACTTCCTCATTCCGCCCCCGATGGTAACTAGGGCTGGAAGACCCGCCCATATTGCAAACAAAATTTCATCATTTTGTTTGTAGGACGCTGCCGCCAAGGCTGCCGACCTATATGAAACGCTCCGAGAAGGGGTACTATGGCCGGGCGCGGCGGCTGCATCTGCAATCCCAGCGCTCTAGGACGCCGAGGCGAGCGGATCCCCCTGAGGCCAGACTGGGAGACACAGTGAGATCCTGTGTCTCAATTAAAAAAACAAAATTAGCCCGGATGTAGTGTGCGCTTGTAGTCCCAGCTACTCGGAGGCCGAGACGGGAAGACTGCTTGAGCCTGGCAGTTCGAGACCAGCCTGGGCAATACAGCGGGACTCCGTATCAAAAGAAATAAGTACCCGTTTTTCTGGGTGGGCGCATCCCTCTCTGATGCCTCGCTCTCCAACTGCCCCTGGGCCTGGGGGCGTGAAGGCTAAGCTCTGGGGGAGACAGAGGCGCGGGCTGACCCTGGGGGACCCGCATAGGACTCACTCATTCATTCGTTCTGTCACCTACCCGTCCTGCGCTCACCCCAGCGCCGCCCTACGCCCCAGGACCCCAAGTACCTTCACCCCACCGGGCGCAGACAACGACAGACGGGCCTGCGCCTGGAAGCCGCGTGCCTGATCGCGTCTGCCCGAGCGAATCCCGCCTCCCGCCGGGAGGCCGCAGTGCCGAGCCAGTCCGGCCGCGCCCAGCATCTCCCGCCCAGGAGCGCACCGCCTCGTTGTTGGCGCATGCGCGCCCGGGAGCCCGCCCTGGGTGTCGGCGCACGTGGTCCCTGCAGGTCGGCGCGCGTGCGCGCTGCTGGCTCGCCCTCCCACCCGATCCACCGCGCCTACTGCCCCACCCTACACTCTGGGACAGCGGGAGCGGCCGACCGAGCCGGGTTCCGTGCGTGCGCGCACGCGCGGGCCACGTGGGCGGGCGCCGCGCCGTCGCCCCGCCCCTTGCAACCCCGCCCCGCGCCGGCCCCGCCCCTGCCTGCGCGCCGGCGTCGGCTGCGTCTCCGGCGTTTGAATTGCGCTTCCGCCATCTTTCCAGCCTCAGTCGGACGGGCGCGGAGACGCTTCTGGAAGGTAGCGACGCGGCTGGCCGGGCAGGGCCGGGCGGGGACAGGGGCCGCGGCGGCGGGACAGGGGCCGCGGCCGGGGTCAGGGCCCGGGCTGGTGGCCGGCCCCGGGGCAGCGAGCGACTGTGAGTAGGTGGGTGGTGCGGGCTCGGCCGGGCCGGGGCAAGAGACAGGCGTGGGGTCGGCGCCCGCCCCCGCGAACCCCGGCTCCATCCTCCGCTCCCATCCCCGTCCCGGTCCCTGTGTCGTCTCTATTCCGATTCCTCCGTCCGTGGTTCCTCGGGTCCCGCCGTCCCGGATGCCGGCCCCGCCCGCCGCCTTCCCGCTCCGAGGCCCGGCCGCCATGGCGCCGCGGGCGGGAGGCCTTTGTGGGGCGGGCACGTGGGGCGCGGGGGGCGCGGGAGCGGGGCCGCCATGGGCTGCGGGGCCGCGCGAGCGCTCGTCTCCGTCCTCTGCCCCCGCAGGAACGCCGCGATGGCTGCGCAGGGAGAGCCCCAGGTCCAGTTTAAAGTAGGTAACCCTGCGGGGCGGGAGGCGGCCGGGCCTGACCGCGTGCGCCTCGCGGGTCCCTCCTCCCGGGCCCACGATGGCTGTAGCGGGGCCCCGCATCCACATTCTTTGTTCTAAGTGAGCCTGTGGTGGTCACGGTTCCGTGACTCTGGGACCTTGAGAGGTGAAGTGTTTTGGGTTTACTTCCGAAATGTGTTCCCTAACAGCTTGTATTGGTTGGTGATGGTGGTACCGGAAAAACGACCTTTGTGAAACGTCATTTGACTGGTGAATTTGAGAAGAAGTATGTAGGTACGTGCGGGAAAACCTTGTATGTGGACGTGTGAGAAATGGGTAAATGCGTCCACTCAGTGGCATCGTTTCCGTTTCAGCCACCTTGGGTGTTGAGGTTCATCCCCTAGTGTTCCACACTAACAGAGGACCTATTAAGTTCAATGTATGGGACACGGCCGGCCAGGAGAAATTCGGCGGACTGAGAGACGGCTATTATATCCAAGGTAAGTATTTGTAACTTGCTGAATCGTTTTTGAGAGGTTTTGTGTACTTCAGTCTTCAGGGTTACAGAAAATCAGGTCTGTTCCAGCAAACAGTGCTTGATACTGTCATGGGAATTGTGTCATTTTTGGGTTAAAAAAAGACGTGAGCTTCAGGGATTTGACCACCATTTTGGTGGCAGAGGAGAAAATTTTGTGAAAGTTGTGTCATTTGCATGCTGTGTCATGCTAGGCATGATTTAGAAAACTATGACTTACACTGGGTACATGTCATAGTTTAAAACAATAACAGGCTGTTACAGCAGTTCAATATATGAAAACTTAGGTTCATGTATGTATTTTGGCGTAGTGATCAACGATCGTTTCCACTCCATTAAAAAACACCAGACACTAGACCAGAGGAGATAGGGTTCTTAGCAAGTGTTATGCAAGACTAGCTGATTTCTTGTTAAGTTGTTTGTACCAAGTTGCGGAGAGTATTTTTCTCAAATAGATTGATTTTAAAAATTGCAAGGAAAACGTTCATTATACCAAAAGAGGAGTAAAGGAAATACTCGTCTCTCCTGGAACCTCACTTTGCTGATAACAATTATTTGGAATCATTCCATGCCTTTTGTTTTCCTTTAGCAGGTACGAATAAACACAAGAATTTCCCCCAAAAAATCTTTTAACCAGAAACTTGTGGTTTCTTGCCTTATCAACCATACCATAGCTATCCCTGCAGGTGAATATATAGACTTTATTTGGGTTTGTTATTATTTTTTGAGACAGGGTCTCTCTATGTGGCCCAGCCTGGAGTGCAGTGGTGTGATCTCAGTTCACTACAGCTTCTGCCTCCTGAGCCAAGCCGTCCTCCCACTTCAGCCTCCTGAGTAGCGGAGACTAGAGGCAGAGGCCACTATGCCTGACCAAATTTTATATTTTTTTTCTTGTAGAGATGGGGATTCATCATGTTGCCCATGCTGGTCTCGAACTCATGAGCTCCGGTGATCCACCCACCTTGGCCTCTCAAAGTGCTGGGATTACAGGCATGAGCCACGTCGCTTGGCCTGTCTGGATTTAAGACAGGAATATTTCCTGGTATAGTCAGCCATGGCATTTAAAGACCTTCTGAAGAATGTATTTCCAGGCCCTACCCTGAGAATATGGCAGCTGGGTTGTCCAGAATCTCACTTACAATTAATGTACTTGAGATAGTGTTGGGATGAGGGCACTGTTAATGGTGAAGTATATCAGGGAGACTTGACAGGGTCAGCTCATCTTGCTGAGGAAGAATTGTGAATTCACATTTTTCCAGTTGAAAGTGAAGGGAGAGAGCTGGGAGACTCAGTGAGATCTAAGACTGTAACTAGTTGAATCCTAGACCGGTTCTTAGCATTCTTCACTTGTGTAGTAAACTAGGCGTACTAATTACCACAAATGTTCGTTTCAGCCCAGTGTGCCATCATAATGTTTGATGTAACATCCAGAGTTACTTACAAGAACGTGCCCAACTGGCATAGAGATCTGGTACGAGTGTGTGAGAACATCCCCATCGTGTTGTGTGGCAACAAAGTGGACATTAAGGACAGGAAAGTGAAGGCAAAATCCATTGTCTTCCACCGAAAGAAAAATCTTCAGGTGTGTGAAAATGAAAACTGAGTTATTTCTCTTAGAGGAGATGATATGTAAGACCGTGAAATTGACCAGAGTCTGTTATATATGGAAAAATGTTATATTTTTGATACTATTTTTATTGTTTTTAAAGACTGATAGAGATGGGGTTTCACTATTGGCAGGGTTGGTGAACTGAATGTGTGTGTGTGTGTGTGTGTGTATGTCTTTTGTTGTTTGAGGCGGGGTCTTGCCCTGTTGCCCAGGCAGGAATGCAGTGGCATCAACATAGCTCACTGTAGCCCTGAACTCCTGGCTCAGGCAGCCCTCCCACCTCAGCCTTCTGAGTAGCTGGGACCACAGGCACTCACCACCACGCCCACCTAATTTATTTTTTGTAGAGATGGAGTCTTGCTCTTTTCTCCAGGCCTGATCTTGTACTCCTGGCCTCAGGCAATCCTCCTCCCTCATCCCCCCAAAGTGCTGGGATTACAGGCATGAGCTGCCATGCCCCACCAAGAATCTTTTTCTTATCTTGGAATGTTCTAGGAAAATCAACTTTAAGAACTAATTTTTACTTTTTTAAACAGTACTACGACATTTCTGCCAAAAGTAACTACAACTTTGAAAAGCCCTTCCTCTGGCTTGCTAGGAAGCTCATTGGAGACCCTAATTTGGAATTTGTTGCCATGCCTGCTCTTGCCCCACCGGAGGTTGTCATGGACCCAGCTTTGGCAGCGCAGTATGAGCACGACTTAGAGGTATTGTGGCCGCTTTGCTGTCCAGGCTGTTGCGTTTGGCTTGTTTATTCCTGGCAGTTTTGATCTGGAGTGTTAAGTTTTCCTCTCTTCATCTAGGTTGCTCAAACAACTGCTCTCCCGGATGAGGACGATGACCTGTGAGAATGAAGCAGGAGCCCAGCGTCAGAAGTCTAGTTTTATAGGCAGCTGTCCTGTGATGTCAGCGGTGCAGCGTGTGTGCCACCCCATTATTATCTAGCTAAGCGGAACATGTGCTTCATCTGTGGGATGCTGAAGGAGATGAGTGGGCTTCGGAGTGAATGTGGCAGTTTAAAATATACCTTCATTGTTTGGACCTGCATATTTAGCTGTTTGGAACGCAGTTGATTCCTTGAGTTTCAGATATGAGACTGCTGCAGTCACATCACAATATTCAGTGGTGAAATCTTGTTTGTTACTGTCATTCCCATTCCTTTTCGTTTAGAATCAGAATAAAGTTGTATTTCAAATATCTAAGCAAGTGAGCGCATCCCTTGTTTATAGATAGCATTTTGAAACCACTACAGTAGAGGAATTCATGCCATGTTAATATTTGCTTGCCTTGCTATCACTTAATTGGAAATCTATTAGGTAAATTTCTCCCTATGTCTACTTTTTATTTTTGTACATTTGAGCTGTGTCTCACAAACTCAGCATGACAGGTCAACAGACTATTTGGTTAGAAGAGTTAAATGGTGTAAATATTAGTGCAGTTAAACTAAAGCAATGACTGTCTCCACCTTCATTTTGACTAGGTAGGGTCATCTAGGGAAGAACCTGCTCGATTGGTGACCTGTCAACAAAAATGTGGTTTGTACATACCAAATGGATATTTTAAGGGTAATAATTGGTTTTGTTTTATGGTAAAAGTAATGTTTCGATAACTTCAAACAGGATGGAATGTCTGGATGGCGGGAGCTTGGGAATTCTTGGTGTTAAAAAGTATAAATTTTGCACTTTCTGTTTAAATGTCAGATGCTTAGTGTAAAGTTGATACTCAAGGAAAATGGTCCATGTTTACCCGGTTTTCAGGTACTCCCAGACTTTCAAGATACCTTAGCATTAAGTTCTTAAGCAGTACACACTATACTGTTTGGTTTTTTTTTTTTTTTTTGCCCTGAGGATTTGTTTGTAGGGCAGCACAGCGGAGCAGGACATGGATGAAATACTAGGAACGTGGCGCAGTGGAGCAGTGTTGGGGCGGGTGGGGGGAGTTTCTCAGTAACAGAACAGCTTGTGAAACTTTTTTATCAGACTAAACATTTAATTTATCTTGTATATTTTCCACAAATAAAAATGAATTAGGTCTTTATCCTAATTAGGAGTTCCATCCCATCAGTGCTATTCTTGTAGCAGTTAGAAATCTTAAAAATAAGAGCTATTTTTTCTCATACAATTGCTACTCTAGTCCAGTTTACCAAAGTTTTCTTTAGATGTCTGATTATCTGGAGATGATAACTTTCCTACCTTAAAAGGTATAGAAAGGATCACTTAAATAAATGGAAAAATGAAAAAGGTGAAGCTGAATAAAGTTCTACTTACTGTATTAACTGGCAACAGTCCTCGAGTGTCTTACGATCTGAATTGCTGTGTATGTGACACTGTATTCAGAACCAGCTTCTAACCAGCCTGTGTGAGGTGGGAAGTTTTTTCCCCGTAATTGGGATGTTTTGAACCTAAGGTGTATGTGTCGTTTGTGACCTTGTGTAGAATGCAAGTGGTGTTGACTTTCTGGATCTTCTGTGTAACAGTTGACATTTGCAAGTGATGTCACTTACCTGTCTAACATGGTGTGGGAGAGATTGACAAGTCATTTATTGGAAGAATAATTGTTGCAAAATATATTGCTTCTACTTTGCCTGGATTTTCTGAATCATCTCTAGTATTGCTTTAGGAAATAGTGAATGGTTAGCAGAGATTATTATCTTCTGTGGGGGAGGGCGGGGGAGGGCAGGGGAGGGGGTCAGTTCTATCCAGATGGTACAAATGGGAAAAGTCTGCTCTCCATTTTTTGAAGTCTGGTGTCTTAACGGGGGAGGTCTTGAACACTTTATACAGAGTTACTGCAGTCTAGCAATAGCTTGTTAGAGCAGAGTCACTAAGAAAAAGCAGTTAATGCGGGGGTCTTGTCTGTATATGATGTGAAATAATTGGTAAATGGGTAGTGGTAAAGTGTTGGGACAACAGTTTCAATTTGTGTGAGAGCCAGTTTTTGAAAAACTAGGATGGGGTTTTTTGATCATATCAATCATAAAATGTCTAGAAAAGATGACATTCCACAATAGCCTCCAAAGAGAACTGGTTTCCTGGCTAACTTCACCTGGAGGAACTCAAGTACAGAGAATTTCTGGTTTCTTTTGCAACACAAAAAAGTTACCTGCTGAGCAAATGGAAGAGGGAGGGATTCAACTTTTCTTGCCAGCCATCTGACAGACATCGTGTATAATGTTTTCTGCCACGATGGGGCTGCGGGGTATCCTGCCCAGCAAGATAACATGAGACTTACGCTCTCCCTGTGTAGCACAGCACCCATTCTAACTCCTCGCAGCACCTTTTACCCTTCAAGCTGAGGGCATGGTGGGGAGAGAAACCACCTAACCACTTGCCTTTAGTTAAGGGATCAGTCCTGTTGAAAAAACAAATCTGTTGTGTCTCCCGTGCTCCACGTTTGCCACCAGGCCTTGTACGCTCTGGTCACGTGCATCCCGAGATGACACACTGTGTGCATGCTGCTTTTCAGAACACTCCCCATTCCTGAAGACAGCCCTACCAGTGAATGCTTTAGTGTCTTTAGACTTCATTCACTGGTTTTTTGCCTTAGGTGAGTCAGATGTCCAACTGGAGACATCGCAGACTTCACTCTGCCCTAGTCAGCATGGCAAATCTGCAGTTGTAACTTTCCTTGCCTAGTCGAATTGCCATGAAGGCAAGGGCCCTGTCTGCTCTCTCCTGTCCCAGGTGTTAAATATTCTGTGGGAACCTCGAGGAAGAGAACTTGGGGGTTAGAGATGGGATGGGATTGATGGAGGTAGGTGGAGAGAACAAGATAGGGAGGGTTGCCCTGTGGCCACCACAAAGCCTTGTCATCCCGCCCCTCAGCAGACTCATCCATTGAGTGAGCAGCCACTGTGAATGCCAGGTGCCAGCTCCACCCGTGCTGGTGGGCTCTTAACGAGGCAGGAGAAGAGGGTTCAGGGGCTTCTCCAGTAAGTGTGAGGTGTGAGCTGCAGTGCCTAAAGCCACTGATACCCGCTGTCAATGTCAATTTCTGGTGACGAAATTATGGGTCAGGCAGGTGGTCGAGGGGGCGTGGCAAGGTGGTCGTGTGGCAACCGCCCCCCAGGCGTGAAGGATGGGAACCACATGGCTGGGAAGCGCAGCTCGGAAGCCAGCGGGCAGGGAGCCGAGTGGGCAGTGCCGTAGGTCTGGGGGAGAGCACCTGCTTCTTGCTTCCTCTCTCTCCCGATGTCTGACTTTTTCCCCCACCAAATGAAGAAGTCGTACATGCTCTGTATTAGAAGTGTGGGAATTTGAGTAGTTAAAAGGCACGGTCGCCACAGTTCCCACCACTAGAGGTAACTTGTTGACATTTTGTCATATATCCTTTCAAATGTTTTCTAAAAAGGGGATTATGCTATAACGCTCTTTCCTAACCATGCTTCACTTTTTATCATGGGCTTTTCTGTGTCAGTGGGTTTTGCAGCGCTTTTCATAATTACCCAGTGAAGCAGAGCTCAGCCAGGCTGGCATTTACTGTGACAGCCTCTGTGGTTCTTGTCAGATGGCATTTCTGTCTCGTCCCACTCGTCTGCATGCTGCTTGCAGAGTGGGTTTAACTCTTGCAGGGAAGTTTATTTCCAGATGTGACGTCCCCATGCTTTTTCTTCCATGCGCTTCTCAAGCTGTTGTGTTTGTTAAATTTTTTTTTTTAGTCAGTCTCTCTATGTCACCCAGGCTGGGGTGCAGCGGCAGGATCTTGGTTCACTGCAGCCTCAACCTCCCAGCCTCAAGCGATCCTCCCTTCTCAGCCTCTCAGGTAGTTGGGACTACAGGTGTGCGCCACCACACCCAGATAACTTTAAATTTTTTTGTAGAGACGGGGATTTCGCCATATTGCCCATGCTGGTCTTGAACTCCTGAGCTGAAGCAATCCTCCTACCTCAGCCTCCCAAAGTGCTGAGATTACAGACGTGAGCCACTGTGCTGGCCATATGTTTGTTACTTTAAACTTCTGAGGGTGTGCCCTGCTTTATAAATTCCTAATAGAAAACCAAACTTATTTTTAAAAATACTGTGTGTGTGTGTTTGTGTGTGTCTGTGTATCTTGGTGTGTGTGTCTCTGTGTGTGTCTCTGAGTATGGCCGTGTGTGTGTCTGGGTGTGTGTGTCAGTGTCTGTGCATGTCTGTGTGTGTGTGTCTATCTTGGTGTGTGTGTCTCTGCATGTGTCTCTGTGTGTATCTGTGTGTGTCTGTCTCTGGGTATGGCTGTGTGTGTCTCTGTGTCTCTGGGTGTGTGCGTCAGTGTGTGTGTGTCTCTGTGCCTGCCTCTGTGTGTGTGTGTGTGTGTGTGTGTGTGGATGTGTGGGTGTGGGTGTGTGTGTATGTCAGTGTGTCTCTGTGCATGTCTGTGTGTCTGCGTGTGTGTGTGTGTGGATTTTCACCATGTGAGCTTCCACTTTGCATTCCCAGCATTGGACATAGTGGAAGAGGCAGAGCACATGCTGAATTACACACATTTTATTACACGGCTCCCTTCATGCTGTTTATTCTATACATTCACATTTATAGCCCGGCCCAGTGGCTCATGCCTGTAATCCCAGCATTTTGGGAGGCCGAGGCAGGAAGACCACTTGAACCCAGGAGTTTGAGACCAGCCTGGACAACATAGTGAGTTCCCCATCTCTAATTTTTTAGAAGTAAAAAAATTAAAAAATCCATTTATGTTTTCAGAGACCTGCAGGGGCAATGTATCCTCCTCTCACTTCTCACATGTTCACATTCTGCAATGCTCCAATTTGGAGCTCAGAAAATATTGATTGGCGATGTTGGATTTGGACTATAGGAACAAATTATAGGAAAAAATAGTGTTAACCAAAGGACAATGTCATAACAAGGAGGAAACTGAAAGCTTAAATTGCAAAAATAAAAAGCACATAATGGTCCAGATCCCAGTAGGCCCAAATATGAGAATACATTAGAGATCAGTTGATTAATTAGAGACGGCAATTCTCTCATCCAGGCTGGAGCTCCATGCCGTGACCATAGCTCACTGCAGCCTCGACCTCCTGGGCTCAAGCCATCCTCCCTCCCCCGAGTAGCCAGCACCACCACGATGGCACCCCTGCACTCCAGCCTGGGTGACAGCGAGACCCTGTCTCAAAAAACAAACCAAAGTGAACCACACTGCTGCGGTACTGCCTCATCTCAACCAATCACATCTACAGTGACCTCTTTCCAAATAAAGGCACATTTTGAGATTAAAGGGGTTGGGACTTGAACATGTCCTTTTGGGGGACACAGTTCCACCTACAGTTGTGTCTCCAGGCTTCTGATCCTAGAAGCGTGTTGCGACATTCTCTTTGCTGTCTTGCTTTGCACGTGGGCAACAGTTTCTCTTGGCTTGACACACAGACATACACAGAGCTGAATGGCTGGATCAAAAAGACATTCACAACACGTGCCCACCCAAGGAATGTTACATGTTTTCTAGTTTGTAACTTTTCACTTAAAGTCTTCCTGATTCACAAAAGTTGTTAATTTTAATATGGTTCAATTTATTGATAGTTTTTTGTTTTTTTTTTTTTTTTTGGAGACAGTCTCGCTCTGTCACCAGGCGCCAGTCTGGAGTGCAGTGGCGCGATCTCGGCTCACTGCAACCTCTGCCTCTTGGGTTCAAGCAGTTCTCCTGCGTCAGCCTCCTGAGTAGTTGGGATTACAGGCGCGTGCCACCTCACCTGGCTAATTTTTGTATTGTTAGTAGAGACGGGGTTTCACCATGTTGGCCAGGATGGTCTCGATCTCCTGACCTTGTGATCCGCCTGCCTTGGCCTCCCAAAGTGCTGGGATGACAGGCGTGAGCCACCACGCCCAGCCGATAGTTCTTTTAGTTCATGTTTTTATGTTTAAAATATCCTTTTCTATCCCACAGTTGAAAAGATACTAACCTACATTTTATACTAGGAATTTGTAAGTTTTGTTTTTGACAGATGAACCTTGATTCGTCAGGAGTTGGTTTTTGCATATAGTGTAAGATAGGGATTTTTTTTTCGTTTTCTTTTTTTTTCTGAGATAGGATTTCACTCTGTCACTCAGGCTGGAGTGCAGTGGCATGATCAGGGCTCACTACTGCCTTGCCCCTACAGGCTCAAGTAATCTTCCTGCCTCAGTCTCCCAAGTAGCTGGGACTACAGGTGTGCACCACCACGCCTGGCTAGTGTGTGTGTGTGTGTGTGTGTGTGTGTGTGTGTGTGTAGAGATGGGATTTCACCATGTTGCCAGGCTGGTCTTGAATTCCTGGGCTCAAATGATCTGCTCACCCTGGCTTCCCAAAGTACTGGGATTACAGGTGTGAGCCACTGTCCCCAGCTGTACATAGGGGTTTGATTTTGTTTTTTCTTTGTGGATGACCAGTTTTTCCAGTTCCAGCTCATGAAGTGTTCCTTCTCCTGTGCTGATTTGACATGCCATCCATGGCACATCCCATGGGCACATCCATAACACGACTCTGTTGCTGGCCTCTCTGTTCTCTTCCATTGGTCAGCATGCCTTTTCCTGGGCCACTATCACACTGTTTTAATTAATTACTATAGGCCAGGCTCGGTGACTCACGCCTGTAATCCCAGCACTTTGGGAGGCCAAGGTGGGTGGTGGATCACTTGAGTTCAGGAGTTCGAGACCAGCCTGGCCAACATAGTGAAACCCCATCTCTACTAAAAATATAAAAATTAAACGGGTTTGGTGGTGCATGCCTCCACATGTAGCTGGGATTACAGGTGCCCACCACCATGCCTGGCTAATTTTTGTATTTTTAGTAGAGACATGGTTTCATTATGTTGGTCAGGCTGGTCTTGAACTCCTGACCTCAGGTGATCCTCCTGCCTCCACCTCCCAAAGTGCTGGGATTACAGGCGTGAGCCACCGTGCCCAGCTTCTAGTATAATTTTGAAATTGCAACTACTTTTTATCATGAATATCTCTAAACATAACCAGAAGAAAACAACACCTCCTATTGGAATGGTGAAAACTCAGGATATTGACAGCATCAAATGCTGGTGAGCATGTGCAGCACCAGGAATGCTCCTTCATCGCTGGTGGGAGTGCAAATGGGGTGGCCACTTTGGAAGACAGTTTGGCAGTTTCTTATGAAACTAAACAGTATCTATGATATGATTCCTCAATCCTGTTCTTTGGTATTTACCCAAATGAGCTGAAAGCTTAGGTCCTCACAAAACCTCCACCTGGATGTTTATAGCAGCTTTCTTCATAAATGCCCAAGCTTGGAACCACCCAAGATGTCCTCCAGTAGGTGAAGGAATAAGCTGTGGTGCATCCAGAAATGGAATATTATTCAGCCCTGAAAAGAACTGAACCATCAAGCCATGGAAAGACACCAGGGGAGACAGATGCACTTTACTAAGTGAAACAATCTGAAGAGTCCACAATATGAACTATATGACATTCCAGAAAAGCCAAGCTGCAGACACACTGTAAAGATCAGTAGTTGGGGTGTGGGGGAGGATGAGTGGGTGTCATACAGAGGATTTTTAGGGCAGTGTGGAATGTTATCACAGGGATACGTGTCATTTTACATTTGTCAAAACCCACGAAATGTGCACCACCAGACTGAACCCCAGCGTGAACTGTGGGTGATAATGGTGTGTTGCTGTAGAGGCATCAGTTATCACAAACGGAGCACTCTAGGGGGGATGCTGATATGGGGCAGGCTGTGCGTATGCGGGCGTAGGAATGTGCTGGAATTCACTACACTTGGCAGCCAATTTTGCTGTGAACCTAAAACTGCTCTAAAAAAAGTCTATTTAAAGTAAAACAACAACAGAATAAGATTTCAATATAAATAAGTCTGTTATAAAATAGAGAACACCCATCAACGGATAAAAGTCAAGATTCTTTTTTTTTTTGAGGTCAAGTTAAAGCCATCTCAGAAACAAATAATGGAGTTGCCAGTCTCCAAAATAAGCCACGTGGGTAGAGATCGAATCATTAATAACTTCAGCATTTCTGTGCATAGAACCAGGGAAGTAATGTTTATAAATACATGTGAATCTTTAAATGTCTGCCCCTAATTTAGGCACGTTGAAATTGCTGCATTGAATTATGGAACTACAATAGAAGCCTCTGCAACCTTTATTCTGAGTTTACTGATCCTATTTACAGCAGAGGATCAGGAAAAAAGTATTACTATCTAGTGGAATAGTTGATCGACATAGTGACAGTAGACCATGACAATGATGTGTATTTAGTAGAATAGTTGACCGTGATGGTGATAGGTGACCGTGACAGTGATACATGTCTGATGTAATAGTTGACTGTGATGGTGGTAGGTGACCGTGACACTGATGTGTGTCTGGTGTAACAGCTGACCGTGATGGTGATAGGTGACGGTGACAGTGATATGTGTCTGGTATAATAGTTGACCGTGATGGTGATAGGTGACCGTGACAGTGATACATGTCTGATGTAATAGTTGACCGTGATGGTGACAGGTGATCATGACACTGATGTGTGTCTGGTGGAATAGTTGACCATGATGGTGATAGGTAATGGTGACAGTGATGTGTGTCTGGTGGAATAGTTGACCATGATGGTGACAAGTGACCATGACACTGATGTGTGTCTGGTGGAATAGTTGACCGTGATGGTGACAGGTGTCCGTGACACTGATGTGTCTCTGGTGGAACAGCTGACCGTGATGGTGACAGGTGACCGTGATACTGATGTGTCTCTGGTGTAACAGTTGACCATGATGGTGACAGGTGTCCGTGACACTGATGTGTCTCTGGTGGAAAAGTTGACCGTGATGGTGACAGGTGTCCGTGACACTGATGTGTGTCTGGTGTAACAGTTGACCGTGATGGTGACAGGTGTCCGTGACACTGATGTGTGTCTGGTGTAACAGTTGACCGTGATGGTGACAGGTGTCCGTGACACTGATGTGTGTCTGGTGTAACAGTTGACCGTGATGGTGACAGGTGTCCGTGACACTGATGTGTGTCTGGTGTAACAGTTGACCGTGATGGTGACAGGTGTCCGTGACACTCATGTGTGTCTGGTGTAACAGTTGACCGTGATGGTGACAGGTGTCCGTGACACTGATGTGTGTCTGGTGTAACAGTTGACCGTGATGGTGACAGGTGTCCGTGACACTGATGTGTCTCTGGTGGAACAGTTGACCGTGATGGTGACAGGTGACCGTGACACTGATGTGTCTCTGGTGGAACAGCTGACCGTGATGGTGACAGGTGACCGTGATACTGATGTGTCTCTGGTGGGAACAGCTGACCGTGATGGTGACAGGTGTCCGTGACACTGATATGTGTCTGGTGTAACAGTTGACCGTGATGGTGACAGGTGACCGTGACACTGATGTGTGTCTGGTGTAATAGTTGACCGTGATGGTGATAGGTGTCCGTGACACTGATGTGTGTCTGGTGTAATAGTTGACCATGATGGTGACAGGTGACCATGACACTGATGTGTGTCTGGTGTAATAGTTGACCGTGGATGGTGACAGGTGACCGTGACACTGATGTGTGTCTGGTGTAATAGTTGACCGTGATGGTGACAGGTGACTGTGACACTGATGTGTGTCTGGTGTAATAGTTGACCATGATGGTGACAGGTGACCATGACACTGATGTGTCTCTGGTAGAATAGTTGACCGTGATGGTGACAGGTGACCGTGAGCACTGATGTGTCTCTGGTAGAATAGTTGACCATGATGGTGACAGGTGACCGTGACACTGATGTGTGTCTGGTGTAATAGTTGACCGTGATGGTGACAGGTGACCGTGACACTGATGTGTGTCTGGTGTAATAGTTGACCGTGATGGTGACAGGTGACCGTGACACTGATATGTCTCTGGTAGAATAGTTGACCATGATGGTGATTGGTGACCGTGACACTGATGTGTGTCTGGTGGAATAGCTGACTGTGATGGTGACAGGAGAAAGCTATACTGTCTGTTTTCTCAGGAACATCTGTAGAGCATGTTTGGCTAATATTTCTCTTAATGCACGTCAGAACCATGCCATGCTGTTCTCCCTAACCCTACCTGACAGCACAGTGCCCGGCACACAAGACTTAGTAAAACATTGAAGTAAAAAAAAATCACCATTTTAAGTGTACAGTTTGGTGACATTTGGCACAGCCACAATGTCGTGTGAACACAACTATCTAATTCCAGGACATTTGCTTCGCCCCCAAAGAAAACCCCATGCTCATTAACCAACACTCCAGTGTCCCCCTTTCCTCCGCCCCGGCAGCCATGAATCTCCCTTCGGCTTTTATGGATTGGCTTATTCTAGACATTTCATAAAAATGAATTCATGCAATGTGTGGCCTTTGTGTCTGGCTTCTTTCATCAGCCTAATGTTTTCAAGGTTCATTCACGTTGCAGATGAATCAGTACTTCATTCCTTTTTTAATTTTTAATTTATTTTTTTAATTTTTAATTTTTTTTTTTTTTGCAGAGACAGGAGTCTTCCTATGTTGCCCAGTGAACTCCTGGCCTCAAGCAGTCCTCCCACCTTGGCCTCCCAAAGTGCTGGGATTACAGGTGTGAGCCACCCCACCCGGCCTAACTTTCTTAATTTTAATTTTAATTTTTTAACTAGGAGGCGAAATAATTTTATTTCACAGTTGTCTTTAAAACCACAAAGATACCTATTTTCTTCACATACAAACAGTACAGACACCTACACATTTTAGAAAATGATTATACAGATGCTCTCCTAGAAAAATGTATTCCATGATCTGGTTTCAGTGAGCTTGCTTGGAAAAAACTCACCTCTGGACTGATTCCTAAAACATAGCATTCCACCACTCTGCAACTTTTGGTTCAAAGCATTTATCATTGTCATCAGTATGTGGTGCCTGCCTTCTTATGTTTGATAGTACATACATAGGCTGGCTTATCACCTAATGTTCCATTGGTTTATCCTCCTTTTCTGCAGGTTCATCAGCAGGTTGAGCAGCTGTGCCTTTCTTCGAGGCCTTGCAGGAATGGAGACACATCATCATCGTCATAGATTGTAAACTCCAAGTCTTTACCAACAATTTCAAGGGAAACATTCTTTGTAGTTGGGTCCTGTTCTGCAGGAAGTGTCTGTTTTACTTTTTTCAGACGGAGTCTCTCTCTGTCGCCCAGGCTGGAGTGCAATGGCATGATCTCGGCTCACTGCAACCTCTGCCTCCCAGGTTCAAGCCATTCTCCTGCCTCAGCACCCCCTAGTAGCTGGGATTACAGGTGCGCACCACCATGTCCAGCTAATTTTTTTTGTACTTTTAGTAGAGATGGGTTTCACCATGTTGGCCAGGCTGGTCTCGAGCTCCTGACTTCAGGAGATCCACCCGCTTGGCCTCCCAAAGTGCTGGGATTACAAGCATGAGCCACCAAGCCCAGCCGTAAGTGTATCTCTTAAGGCACCCAGACCATGTGTAGCCAGTTCCTTTAAATTGCACTCCATAAATTCAGACACATGTCTCTCCAAGTAAGTACGAGCTGATTGCGAATAGGCTCCAGTGGACATAGCCCTGCAGTCAAAACAGTTAGCAGAGAGACAGGTCTGGAAAGCGTGAGGGCCCATATCATCATAACCAGCAATAAGCAGCCCAACAGCGGATGGTCTCCGGCTGCATCGATGTGTTGGTGTCTGGGTCTTGCTTCCAATTAGAGACAGAAGATGAGACACAGGAAGTGGTCTATCACTACAAATCGGGAATCCAAATACTCCTGGTGCACAAAATTATATAACAGTCAGCCCAGGCTGGCCTTGAACTCTCAAGCTCAAGCAATCCACCTGCCTCGGCTTCCCAAAGCGCTGGGTTTACAGGCACGAGCCACTGAGCCTGGCCGAGTTCTACTTTTAATATGCTCTCCATATGCCTCCTTTGAATCCCTTCTGAAATTGATATGTAACAAAATTCAGTCATGTGCACAAATCCCTTTTCTTTCTTTTGATAGTTGTACTGTATTGACGTTGTCAGAACACACAGCTGTGACATCATGACGTCACTCTCGCCCTTACAGGCATTTGTCTTAATTCTGCACGGACATGCATACTTAATGCTAACCAGCAGACTTTGCTGTCTCTCCAGTCATTCAGATTGTCCGAACAGTAACATGGGATTAGCCATTTGGGGTTAGTTTTCATAGATATTGTGCCCTTTTAATATCTAATTTCAGTCTTTTTTCATTTTAGGAAAAACTTCTCAAAATATAATTTTGTTTTTTTTTTTTTTTTGAGATTGAGTCTCTCTCTGTCCCCAGGCTGTAGTGCAGTGGGCGATCTTGCTCACTGCAACCCCTGCCTCCCAGATTCAAGCGATTCTCCTGCTTCAGTCTCCTGAATAGCTGGGATTACGGGCACATGCAACCATGCCTGGCTAAGTTTTGCATTTTTTTTTAGTTGAGATGGGGTTTCTCTATGTTGGCCAGGCTGGTCTTGAACTCCTGACCTCAAGGGATCCACCTGCCTTGGCCTCCCAAAGCGCTGGAATTACAGGCTTGAGTCACTGCACCAGGCCCAAATATACATTTTACTATTATTTTGCATTACTTCCTTGGTTTTCCTCTTCAGCAACTCCTATTAAATTTACATTAATAGATCTTCTTTTCTGATCTTCTATGCTTATTCCTCATTTTGAATTCGTTTCAACTTATCATTTATTTTTAAATTCAATTTTATGGAGGGATCATTGAAGTATACTAAACGCAGATATTGATGGTGTAACCTTTGTTTTTGAGGTGCACGTGGAGTTTCACATCCATGACACTCCAGGTAGCAGCTACTTCTGTGACCTCCAAAAGTTTCTAGTGCTCCTCTGTACCCATCCCTACCTCCACCCGTCCCCAGGATGTGCGTTCTCATCCCCCAGGATCTGGTTTCTGTCATTATACGCTGGTTTTCATGTTCCAGAAATTTATACAAATAGAATCATACAGTATATGCTATTTTTCTCTTCTTTTCTTTTTTCTTCTGTTATTTTTGGAGACAGAGTCTCACTGTCACCTAGTCTGGAGGGCAGTGGCGTAATCTCAGCTCACTGCAACCTCCCCCTCCTGGGTTCAAGCCATTCTCCTGACTCAGCCTCCAGAGTAGCTGGGATTACAGGGGCCCACCACCACGACTGGCTAATGTTTATATTTTTAGTACAGACAAAGTTTCACCATGTTGGCCAGACTGGTCTCAAACTCCTGACCTCAGGTGATCTGCCCGCCTCTGCCTCCCAAAGTGCTGGGATTACAGGCATGAGCCACCGCACCCAGTTAAGTATCTGCTATTATTCTTTCTGGCTTCTTTCACTCTGTGTAATTCTGAGATTCAGCTTTGCTATCACTTGTGTTGGTAGCTTGTTTTTTAATTGCTGAATAATATCCCAGTGTATGGATACATCACCCTTCCTTTATCCAGGAAGTGCCCGTCCACTTCATTTGATGATCGTTTCAGTTTTTCCCAGTTTTTGGCTGTTAAAATACAGCTGTGAAGAATATTTGTTTACCAGTCCTTATGTGGGCATATGTTTTTTTTCCTCTGGAACAAGTCTGAAATGACTGGGTCATATGGTAGTGTGTGTTTACTGTTTTAAGAAAGAAAGTCCTAGGCCGGGTGCGGTGGCTCACACCTGTAACCCCAGCTCTTTGGGAGGCTGAGGCGGGTGGATCACGAGGTCAGGAGTTCAAGACCAGCCTGGCCAATATGGTGAAACCCCATCTCTACTAAAAACACAAAAATTAGCCGGATGTGGTGGCACACACTTGTAGTCCCAGCTACTCGGGAAGCTGAGGCAGGAGAATCGCTTGAACCCAGGAGGCAGGGGTTGTGGTGAGCTGAGACTACACCATTGTACTCCAGCCTGGGTGACAAGAGCGAAAGTCTGCCAAAAAGAAAGGAAGAAAGGAAGGAAGGAAGGGAGGGAGGAAGGGAAGGAAGAAAGAGAGAGAGAGAGAGAGAAAGAAAGTCAGTTCTATTTTTTTCTCTTGCCACCAGCAGTGTGTGACAGTGCCTGTTGTTACCAGCTGTGTGGTGGTGTCTGTCCCCCATGGTGGTTTAATTTGTATTTCCCTGTTGATGGCGGGGAACATTTTTTTCTTTTTCTTATTTTTTATTGTTGTTGAGATGAGTGTTGCCCTGTCACCTGGGCTAGAGTGCAGTGGTGGGATCTCAGCTCACCGCAACCTCTGCCTCCCAGGTTGAAGCGATTCTGCTGCCTAAGCCTCCCAAGTAGCTGGGATTACAGGTACTTGCCACCATGCCCAGCTAATTTTGTATTTTTAGTAGAGACGGGGTTTCACCATGTTGGCCAGGTTGGTCTCGAACTCCTGACCTTAAGTGATCCTCCAGCCTTGGCCTCCCAAAGTGCTAGGATTACAGGTGTGAGCCACTGCACCCAGCCAGAGCAAGATATTTTAATTTTGATGAAGTCTAGTTAATTTTTTTCTCTTGTGGTTTATGCCATATCACTAAGATTTTCTTCCCATCCTAGAGACTCATAGTTTTGGATTTTACATACACCTCTGTGATATATTTTGGATTAAACTTGTGTATGGCGTGAGGCATTATGAGTCGTTTTTTCCCCTACATGAGGATCCAGTTGATACAGCACCATTCATTGAAAAGAATTTCTTTCTGTGTTAAATTACCTGGACAGCTTGTTGAAAATCAATTGACGAAATATGTGTGGGTCTGTTCCTAAGTTTGTGAATTCTGTTTCGTTATCTCTGTGACTATCTTTCTGACAAGGTGTTTTGATTTATGTAGTTGTTGTTGATGTTTGTTTGAGATGGGGTCTTATTTTGTCTCCCAGGCTTGGGTGCAGTGGCACAATCTTGGCTCGCTGCAGCCTTGATTTTGCAGGCCCAAGTGATCTTCCCACGTCAGCCTCCCAAATAGCTGGGCCTATGGGTCCACCACCACACCCAGCTAATTTTTGTATTGTTTGGCCTCCCAAAGTGCTGGGATTACGAGTGTGAGCCACCACACCTGGGCTTGATTTATGTAATTTTAAGCCTTGAAGTCAGGTAGGTTAAGTATTTCAGCTTTGTTTTTTTAAATGACTGATTTTGCTGGGCATGGTGGATCATGCCTGTAACCCCAGCAACTCAGGAAGCTGAGGTGGGAGGACCACTTGAGGCCAGGAGTTTGAGACCAGCCTGGGTAACATAGGGAGACCCCACCTCTACTAAAAATAATTTAAAATATGGTCAGGTGCGGTGGCTCACGCCTGTAATCCCATCACTTTGGGAGGCCAGTGTGGGCAGATCACTCGAGCTCACAAGTTTGAGACCAGCCTGGGCGACATGGTGAAACCCTGTCTCTACAAAAATATACAAAAATTAACCAGGCATGCTCGTGGGCATCTGTATTCCCAGCTACTCGGGAGGCTGAGGTGGGAGATAGCATGACCCTGGGAGGCGGAGGTTGCAGTGAGCTGAGATCGCACCACTGCACTCCAGCATGGGTGATAGAGCCAGACCTTGTCTCGCAAATAAACAAACAAACATGATGGATCTGAATCCCACCCCTAGACCTTATTAAACCTTAATTCCTGCCTTACTCCAAATACAACCACACTGGGAGTTAAGGCTCCAACATAGAATCTTGGTGACAGAGACCTTCGGTGCGTAACAGCTGCACGGGAGGTACAGACGCCTGGCCTGGCAGGGCTCCCTGGACTCCTCACTGCAGCCTCTCCCTTTGCTCTTTGCCTCCAAGGAGAACTTGCTGACTTGTTCGGGTTCTGCTTTCAGGAACTGCAGATGCCCTGTTGCCTATTTATGCCTTCCCTACCAAGATGCTGGTGCTGAAAATTCCACCTGCTAAATATCATTGCCAAAACGCTGAAGCCATCTTTTAAACTACAAATTCATAGGAATATAGGATCCGAAGGATTAGGTTAAATTATGCTACACAAAATCAGCAAAGTCCAGAATGTGCGCAACTCAATAGAACAGTGCTTTCCTTCTAGAAAAACTGCAACAAAGAGCAAGGTGTGGGTGGCGTTGTAAAACTCTAGCGTAAAAGAGACTTCAGAGCCTCGTGAATTGAAAGCCATCTCTGGATCTAGTTTGGATCCTGGTTTTAACAGAGAAAGAAAATATTTGCTAGATAAATAAATTTGAGGACTGTATATTTGATGATTCCAGGAATTGTTAATTTTTTGTGTGCTAAGAATTTTTTTAAAAGTCTACTTTGGTATGCGTATGAAAATGTCTGTAATACAAAAACTCATTGACCAGCCTGAGCAATATGGTGAGACCCAGTCTCTGCAAAAAATACAAAAATTAGCTTGGCATGATTGCGTGTGCCCATCGTCCAGCTACTCGGGAGGCTGAGGTGGGAGGACCACCTGAGCCCCAGAGGCAGAGGTTGCAGTGAACTATAGTTGCACCAAGTGACAGAATGAGACCCTGTCTCAAAACAAATAAACACAACAGCAACAAAGACTGAAAACCGTTTCACAGCAGTCAATGGTAATTAATAGATCTACCATTTTATCTATTAATCAGTGAGTGCGACCATTGAAGATTAATAGACCCACCATTTCATCTGTTAATCAATTATTGTGGTGTGCTACTTGGCTTATCCGATTACACCTGCATTTGTCAGGTGTGACTATCCTGTGCAGAATGGCTTCTCTTCATCAGCCATTTGTTTATCCTACACTACAGTTCATATAGAACACACAGAATTAATACTTGATTTTTTTCCTTATCAACTTTCTGGATACTGATTTGGTGCCCTGGTCACTTCCAGAAGCAGCTGATGAGTATTTCCCTTTCCAGTCTCATTATGTGCTCATAGACTTTTATATATTTGGCGTGGTTCCGCATATTGCAATCATTCTTTTCTTTTCTTTTTTGAGATGGAGCCTCACTCTGTTGCCCAGTGGCAGGATCTCGGCTCCCTGCAACCTCCGTCTCCCGGTCTCAAGTGATTCTCACGCCTCAGCCTCCCAAATAGCTGGAATTATAGGCATGCACCACCATGCCCAGCTAATTTTTTTGTATTTTTAGTGGAGACGGGGTTTCACCATGTTGGACAGCTGGTCTTGAACTCCTAACCTTAAGTGATCCACCCGCCTCGGCCTCCCAAGTGCTGCAATTACAGGCATGAGCGACCACAATCACACCACTGCACTCCAGCCTGGGCAAAAGAGCAAGACCCTGTCTCAAATAATAATAGGCTAGGCGTGGTGGCTCATGCCTGTAATCCCAACGTTCTGGGATCATCGTACACGTTTCTGGCTCCAGACTAAATGTCAGACTTTGCCCAGCAAGCCCCGAGTCTTGTTAAGGAGAAATGCTCTGCAGAGACAGAGGTGGGAAACATTTTTTTTTTTGAAAGGGAAAAATATTAATAAATCCTCAGATCTTTTGAATTCATTTTTACAACAGCATAGGTATTATATCACATTATATTATATTCCAGGATATGTCCAATCAGACCCTCTTGAAGAATATGTGGGTCATTTCCAGTCTTTTGTAGTGAAAGTTGATACGGTATAGCTCTATGTCCCCACCCACATTTCACCTTGAATTGTAATAATCCCATGAGTCAAGGGCAGGACCAGGTGGATGTAATTGAATCACAAGGGCACTTTCCCCAGGCTGTTGTTGTGATGATGAGTGAGTCTCACAAAATCTCGTGGTTTTCTAAGTGTCTGGCATTTCCGCCTTCACTCGGCCCTCATTCTCTCTCCTGCAGCCCTGTGAAGAGGTGCCTTCCGCCATGATTGTAAGTTTCCGGAGGCCTTCCCAGCCATGCAGAACTGTGAGTCAATTGAAGCTGTTTTCTTTTTTTTTTTTTTTTTTTTTTTTTCAGACTGAGTTTTGCTTTTGTTGCCCAGGCTGGAGCGCAATGGCGAGATCTCAGCTCACCACAACCTCTGCCTCCTGGGTTCAAGTGATTCTCCCACCTCAGTCTCCCAAGTAGCTGGGATTACAGGCATGCACCACCACGCCTGGATAATTTTTTGTATTTTTAGTAGAGACAGAGTTTCTCCATGTTGGTCAGGCTGGTCTTGAACTCCCAACCTCATGTGATCTGCTCACGTTGGCCTCCCAAAGTGCTGGGATTACAGGTGTGAGCCACTGCTCCCGGCCAATTAAACCTCTTTTCTTTATAAATTACCCAGTCTTGGATATTTCTTCCTAGCAGCATGAGAATGGACAAATACAAAGTCTTGTGCACTTATAATTTCATACCATTGTGCCACAGCATCTTTGTAGCAGAAGTGAGACTGGGGTCAAAGGGAAAAGTCGCATTTAACTTGGCTAAATATTGCCCAATTCTTCCCTTTAGGGATCATAACCATTTTCATTCCCACCAGCAACATATTCTGTTTTGGCCAAGATAGTTTTTAAAAATTTATACAACTTAAAACTTTTCAGGACCAGGTGGAATAACTCATGCCTATAATTCCAGCACTTTGGGAGACTGAAGTGGAAAGATCTCTTGAGCCAGGAGTTTGAGGCTGGCCTGGGCAACATAGCAAGGCTTTGTCCTTAAAATTAAAAAAAAAAAAATTCTCATGAAAGCGTCGATTTCCATTTTCTCTCAAGAAATGAGGCGATCTGGCCACGCCCATTTCCCTGTGGAGGGACAGAGCTCAGCAGGTCACCAGGACTCTGGCTTCTGGAGAATGTGGGCTTGCTTGTTCACACTTGGTGTAGGCGCCAGTTTACGGGCGTTTCGATTTGTGAGTTCTTGTTATAAGTTGCACTTTGCCATTTGCCTGTGAATGAGACACTCGTATCTCTGCTCTAACGTTGCTTACATGTGTGCATGTGCATGCATGTGTGTGTGTGTGTGTGTGTGTGTGTGTGTACAGAGCGGGCTTAGCACACTTTATAACATGTGTATATAATGTAGAAATTGTCAGCCTGGGCGACATGGTGAAACCACGTCTCTACTCAAAATACAAAAATTAGCCAGGCATGGTAGTGCTCCCTCTAATCCCAGCTGTTTAGGAGGCTGAGGTGGGAGGATGGCTTGAGCCCTGGAGGTCGAGGCTGCAGTGAGCTGTGATCGCAACAGTGCACTTTAGCCTGGGCAACAGAGTGAGACCCTGTCTCAAATAAATAAACAAATAAATAAACTATTGGTTAAATTTGTAATGCTTTCCCCAGAATTTTACAAATTATTTGCATCGTAGAGAAATTGAGTTGAGTTTGAAATAGCGGGAGTACTTGCCCTTCACCTTAATGAGGCCAGCATGGAGGGAAAAGCGAGAGTGTGTGGGTTCTGTGGCCTGACCTTGGAGGCCGAGGGCACCTGGGGTTTTGTGTCTACCAACCGAGGATCACTGCAGGGGATGAGGAGGGCAGGGCCGACGGTGCTCCTCAGAGGCAACATTGCTGCTGAGACGTTGAGAAAGATGGAAACTGGGCTGGCTCGGGAGTCTTCTACAATTAAATCACCCAATATTTAATCCTATTACATTGTCACAGTGCTCTAGTTTAATAAAGCTCCTTAATATATGTCATAGGAGGGCCTTGTTATCCGAAGATAATTGGTATTAAAAGTAGTCACTTGAAAACAGTCCACTTAACACAAGGATGGGAATCTCAGAGTGACCATGTGACAAGTTTTTATCTGATGCTGTGGATTTTGTAATTGAAATGATATGCTGATTCTTGGAACAAAGCACAAAAACGGACTGCGTTCGTTTGGGAGGAGCGTCATTTGTGTGGCAGAATTAGTTTATTCTTCAATTCATATTTGATTTTCGCAGCATAATCAGAACAGATTGTATGAAAACATTTCGGGGCTTCGTAAGTTTCCTGGAGTGCCTTCCTTCATCTTCGGTCCTCAGAATATTCTCTTATGGACGGCGATTGTCCTCAGGGACATTTGGGCAATTCTCCCAAGGGACCTTCTGTTGTTTTCTTTTTTTTTTGGGACACGGTCTCACTCTGATGTCCAGGCTGGAGTGCAGTGGTGCCATCTCACCTCACTGCAACCTCCGCCTCCTGGGCTCAAGCCATCCTCCCACCTCAGCCTCCTAAGTAGCTGGGATTACAGGGGCTCGCCACCACACCTGGCTAATTTTTGTTTTTGTAGAAACAGGGTTTTGCCATGTTGCCCAGGCTGGTCTTGAACTCCTGAGCTGAAGCAATCTACCTGCCTTGGCCTCCAAAAATGCGGGGGATTACAGGTACGTGCCACCGCACCTGGCCCCAAGTGAGCTTCTATTGCAGGATTTGCAATGTCTCTTTTAACTGATTTAACTCCAATTCCATGCATCAGAGAGGGCCAGCATGACCAGGCCCGGGATTCTGACCCCCTGACTTGGATGCTAGCTGCCAGCACGAGGCAGGGGAGACGCTTCGGAGTTGTTTTGTAAGTGATCAGTAGTGAATAACCGTGGGTCTTGATGACTTCCACCTCCTCTTGCAACCTCAAGGAGGATATTTGGATAATGAGACGCTACTATGTGTCATTGGATTCTTATGATAATCCTGATAACCAGCCAAGGTCCCACGGCCGGGACACACGGGACGTCGTCCACCCCGTACCTATGAGCCTCTGTGATACCACTAGGCCCAGGGCTGCCGTAGGTACTGTGAAAACAGGGATATTTTTAGGTCAATCAACAATGTTAACATATGCATCCATTTTAAAAGTGTAAAAATTATTATTATTGGCCGGGTGCGGTGGCTCACACCTGTAATCCCAACAATTTGGGAGGCTCAGGAGGGTGGATCACTTGAGGTCAGGGGTTTGAGACCAGCCTGGCCAACATGGCAAAACCCCGTCTCCACTAAAGATAAAAAAAATTAGCCAGGTGTGGTGGCAGGCACCTGTAATCCCAGCTACTATGGAGGCTGAGACACAAGAATCACTTGAACCCAGGAAGCAGAGTGAGCCGAGATTGTGCCACTGCACTCCAACCTCGGCAACAGAGCAAGATTATTCAATCTCAAAAAATTATTATTATTATTATCTTCTTTTGAGACAGAGTCTCACTCTGCCGCCCAGGCTGGAGTGCAGTGGCACAATCCTGGTTCACTGCGACGTCCGCCTCCCAGGTTCAAGCAATTGTTGTGCCTCAGACTCCTGAGTAGCTGGGGATTACAGGCATGCCTGGCTAATTCGTGTATTTTTAGTAAAGATGGGGTTTCACCATCTTTCCCAGGCTGGTCTCAAAACTCATGACCTCAAGTGATCCACTCACCTCGGCCTTCCAAAGTGCTGGGATTACAGGAGTGAGCCGCTGCGCCTGGCCTATTACTACCTTTTTGAGGCAGAGTCTTGCTCTGTCACCCAGGCTGGAATGCAGTGGTATAATCATGGCTCACTGAAGCCTCGACCTCCTGTCTCTACAAATCTCTTGTAGAGACAGGGTCTGGCTATGTTGTTCAGGCTAGTCTTGAACTCCTGGACTCAAGCGATCCTCCCACCTCAGCCTCCCAAAGTGCTAGAATTACAGGCACGAGCTACCGCGTCCGGCCCACATGAAACTGATGAGCCCAAAACAGAGACAAATGGAGAATGGTGTAGCAAACCTTATGCAGTGTCATTCAGCGTCAACAATGAACAAACACATTTCTAAACCATTAATTTTCACAGTAGGCATTGCTTTATGACCATATAATTATCTAAATAATGCTCCCCAAGCCTCAAACAGTGCTTAGACATAAACAGGGGTCTAGTTTTCTTTTCCTTTTTATAAGTGAAAGCAAGTTTATTAAGAAAGTAAAGGAAGAAAGAATGGCTACTCCATAGGCAGAGCAGAGACACGCGGTTCTATTTTTCTCCTGAATGTCAGGAGGTTTTTGAGTGAGTAAAAAAGTACAGGATAAGAAAAACTACAACTGCATTTGGAATTTAATATTCGTACCTACAAATATATTAAGATGCTTTCTTTTTTCTTTTTCTTTTCCTTTTTTTTTTCTTTTTGAGACAGAGTCTTACTCTGTCGCCAGGCGCCAGGCTGGAGTGCAGTGACGCAATCTCGGCTCACTGTAACCTCCGCCTCCCGGGTTCAAGCAATTCTCCTGCCTCAGCCTCCCAAGTAGCTGGGACCACAGGTGCACGCCACCACGCCCGGCTAATTTTTGTATTTTAGTAGAGACGGGGTTTCACCACGTTGGCCAGGATGGTCTCGATCCCTTGACCTCGTGATCCGCCCACCTTGGCCTCCCAAAGTGCTGGGATTACAGGCTGAACCACTGTGCCTGGCTCTTTTTTTTTTTTTTTTTTTTTTTTGAGACAGAGTCTCACTCTGCGGCCCAGGCTGGAGTGCAGTGGCACTATCTTGGCTCACTGCAACATCCGCCTCCCGTGTTCAAGTGATTCTCCTGGTTCAGCCTCCCGCGTAGCTAGGATTACAGGTGCCTGCCACCATGCCCGGCTAACTTTTATATTTTTAGTAGAGATAGGGTTCTGTCATGTTTGCCAGGCTGGTCTCGAGCTCCTGAACTTAGGGTGATTTGCCCACCTTGGCCTTCCAAAGTGTTGGGATTACAGGCGTGAGCCACCCAGCCAAGATGTTTTCAATAAGAAAAAAACTTAGAGGATTTCCACATTTCTGATTTTTATATTTTTTTTTCTAAAAGAAGGGCTAATGTTTTATGTCCATAATGTAAAATCAGTTCCTTTGGGTTTTTTTTTTTTTTTGAGAATAAATAAATGCTATTTTTAGTTTTTTTTTTTTTGTTTTGTTTTGTTTTTTGAGACAGAGTCTCACTCTTGTTGCCCGGCTGGATTGCAGTGGTGTGATCTTGGCTCACTGCAACCTCTGCCTCCCAGGTTCAAGCGATTCTCCTGCCTCAGCCTCCCAAGTAGCTGGAATTACAGGCATGCACCACCACACCCAGCTAATTTTTTTGTATTTTTAGTAGAGACGGGGTTTCTCTATGTTGGTCAGGCTGGTCTTGAACTCCTGACCTCAGATGATCTGCCTGCTCTGACCTCCCAGAGTGCTGGGATTACAGGCATGAGCCACCACGCCCGGCCTTATTTTTAGTTTTTTGGGGAATTTTTTTCCTTTTTCTTTTATTTTTTGAGAGGAAGTCTCACCCTGTTGCCCAGGCTGGAGTGCAGTGGTGCGATCTCGGCTCACTGCAACCTCTGCCTCCCAGGTTCAAGCGAATCTCCTGCCTCGCCTCCTGAGTAGCTGGGATCACAGGGGTGCGCCACGCCTGGCTACTTTTTTTGTATTTTTAGTAGAGACAGGTTTCACTATGTTGGCCAGGCTGCTGTCAAACTCCTGACGTCAGCCCCTGCAAAGTGCTGGGATTACAGGCGTGAGCCACTGTGCTTGTCTAGGAAATGAAAATTACCATTTTTAAAAATTACAGGAGTGCATGTTAATTATAAAAACATTCAGACAGTATACGGAAATACCAGAGCCCCCACAGTACTGCACTCTGAGACAGGCGCCTCTGTGCGTTAGGGCGCAAGTCATTGCGTGGGGAGCGGTTTCTGACAGACCTGAAGAGCACCCTCGTTTTGCTTTCCTTCCATCCTCTCAGCTGGTAACCAATGGTAACAGCCCTGTGGTCTCTCCTTCCATCCTTTCTCCATTGCCACACTGTTTGTGCGAGTGTATATGTGTTCAGGAGCACCCTGACCAAGACACCACCAAATTGTGTGATTGGCTCACAGAATCACACGTCCTGGAAGAGGCCATCTGTAAGTGGGCGAGAGAGAAGCCGGGAGCGGCTCAGTCCGAGTCCAAAACCCTCACACCAAGAAAGCCGACAGTGTCACCTTCTGTCTGTGGCTGAAAGCTCAAGAGCGTCTGGAAGCCACTGGTGCACATCCCAGAGTCCAAAGGCTGAAGAGCCTGGAGGAGTGGGAGGAAGCGTCCAGCACAGGACAAAGAAGGAAGCAGGAGACCCAGCAAGCAAGGTCAGCCCATCTTCCTCCTTTCCTTCGCCACACTGGCAGCCCGCTGGATGGCGCCCACCCATATTGAGGGTGGGTTTCCTCTCCCAGTCCACCAATTCAAATGCCCATCTCCTCTGGCAAGACCCTCACAGACACACCAGGAACCATACCTCACCAGCCATGCAGGCCTCCTTCAGTCCAAACAAGTTGACATCTGATACTGACCATCACAGATGAATTTTAATAGTTCTGATTATTTGAACAGGGGAACACTTACTCACACGATCCACAGACCAAGGAGTGCTGGCAGGTGCGCCAGTGGGAAGTCTTCCCCATCCGTGCCATTTTCGTCTCGCCCCAATAGATACTGGCTTGTATTGGTTTCCCGGATGTCCCGTCAGAATTTGTTTATGCACAAACAAATAAGAATATAGACTCTATTTTTCCACCAGTTAAAAAAAGCAAACAAAAGGTAGTTTGTTTAGACAATATGCGTTCGGCTTCTTCACCTAAGAGTGTATCCTGGAGCTGTTTTCATGATGAGTACGGAGATCTCTCTCTCTAAATGGTTGTAGACCATGGAGGCTGGATGGATGCATCCAAATGTAGCAACCAGCCCCCTGTTGAGGACATTGCGTTGTTTATAATATTTAACTATTACAAATACTGCTATGAACATATTCTTACACATTAGTTATTTTGCATGCGTGCAGATATATCTGCAGGACGAGCTCCTAGAAGTGGGATTGTTGGGCCCCAGACGAACGTCGATAGCTGTAGCGTAACGGCCTGAACTACGGTGCGGTTCCCGTGCCCAGTTGGCAGAGTGGGAGCGTTCTCCTTCTCCCATGGCTTTGACACCAGCAGGTGTTATTACACTTTTGGAATCTTGCCAAGCTGATAAGTGGGAAATGTAATTCCGTGAGGCTTTAATTTGCATTTATCTTATCCCAGGTGGGACTGACGTCTTCCCTTGCGCGAGCGCCCTTCCTGGTTCTTCGTAAATTGCACACTAGTCAGCTTCCTCTACCTTCTTTGCAAGTTGCCTTTCCTTTTTAAAAATCCATTTCTAGGAGCTCTTTATTATGAAGAACATCCTTTGTAATGAGTTGCAAATATTTTTTCCCAGTTCATCATTTACCTTTTGCTTTCGCATTTATATTTAATTTAATTTAACTAATTTATTTTTTTGAGACAGAGTCTTGCTCTGTCACCAGGCTGGAATGCAGTGGTGCTATCTCAGCTCACTGCAACCTCCACCTCCCGTGTTCAGGCGATTCTCCTGCCTCAGCCTCCTGAGTAGCTGGAACTACAGGGACATTGCCACCACGCCCAGCTAATTTTTGTATCTTTAATAGAGATGGGGTTCCACCATGTTGCCCAGGCTGGTCTCGAACTCCTGACCTCAGGTGATCCACCCACCTCGGTCTCCCAAAGTGCTGGGATTACAAGCATGAGCCACCATGCCCGGCCTTTATTTTATTTTTTTGAGACAGAACCTTGTGCTGTCATTCAGGCTGGAGTGCAGTGTCATGATCTTGGCTCACTGCAACCTTTGCCTCCTGGTTCAAGTGATTCTCCTGCCTCAGTCTCCAGAGTAGCTGGAATTACAGGTGCCTGTCACCATACCTGACTAATTTTTTTTTATTTTTAGTAGAGACAGGGTTTCACTATGTCAGCTAGGCTGATCTGGAACTCACGACCTCAGGCGATCAGCCCACCTCGGCCTCCCAAAGTGCTGGGATTACAGACGTGAGCCACCATGCCCAGCCTAATTTTGCATTTTTAAATGTTCTTGAATTTATTTCTGTTTTCCTTTTTTGTTTCTAGCTTTTTTTTTTTTGAGTCAGGGTCTCGCTCTGATGCCCAGGCTGGAGTGCAGTGGTGCAATCTCAGCTCACTGCAATCTCCGTCTTTCGGGTTCAAGCGATCCTCCCACCTCAGCTTCTAGTAGAACTATCAGTCCCAGCTACTAGAGAACCACCACACCTGGCTAAGTTTTTGTAGAGACAAGGTTTCGCCATGTTACCCAGGCTGTTCCTGAACTCCTGGGTTCAAGCAAACCCCCTGCCTTGGCCTCCCAAAGTGCTGGGATTACAGGATGGAGCCACCCATTTCTGTTTTTTGATTCAGAATGAGAAAGACCTTTCCCCTTCCAAAGTTATAAAGAAATTTGTTCACCAAATTTTATGATTTCGTTGTTTAATATTTACATCTTGTCATTTGAAATTGATCCTGAATGTAAGGTGTAAGTATGGATCTGATTTTCTTTTCTTTTTCTTTTTTTTGAGACTGAGTCTTGCTGTCTAGGCCAGGCTGCAGTGCAGTGGCACAATCTCCACTCACTGCAACCTCTGCCTCCCGGGTTCAAGCGATTCTTGTGCCTCAGCCTCCCGAGTAGCTGGGATTACAGGCACATTCCATTATGCCTGGCTAATTTTTGTATTTTTAGTAGAGACAGGGTTTCAACACGTTGGCCAGGCTGGTCTCAAACTCTTGACCTTAAGTGATCTGCCTGGCTCAGCTTCCCAAAGTGCTGGGATTACAGGCCTGAGCCACTGCACCCAGTCTTATTTTCTTTTTCAAGATAGTTATGCCTATGTTTCAACATCGTTATTGAAGAGTTACCCATAATTTCTCTGAGATGTCAGACTTATTATATGTTATATTCTCATTCGTACTGAGGCATGTTCCTGTGCTTTTCATAGCATTACAATGGTCTGTCTCTTTTTGTGTCAATGTCACAAGGTTTTAATTAGATAGATAGATAGATAGATAGTTTGTGTGTGTGTGTGTGTGTGTGTGCGTGTGTGACTGAAGAGGATGGATTATGAAGTCACAATAATTAGAATCTTCATTCATATATATATGCGTTTATTATATATACAGCTTGTTTTCTGGCTACTCTTGCTTGTTTTTCTTTGTGAGCTACTTCCAGCAAAGCAGAACCCAATGCACGAAAAGAACCCAGTTATGATATTCGTGTTAGCAACACTTCATATTTATAAATGAACGTAGAGACAAGGACACCTTTATGATACTAGTCCTTGTTCAGTGCTGAATTGTGTGTCTTCACGCCCCGAAATTCATGTTGAAGCCTTAACCCCTGGTACTCAGAATGTGATTATGTTTGGAAATCGTCTTTAAAGAGGTGATTAAGTTAAAACGAGGCCCTTAGGGTGGACCCTATTCCCATCTGACTTATGTCCTTCTAAGGAGAGGCGAGTCAGACATGCAAGGAGATACTAGGGTTGGATGAACACAGAGAAAAAGACCAGGTGAGGATACAAGCAGGAAGGCGGCGCCCCAGGAGAACCCGCCCTGCCGACACCTGGGCCTTGAACCTGCAGGCTCTGGAAACGCGAGAGAACACATTCTGTTGTTTAAGGCACGAGGTCTGCGGAACTTTATTATGGCAAGAATATAATATTTCTATTTCTTCACATTGAAAGTTAGTATATTAAAGGTTTTCTTCACTCAGTTCTTGTAGAGTTCTAAGCTTATTTTGGGCTGGGCATGGTGGCTCACACCTGTAATCCCAGCACTTTGGGAGGCCAAGGCGGGTGGATCATGAGGTCAGGAGTTTGAGACCAGCCTGGCCAAGACGGTGAAACCCCATCTCTACTAAAAATACAAAAATTAGCCTGGCATGGTGGCACCCTCCTGTAATCCCGGCTACTTGGGAGGCTGAGGCAGGAGGATCGCTTGAACCTGGGAGGTGGAGGTTGCAGTGAGCTGAGATTGCACCATTGCACTCCAGCCTGGGTAACAGAGTGAGACTTCATCTCAAAAAAAAAAAAAAAGTTCTTAGGCTTATCTTGAGGTATTTAAAATCTCTTTTTTTAGTGGTATGCTTTTTTAAATGCATGGAGGCAGTTTTTCTTCTATGTTTTAAGTGATACTTCTTTGTATGTATGAAGTTGATTAAATCTGCCTCTGTAGTGTCTTCCCACTGCTCGTTTTACAAAACATGAGACTCATCTACTCACTCTCCCTTAACTGTTTACTTAGCAGTATTTAGAGATGGAGTTTCTTACTCAGACTTCTCACTCCATTTCTAGTCTTTCCTCCTAACTACGGCCTTCAGTTTCTTCAAATCAACAAATTGCCCCCAACTTGCATATACCCACCACCTAGAATCTACCACTGACATTTTACTATGCCTGTTTGTCACTCATCTGTCTGTCTGTCTATCATCTATCTATCTATCTATCTATCTGTCTATCTTTGTTTTTTTTTCTGAGACAGAGTTTCATTCTTGTTGCCCAGGCTGGTATGGTCTCTGCTCATTGCAACTTCTGCCTCCCGGGTTCAAGCGATTCTCCTGCCTCAGCTGTTCAAGTAGCTGGGATTACAGGAGCCTGCCACCACGCCTGGCTAATTTTTGTGTTTTTAGTAGAGATGGGGTTTCACCATGTTGGCCAGGCTGGCCTCGAACTTGTGACTTCGTGATCCACCCACCTTGGCCTCCCAAAGTGCTGGGATTACAGGTGTGAGCCACTGTGCCTGACCCTGTCTGTCTGCCCATCTATCTGTCTGTCTGTCTATCTATCTATCATCCATCTACCTATCCCTTTCTCTTTCCGTAAACCCATTTTTCTTAATGGGAACATAATAGTTGCTCTTTATAAAGTACCACAGTTTGTTAAACTGATAGTTTATTACTCCATTTCTAGTCTTTCCTGCTAAATACAAAGATGCCTGCAGTATATATTATTACTTAGCTGTTGACGCTTTTGTTTCTGTAGGATGGATTCCCAGAACGGAATGGAAAGAATGTAATAGATATTGCCAGGTTGCACTCCCAAATTGTGACCTCACATTTCTGGGCTGTTTAAGAACACCCTCTTCCTTGCACCCTTCCAGCCAATATCACTCTTTCACATTTTGAAGATTTACTGGGTGTAAAATGATACTTCATTGTTATTTGAATTTGCACTTCCCTGACTCTGAGGAAGCTGGAGTGTCCTTCATTTGTATAGAGACCCTTTAATTTTACTTTGCATGTTTCTTCTTTGCAGCCTTTGATTCTTTAAAAAATTAGGTGTTTGGCCAGGCATGGCGGCTCATGCCTATAATCCCAGCACTTTGGGAGGCTGAGATGGGAGGATAGTTTGAGCCCAGGAGTTTCAGACCAGCCTGGGCAACATGGCGAAACCCCTGTTTCAAAAGTTAAAAGAAGAAAAAGAGAAAAAAATTAGGTTGTTTATCTTTTGGTCATTATTTGGTATTGATTTGTAAGATAACATTTGGTGTTTCATATGCCCTGCAAATCTTTTCTTTTCTTTTTTTTTCTTTTCTTTTTGCGATGGAGTCTTGCTCTGTCGCCTATGCTGGAGGGGAGTGACGTGACTTGATCTTGGCTCACTGCAGCCTCCACTTCCCGGGTTCAAGTGGTGATTCTCCTGCCTCAGCCTCCCAAGTAGCTGGGATTACAGGCGTCCACCACCACACCCGGCTAATTTTTGTATTTTTTAGTAGAGACGGTATTTCAACATGTTGGCCAGGCTGGTCTTGAATGCCTGACCTCAGGTGATCTGCCCCCCCCGGTCCTCCCAAACTGTTGGGATCATAGGCGTGAGCCACCGTGCCCCGCCTAATATTTTCTTAATCTTTCATTTGTCTACTGATATTTTTGACATTTTTTAGTCCTGCAATTAAAATTCCAGCTGAATATTTTTTATCTTTGTATCACAGCTTCTGGATTTCTGTCGGCCCTAAATGGTGTCCTCTAATTAAGTTGTATGTATAGTCTTGCAAATGCTTCTAACATTTTATTTGTTTGCGTTGAAGTGCTGCTCTTTCTGGAAACGATTCTGTGTCTAGGGACCAGGTCCAGTGCATCTTTCCCTCTCCCACACCGATGACTCGCTTGCTGCAGCATCGTTTATTAAGTAGCCCCCCCTCCCCCCACCTCCCCCCCGTGGCAGTGACACCCATGCCCTGCGCTAATTCTCATGCAGCAGGGGTCCATTCTGGGCATCTGTTCCACCGTCAATTTCTCAGATCCCCAGGATTCTGAGTGGATTTGACTCTATTGTCTTCTCTGGTACACAATTTTCCCTCCTTCCCCCTTCCCTCCTTCCCTCCTTCCCCCTTCTCTCCTTCCCCCGCTTCCCCCTTCCCTCCTTCCCCCTTCCCTCCTTCCCTCCTTCCCTCCTTCCCTCCTTCCCTCTTCCCTCCTTCCCCTCCCTTCCCCTTCCCCTTCCCTCCTTCCCTCCTTCCCTCCTTCCCTCCTTCCCCCTCCCTCCTTCCCCTTCCCTCCTTCCCCTTCCCTCCTTCCCTCCTTCCCTCCTTCCCTCCTTCCCTCCTTCCCTCCTTCCCTCTTTCCCTCCTTCCCCTTCCCTCCTTCCCCCTTCCCTCCTTCCCTCCTTCCCTCCTTCCCTCCTTCCCTCTTCCCTCCTTCCCCTTCCTCCTTTCCCCTTCCCCCTTCCCTCTTTCCCTCCTTCCCCTTTCCCTCCTTCCCTCTCTTCTCTCTCTCTCTCTCTCTCTCTCGACAATCTTGCTCTGTCGCCCTGGCTGGAGTGCAGACGTGCGATCTTGGCTCACTGCAGCCTCCACCTCCAGGATTCGAGCAATTGTCCTGCCTCAGCCACTCAAGTAGCTGGGACTACAGGCGTGCACCACCACCATGCCTGGTTAGTATTTTATGTATTTTTAGTAGAGATGGGGTTTTACCATGTTGACCAGGCTGGTGTCAAACGCGTGGCCTCGAGTGATCTGCTTGCCTTGGCCTCACAAAGTGTTGGGATGACAGGCGTGAGCCAATGTACCTGTACAACATTTCTTATACTGTATGTGTTAAGAGCATTTTATCCTATTGAAAATGTGATTCAATTACAATTTTTTTTTCTTTTTTTCCCCCTCAATTACGATCTTAACAAATATTTAGAAGAATGAGGGGAGAGCTCGGTCTTTGAAGTGAGTTTCCTCGTCCAGGGACGCAGCATCTTTTTCCGTTTGTGTATATCTTGTTTCACACCTTTCAGTAAGATACTGTGTTTTAAAATTCATCTTATTCTGTTATCTTAAGTTAAAAAACTGTGTTACTTTTGACACCTGAAACGTTTTTCTTCATTTTTAAGTGTGATCTGATTATCGTATCTGGTTATTGCTAATTTATGGAAGAAGATTAAAGACTGTATTTATGTTTAATCCAAGTGCCTTCACACACGCCTTTGTTTCTTTTGTTCATTATTTTACAAGCCTTTTGCTTTTCTGAGGTATGTAATCATATTCAGCAAAAGAGATCACATGATCACATTTCTAATGTTTATACTGATTATTGTCTTTTCCCCTATTCTTGAGTATGCTGAAATGGCTAATTGATAAAAAAATGAAAAGATATTAGTGTTTATTGAGTTTTTTAAAAAACTTTATTTGATAGAGATAGGGTCTCACTATATTGCCCAGGCTGGTGTCAAACTCCTGGGCTCAAATAATCCTCCTGCCTCAGCCTCCCAAAGTTCTGGGTATTACCAACGTGAGCCACCGTGTCTGGTCAGCATTTACTGTTTTAAATGATCCGTATTCTTGGGCTTTGACAAGCAATTAACGTTTAAGAAATTTATTTAGAAAGAAGTTATTAGAAATAGTTACTAAACTTTATAACTGCCTTTTCAGCATCTCTTCATATGAAGCTTGTTTTCCCTTCTGTAGTTGTGTGATGTAACTTTTAAATGTTGACAGATTCCTGAACGTCAATCATTCTTGAATTTCTGGGATAAGCCCTGCTTAGGTTTCGTCCTCGGTCACAGCGTGTATCTGATTTATTTCTGTTGTCTGTGTTCATTTTTGTGCCTGTATTTATACGGGAGGTTGAGCCACAGTTCTCTAGTTTTCAGTGACCATTGTCAGGTTCTGGTGTGAAGCCCAGGTGTGGTGGCCTCACGCAGGTGGAGCCACACGGGCTCTGGGGGCGGCCGTCTGGCTGTGGCCCATCCCCGCCTCCTCCTGGCTGTGTGCCTGGGGGCCCTTTTCTCACTTCCTCTGGTTGTCTTGTCCGTAAAATGAGAACATAGTAACACTTCCTTCACGTGATTTCTGTGAGGATTAAGGGAGTTAGAAGAGTGTTTGGTGTGTAGAACACTTGTACGTGTTAGAAAAATTTGCCCCTTTTCTTTTTTTTTTTTTTTTTGAGACAGGGTCTTGTTCTGTCGCCCAGGAGTGCAGTGACGTGATCATAGCTCACTGCAGACTTGAACTCAGGGGCTCAAGGGATCCTTCTACCTCAGCCTCCTGAGTAGCTGGGACCACAGTCGTGTGCCAGCATGTCCGGCTAATTTTTCTGTTTTAAAAAATACAGATGGGGTCTCACTATGTTGCCCAGGTTAGGCTCAAACTCCTGGACTCAAGCGATCCACCTGCTTCAGCCTCCCAACGTGCTGCGATCACAGGTGAGTCACCGTGCCTGCCTGCCCTGTCTTCTTAAAAGGAAATGAGGGCCGGGCGTGGTGGGAGGCCAAGGCACGTGGATCACCTGAGGTCAGGAGTTCAAGAGTAGCCTGGCCAACATGGTGAAACCCCATCTCTAATAAAAGTACAAAAATTAGCCAGAGGTGGTGGCACAGGTCTATAATCCCAGCTACTCAGGAGGCTGAGGCATGAAATGACTTGAACCCGGGAGGCAGAGGTTGCAGTGAGCCGAGGTGGCACCGCTGCACTCCAGCCTGGGCGACAGAGCAAGATTCTATCTCAAAAAAAAAAAAAAAAAAAAAAAGGAAACGAGGGATCTGTCTGTATTTTCTACTGTCTGGAATTATTTAAGGAATATTTCTGACTTCAACCTTGTACCTGAGGCATAAAATATTTGTGTCAAGTGGTCTTGACTGATGAGGACTGCAGATGGTCGGAAGGAAAGGTCTGACCTGAATGTTCTCACAGAAGAAAAGCCGTCAGTGTCTGGTGTTTGACGTTCTTCAAGCACATGGGCAAATCCTCAAGCTTCTAAAGTTTGTGGAGGCAAAATAATGCTGTTTCCTCCTCTCGAAAGAAGTCAGCAAGGAGCGTGAGGGTTCCTGCTTGGTAGGGCAGCTGCACGTTCCTCTCCGAAGCTCTGGGGCTCTCTGCGACAGCGTTCATGGCGCTGTGCCTGTCTCCTCTTTGAAAACCCCATTCTCAGTGTGGGCCTTTCAATGATGAGTTGTTAAATATCGATTTATGCCAGAAATTTCTTTTCCTTTAGTGAAAAAAAAGAGAGAGAAAGAGAAACCTCCCTTGGGAGCCGAGTTGTGCTTTGAAAATGTCTCACTCTAAGACAAGCTTTTTTTTTCTTCCTTTTTTTTTTTGAGCCAGGGTCTCACTCTGTCACCCAGGCTGGAGTGGAGTGGCGTGATCTTGGCTCACTGCAGCCTCAACTTCCTGGGCTCAGACAATCCTCCTGCCTCAGCCTCCTGAGTAGCTGAGACTACAGGTGCAGGCGACTGCACCTAGCTAATTTTTTTAAATTAATTTTTGGTACAGACAGGATATCACTATGTCGCCGAAGCTGGTCTTGAACTGCTGGCCTCAGCTGGTCCAAGAGTAGTGTGTTATCTCAATTGATAGTTCACGGTCGGTTATATCCCCTTTCTCACTACTGCACTTGACTAGTCTTACAAATATATTAAATATATATTTTTTTTACCAAAAGAACTCCTGACTTCAAGTAATCCTTCTGCCTTGGCCTGCTAAAGTGCCAGAATTACAAGCATGAACCACCGGGCCTGACCTAAGACACTCTGAAATGTAAGGTTGTGTTTGAATAGGAAAGTGGAGGTGGGGGACTCAGTTCCTAGACGAGTCCCTGAATATATTGTCAAAGCGGGGGATAGAGTTAGTTTTGAAAGAGTTGTGCCAAATCATGCCACTCATCACTCCTAACGGCATCTGATGGCACTGAGAGTCAAGCATATGCGTCTCCTGGCACTTCCGTTTCCTCCCATCTTCAGCTCCACGTCGCTCCAGCCACAGCCCCATTCTGTCTAGAAAAGTTTTTAAACATGCCCAGCTCATACCCTTCTTGAGATATTAAGATGTTTTAATCCATCTGCCCAGAAGGGTTTTGCTCCAGGCTTTTGAGTGGCTGGTTCCTGCTTACTGTTGGGATCTCTGCTCAGACGCCCTTTCCTGGCCACCGTCTCTTTAGGATTGCCACTCACTCCACCAGAGCCTTCGGGCTTGTTGACTGCCTTAGCCCTCACGTTGAGACTGTGGTTGAACAAACAGATCCACTCACAGGATGGCTGGTACATACCGGCCCGTGTGGCACGCCCCAGGAGCAAGGTGCTTCGAGAGGGCTGGCAGCTCATTGCAAAATGGTGAAAACAGTATTTATGAAAGCATATTAAATTACCAATATTTTAATAGTTTGACCTATAAAATGGCACGTCTTAGTCTATTTGGGCTACTGTAAATTTAATGGTGTAAGTACCATTAAACTGGGTGACTTATAAAAAACAGAAATTTGTTTCTCATAGTTCTAGAGGCTGGAAAGTTCAAGATCAAGGCACGGGCAGACTCGGTGTCTGAGGAGGGGACCACTTCCTGGTTCATGGACGATGCTTCTTGCTGTGTCCTCAAGTGCGGGGGAGAGAGAGGCAGCCCTCTGCGGTCCCTTTTATGAGGCACTCATTCCATTTGTGATGGCTCCACCCTCATGACCTAATCACCTCCCAAACACCCCACCTCCTGATATCATCTTGGGGGTCAGGATTTTAACAGATGACTTTTGGGGGGGACACCAGTCCTCAGGCTACGGCATGGCGATTTCCCATGTTTGATCCTGATAATCTGGCATCTTCCTGGGTCTTTGTTGAAATGTTTCTCACTAATAGTCTCACCCAGAACACAGCTCTTCCTGCTTCCCCACCCGAGTATAGGATTCTCCCAAAGCTTACTCTACCTCCTTCCCAAATTTTTGACTTTTTTTTTTCTTTCCCCTCAGCTAAACTGATCATTTTTAGTTTGGTCAATCTCAGCTAGCCATGAGGAGTAAAGCAATCAGAAACAATTCGTCTGAGTAGATGAAACCATTAACAGCTCTTCATTCCTACTTCCTATGGAAGTATTGGCACTTAAGAAAGATTCTTGGCACCCTTATATTAATGTTTAATTGACATAATTTAAGACAGTTTAATAAAGTGAAAAGAAATAGTTCAGATTGGATGGCTGTATTTATCAGGATTTTTTTTTAAATTGCACATGACAGAAAATCTAAATCAATGTGGCTTAAATACAAAAAAGTATCTTGGACAGGTGTGGCGGCTCATGCCTATGATCCAAATACTCTGGGAGTCTGAAGCAAAGGATCACTTGAGCCCAGGAGTTTGAGACCAGTCTGGGCAATATAGTGGGACCCATCTGTACAAAGTCAACAGAAATAAAGAAATGCATACATAAAAACAAAAAGAGTATTTATTTACATATAGTGAAAAGTCTAGATTTGCTTCTCGCCACAAGGGAGCACTAGGGACTGGATTTACTTTCTCACCTGAAACAAGTGAAGAATGGACAAAATAAGTAAAACAATGATTTTCAAAGCATTGGACTTTAAACAATGAAAATAGCGATCCCTGAGAGATGGAAAACTGATGCGATGAGCCCTTCAAATATTTCCCGGAGAGAGTTTTCAGGCCATGGCCCAGGAAGGGTGGCCCAGGTAGAGCCCAGACTTCATGAGTTGAGACTTGGGAGTCAAGGAAGGTAACTGGAGTTTTCAGGGCAGGGTACAGGGGAGGGAGATGACGAGAGAGAACTTCATCCACCTGCAGAGCACCCAGCTTGGGATTTTTATCTGAGTACTGATAAGTGCGTGTGAGGAAATTATCTGAGGCCAGGGAAAGAATCACCCCCCAAAATTAGAGAGGACAAATCTGGGAGCACACACAAGGCTGGGAAGAGTTTCTGTTCTTGCCAGAATGAAAAACTTCATATTTATGGGCATTAGGAAAGTACGTAGAAGGATTTTTTGGAAACCTTAGAAATGATGTAAAATTGGACTTAGACCGAAAAACTGCTCTCACTTTGCCTTAAACCTTAAAATCAAGACCTAAAGGGATTAAATTGTTTCCAAGTAACTTGTATCCCAGGACAAAGTAACATCTTAGTACAAAGCTCAAGAATATTTATAGGGATACACAAATATCCAGCAATCAACAGTGTAAAATTTACACTGCGTGGCCACCAATTAAAAACAATACAAGGCATGCAAAGAAGCAGGAAAATGTGATGCATAATAAGGAGAATCATCAATCAACCAAAAAAAAAAAAGTCCAGAAGTGACAGAGATGATAGAACCACCAGTAAAAGACATTCAGTTATTGTAACTATGTTCTATGTGTTCAAGAGGCTAGGGGAAAGACTGATCATGGGAAGCAGTGATATAAAGAATATTATAAACACCCACAAAATCTCTCAAGATGAAAACTATAATTCAATTAAAAAATACATGCTGGGTGTGGTGGCTCATGCATGTAATCCCTGAACTTTGGGAGGCCAAGGCTGGAGAATCCGTTGAGCCCAGGAGTTTAATACCAGCCTGGCAACACAGTAAAACCCCAGCTCTTCAAAAAATAAAAAAAATTAGCTGGGCATGGTTGCACATGCCTGTGGTCCCAGCTACTCAGGGGGCTAAAGCCGGAAAATTGCTTGAGTCCAGGAGGTCAAGGCTGCAGTGAGTTGGGTTTGTGCCACTGCTCTTCACCTGGGTGATAAAAGGAGACCTTGTCTCCAAACACACACACACACACACACACACACACACACACACACACCCCACACACACACAATTGATAGGATTAATGGCAGAAGAAAATATTAGTGAACTTGATAAAATAGCAAAAGAAAATATCCAAAATGAAATAAATATAAAGGATGAAATAAACATAATCATAGCATTGGTAATCTGTGGAATTACTGCAAGCGTCCAGATGCTTCTCAAATTACGATAGGGCCATGTCATGTAAGCCCATCAATAAAAACTATTGTAAGTTGAAAATTTATTTAATATCACAATAAACCCATCTTAAAGTCAAAAAGTCATAAGTTGAACCACTGTTAAAACCAGATGCCCTCAATATATGATGTGGTTATGTCCCAACAAATCCTTCATAAAGCTGAAAAATGTTAAGTCCACCATTGTAAGACAGGGACCATCTGTAGATGTAAAAGGAGAGGGGGGTAGACAGACAAAATATGTGAGAAGATAATTGCTGAAAAAGTTCTATATTTTATGAGAGCTATGAACTTATAGGTCCAAGAAAGCTCAATAAACCCTAAACTTAAAAGACCTGAATGAACACCACAACAAGGTGTATTATAATTAAAATTCATAAAACTAGTAATCAAGAGAAAATCTTCAAGCAGCCAAGGGATGGCAGGGGAGAGAGAAAGAAAGACACATTTTGTTTAGAGAAAAAAGATAAGAAAGACTGCTAGCAGATTTTGCATCAGACACAATGTTAATGGAACAGGCAGTGGAGCAGCACCGTTAAGGCACTGATCATGAAATGAAACCCCCAAATGCCAATTTAGAACTCTACGGCCAGAAAAAAATATCTTTCATAAACAAAGGCGAAAGAAAGACATTTTTAGACAAACAAATGCTGAAAGAATTAATTGCCAGGAGACCTATAAGAAATGCAAAAGGATAGTGATACCAGATGGAAATCTCTATCTATACAAGGGAACAAAAAACACTGGTTATGGTCACTATGTGGGTAGATAAATATTTTACCTACTTTTAAAATTTCTTCATAACATAATTGATTGTTTAAAGCAACAATAATAGCAATGCCACATGAGGTTTATGACATATGTAGAGGCAAAATGTATAATGGCAATAGTACAAAGGCCAACAAGGGAGAAATGCAAATGTATTGTTATGAGGTTTTTACACCATACGTGAAGTGATATAATGTTACCTCAAGGTAGAGTGAGGTAAGTGTAAGATGAATGTGATACATTTCAATGCAGCTACTAAAATAATACAATAAAGACTTGTAGCCAATAAGCAAAGCAAGGAAATACAACAGAATCATTTAAAACATTTAATCTAATTGAAGGCAGAAAAATAAGAAGAAAGGAACAAAGAATAGATAGGATAAATACAAAATAAATGGCAGGATAGTAGATTTAGATGTAACCATACCAATAATCATATTAAATGTAAATGGTATAAATACCTCAATTAAAAGAAAGAGATGCCAAATTTGACAATCTAGTATACTACCTACAAAAAACTCAATTTAAATATAAAGGCTGAAGTAAGTTAAAAGTAAAAGAATAGAAAAAGATACACTATGTAATACTAATCACAAGGAAGCTCATTTACCATATTAACATTAGAGAGAGTAGACTTTGGAGCAGAAAAACCAGGAATTAAGAGAATCATTACAAAATTATAAAGGGGGTCAATTCATCAAGAAATATTAATAATCATAAACATTCATGCACCTAATAAAAGAGCATCAATACAAACAAAGCAAAAACTGATAGATGCACAAGGAGGAGAAGAAAAACCACAGTTATTGTCCGAGATTTTAACACCCCCACTCAAGAACTGATAGATCAAGTGGACAAACAGTAAAGATGAACATCATCATGAACAACATGAACATCATCATCCAAGCTGACACTTCTAAAACAATCTGCTCAACAATAGCAGAGTAGAGTTCTTTTCAAGTGCACACAGAATGTTTACCAGGGAAAACCATATTCTGGCCATAAGAAAAGTCTCAGTAAATTTAAAAGACTTCAGTTCACTCAAAATGTATTCTTTAACCACGTGGAATGAAAAATTGGAAATCAATAAGAAAAAAGTCTCAGCAAAATCTCTAAGTATTTGGAAACTCAATAACATATGTCTACCCATAAGTAAAAAATAAACCAAAAAATTAGCATTTTGAAGTAAACGAGTATGAAAACACAGCATATCAAAACTTATGAGATGAATTAAAGTGTCCTTAGAGGGAAATTTATAGCATTATATTCTTAGAGGGAAAGTTATAGCACTAAACACCAATATTTGAGTAGGAAAAAAGTCTCAAATTAATGACCACAGTTTCTGCATTAGGAAACTCTTTCTTAACAGAATAGTAAATGAAACTCCATGTAAGCTGAAGGAAAAAAAATGATTAAAGGTCAGAGTGGAAGTCAACAAAACAGAAAATAGAAAGATAATAGAAAAAAAAAATCAAGAAAACCAAAAGCTAGTTCTTTGAGAAAATCAATAAAATAATAAACCTCTAGCCAGACTAAAAACCAATAGAGAGAGGACACAATACTTGAAATGGGAAGTGATATTCTTACAAATGTAAAAGATATTATATGGATAACCACAGGATATTATACATGATTTCATGCATTTAGATGAAACGGACACATTCCTTAATAGACACAAACTATAAAAGCTCATTCCAGACAACATAGCTTACTTTTATAGCCCCATTTCTATTAAATATAGACACTGCACACTACAACCCACTAGTAAGAGAAAGAAGATCTAAATGGCCGGGCGTGGTGGCTCATGCCTGTAATCTCAGCACTTTGGCAGGCTGAGGCAGGTGGATCACCTGAGGTCAGGAGTTCAAGACCAGCCTGGCCAAAATGGTGAAACCCTGTCTTTAAAAAAAAAAAAAAAAAAAAAGAAGGAGACCTAAATGAATGGGTCATACACTGTGCTCTTGGTTTGAAAGGCTCGAATATATACATTTATATGTCAAGATATTCAACATATTTGTAGTTAAAAATCTTCTCACAAAGAAAACTTCAGGCTCAGATGATTTTAATGGTAAATTCTACAAATACTTAATAAGAAATAATACAAACTCTACCCAAATCAGATCACCTGAGGTCAGTAGTCCGAGATCAGCCTGGGCAACATGGTGAAACCCCATCTCTACCAAAATACAAAAAATTAGCTGGGTGTGGAGGTATGTGGCTATAATCCCAGCTACTGGGGAGGCTGAGGCAGAGGTTTCTACAACCCACTAGTAAGAGAAAGAAAATCTAAATGGCTGGGCGTGGTGGCTCACGCTTGTAATGTCAGCACTTTGGGAGGCCGAGGCAGGCGGATCACCTGAGGTCAGGAGTTCAAGACCAGCCTGGCCAACATCTGGCCAACATGGTGAAACCCTGTCTTTAAAAAAAAAAAAAAAAAAAAAAGAAGACCTAAATGAATGAGTCATACACTGATACACTGTGCTCTTGGTTTGAAAGCCTCAATATTATTATGACATCAGTTCTCCCCAGGTTGATCTATAAATTCACCGCCATTCCAATAAAAATCTCAGCAGATTTGGAAGACACTGACATGGTGATTATAAAATTTAAATGGTAGTACAAAGGACCTAGAAGAGTCAAAACAACTTGGAAAAAGATCAATACGGTTGGTACTTATACTACCTGACTTCAGAGTTACTACAAAGTTACCATCATTAAGACAGTGTGCTATTGGCATAAAGACAGACAAAGATCAACAGAACAGAGAGAGACTCCAAAAATGGACTCATAGGCATATGGTTAATTAAGTTTTGGCAAAGCTGCAAGGGAAATTCAATGGAGAAAAGATAATGTTTCCAACAAATTATGCTGTAGAAATTGGACTTCCAGAGGCAGAAAAGCAAACCTCAATTATCACTTTGTATCATCTATAAAATTAACTCAAAATGGATAATAGACTCGGCTGTAGCACCTAAAACTGCTAAACTTCTAGAAGGCAACACAGGAGAAAGTCTTTGTTATCCTGGCTGAGGCAAATAATCCTAGCTATGACACAAGTATGATCCATAAATGAAAGATTGTAACATGGACTTTATCAAAATTAAGAATTTCTTCTCTTCAAATGATACTACTAAGAGAATGAAAATGTATGTATGCCCCAGAATGGGCAAAAATACTTGAAAGTTACATATCTGATACAGGATTTGTATCCAGAATATACCAGAACTCTTCAAACTCAAGAAGAAGAAAATCATGCAACCACATTTTAAAAATGCATAATTTTCTTTCTTTTTTTTTTTTTTTTTTTTGACATGGGGACTTGCTCTGTCACCCAGGCTGAAGTGCAGTGGTGTGATCATAGCTCACGGCAGCCTCGACCTCCTGATCTCAAGCCATCCTCCTGCCTCAGCCTTCCGAGTAACTGGGACTACAGGCATGTGCCACCACGCCTGGCTAATTTTTATTTTTTAATTTTTTGTAGAGATGGGGGTCTCACGGGCAGCCGTGAACACGTCTAATGGGGGCTGTGAGCTTAGAAGTCAGGGGAGAGCCGAGGTTAAGGAGGAATCGGGGTTCATTGGCCAAGAGAGCCACAGGTGGGGGTGGGGTAGATAACGTTCCAGGGAGAGGGTGCTCTGTGCAAAGCCCCCGTGGCTCATCCTGCATAGCCACGAGGTGGGGGCAGGAGGAGCCGCTACGCCAGGGCTGGCAGGTGGTTTGGGGGCCAGGTGGCCACTTTATCGAGTGGCTATGGTTTCAGCCCACCGCGGGCCTCCGGCTGGCTGCCCTCCCTCTGTGAGCCTCCCAGGATTTCTGCGCTGGGAGGAGGGAGCTGGTGTCTAGGCTGGTTTCAGGCTCCTGGGCTCAAGCAATCTGATGACCTTGGCCTCCCAAGGTGCTGGGATTACAGGTGTGAGCCAACATGCCTTGCTCAAAATACTTAATTATCTTTTTTTTTTTTTTTTTTTTAGTTTTTGTTCCCTTTAGTAATACTTGTTCACAATATCTTTTGTTTGTAGGTATTCCTTTGATACATACTTATTGATCACCTGTGCCAAGCCCTTTCTAGATGCTCAGTGATTATTGGTAAACCAAGTAAGAGGTCCCTGTCCTCTGGGACTTGTTTGTGGAGTATATATAAATACTTGCTGTCCAGCTGAAATATGTGTTTGTGGGCATAGGGCGCTTGTCTGTCTAACTCATGTAGGCATCCCTGGTGCCCAGGACCCTGCTGGGCTGCAGGCTCTCAGAATCGCTGTGCAGTTGGCAATTGCTGCATTCATGCAATAAATTCCCCTGTGCAACACGTGGGGGCACTCACGCTCCATCCTGTGGCCACACTCAGAATTTGCTCAAATGCTCCGTGGTAATCATCCCTCCAGCTTACCTTCTCAAAAAGGGGGCATGGATGAGTCTCTCATGATGAAAGACAGCACTACGGATTTGTAACTTATTACGGAAGAAAAGCCACATAAGCATGTGTTGTCTGGAACGAGAGAGATCTGGTGGCCTAAGCCATACCAAAGGACGACGTCCTTTTCTGGGTCACATTTTTTTTAGGTCTCGCAGAACAATGAGTTGTTCGTTGCTAATGAAATCCTTAAGTGTTTCAAAGCACTAAAACTTAGGGGAGGAAAGACTGGTGTGTCTTCTGAGACGCCCTAAGCAGCACAGATGATTAGAAATGGCGTTCACGCTCGGCTACTTGGGCTGATTGCCTTTAAAAAGAGGCGCATAAAACCCCAGATATCTGCATGCACAGTCAGCGAAGGAATCGTAGAAATAACAACATTGCTGGGAAGTCATATTTCAAGCTGAGGCAGACGCTGTGCCACTGAGAACCTAGGGTAGTTCAGACGTGCCTAATATCCAGGTTTTTAGGGAAACCGATATGTGTGTGGGGGAGTTGTGTCTTGATATAATTCAATGTTCTAAGCCTCAGTGAGATCGTGTCTCTGGAAGGTCAATCACTGAAATATAACATTAAAAAATTAAGAAAACAAGGAGGCTTTGTGGCAGCTCTTAATGTGACACCAGCTGCAGCAGCTCCATGAACTGTGGGAACATCAGATCAATCATTTTAAGCTGGAAAGTCCTTTGAGGTATCCAGGTGCTTCGTAAGGCTGCATAACTCTGTCAAACACTGTCGCTTTAGGGATTTCTAAGATTTCAGAGGATATTAGTTCTCTATGCTTGGAAAGGGGCAATTGGCAACATTTCAGCAAAGGGACTCTGACACAAAAGCCACAGGTTTTTGCTCGTCCATGCATGCTTTCCTCAGTTTCCCCATGCAGCATTAATCTCAAACGTTCATGAGAAATTTGGGGAGCCCTGGCACTCTGTGTTTCTAACCAGCTCCCGGCCAGCACTGACGCTGTGGGTTTTGAACCACGCTTCAGTATGAGGGTGCTATGCAGTACACATCTTGAGAGGAGCACTTCCACGGAGGGCAGCAGCCTACTCCACCCTGTTTACCCCCTGCAGGAGTCATCTCATTCCTTCATTCAAGAAGATGGGGCAGCACTGAGCGGGGCCTGGGGACGAAGCGTGAGTCAAACTGAACTGGGTCCCTCTCCTGCCGAGGCCTACTTTTTCGGTTTGGGAGACAAGCACCGAGATTGTAATTCCTAACTTTTAAATTCTGCGCAATGCAGAAGTGCAACGGGCAGCCGTGAACACGTCTAATGGGGCTGTGAGCTTCAGAAGTCAGGGAAGAGCCGAGGTTCAAGGAGGAATCAGGGTTCATTGGCCAGGAGAGCCACAGGTGGAGTGGGGTAGATAACGTTCCAGCCAGAGGGTGCTCTGTGCAAAGCCCCCGAGGCAGGGGGGTGCGGGCTTTTGGAGGACTGGCTGGTCTGTGGGGTTGGAACATGGTGGGCACTCGCTGGGCGAGCGTGGGAAGTATCTGGAGGTGAGGCTAGGGACGATGGGATCCTGGTAATCCCGCGAGGGCACCAGGTCGTCCTCTGTCGTCAGATGATGGTAAAGAGAGTGGCTATTAGGGGAAAGAGGGGACTGACGGCTCCTCTTTTCACGGTAAGGGTGGCATGTTTCCATGTGACGAACGGACCCCTAAGTACCTGTTAGCGCAGGTGACACCCACCTGCTCCGTGCGCTCAGTGGACACCCACGTCCACGAGGGGGGCAGCAGAGCAGAGGGCTGAGGCTCCAAGTCTAAACTGCGTGAGAAAGGTTTTGCGGTAGAATTCTAGAACTGATGGTTCTGCAGACACAGTCTAGATGTCTCGACAGAAGGTGTGCGCGAACCGTGGCCCACATGCGCCTGCTCACTCCGGTGGTCCTGTTTCAGTTCCTTCAGGGTGGCTGGTGTCTAGGTGAGAACGGCATCTGGACAGGGAAAGGTCACCCTCCTTGATCTGCATTGCCCTCATCAGGGACCTGGCACAGGCCTCCCAGTGTGAACTCCCACCGCGCCCTGTGGCGGGGCCCCGGCCGACGTGTAGCCCTGGCAGATGCTCAGCGTGACCGCATCCTGGATCAGCCACGAGGTGGGGCAGGAGGAGCCGCTGACTCCAGGGCTGGCAGGTGGTTTGGGGGCCAGGTGGCCACTTTATCGAGTGGCTATGGTTTCAGCCCACCGCGGGCCTCCGGCTGGCTGCCCTCCCTCTGTGAGCCTCCCAGGATTTCTGCGCTGGGAGGAGGGAGCTGGTGGCAAACAGGCCTCGAAGGACGGACGCAGCCGCGTTCAGGTGCGGCTACGCAATGCTGTCATCAGTTTTACAATTGTAAAGGGAACTGTTTGAACCAGGGCACAAGAAGAGGGGGTTTTATTTCTTTTATTTTCTTTTGTTTGTTTTGGTTAAGGCTAAGATTACCCCATGACTTCAGACCATTGAGGGCCAGCCCGTTTCCAAAGGGTCTGCAGTCTAAGGCCTCTGCTGCCCATACTTAGCACCTAAAAATCACTTTCCTCCATGTAGAAGCCATAGTCCCCCATGTTGAAATCATGTTTCCCCATGTTGAAACTGGAGCAGCCAGTTTGGGTCACACTTTTATCATCTGTCCTGGACTTCAGCTCCCGGGGGTGGACCAGGCAGTCATCAGAAACACCAGCCTGTTTCAGGCACTGCCCTCTTTCAACACACACGTGCCCTGAGCACGCAGGTTGGAATGGCTGCTTGCAGTGTTTTCTGCGCTCTCAGCCTCCACATTTGAGTCTCTGCATGGCCGAGTGTCAGCACTTGCCACTTGTCTCCTCTTCCTGGGCAAATGGCCTCACTCTCTGGGCATGTGCTCGAATGTCCTGGCCTCACTGCACAGTGAGGTGTGGCCGAGGGGATGTGAGTAGAAGCCGTACGTGACACTTGTAGTCCTGACCCATAAATATTTCCGCCACACAGCCAGCCATTCCCTTTCTCTGCCACTGGCTTGATGTAGACTAACAAGGCATTCAGTGGCCACACAGTACACACAGAGCCACGGATGGAAGGGACCGCGGCCTCTGAATCACCACGTGAAGGACGCAGTTGCCGCCTGCATGGAAGCACCCTTTGGACCTGTGCGAATGAGCAGGAAGCATCCATCACGTGTGAGCCATTCCGTGTTTGGGCTTGTTTGCTGCAGCAGTGGCCGTAGCATTAGATTTCCTTCAGATCCAGGGACACTGCAGTAGGAGGAGAATCAACTGATCCCGGGGAAGTTGTCTAAACTGCCTGGAGGACCCGGGCGTTGTGTTACCGCAGCAGGGCTGAATGGAGGGAACAAAACTCTGTGCCCTGAGCGCTCACTCCGGCCATCTCTTCTCCTGTTCTGCTCTCTTCAGAGTTCAGAAGGAGGTCCGTGTGGTCAGACGAAGGAGGTGTTACCCCAACCTCCCTCCTCCTGGAATCGAGTTTTATCACTTATGCTCAGAAATCTGAGATTGCTCTTGGAATTCAGCACTGGCTTCATGGATTCTTCTCTGCCAGAGTGCATTTTATGGCCAACTGATGACCGGGACTGGCTGGTTGGATTGTCGTAAATTCACAAGACATGTTCATGCAGCCCTTGCCAAGGGTGTGACCATTTCTGCCATTGCATCAGAACTAGTGGAGGGGGAGGTGAGGCTGGCCAGCTTGGCCGAGGATGTACAAAGTATGTGTAAACATTTTTTCTCCACTGATATCAAGTGTATTAGTCAGGGCTCTTGATTGCAAGCAGTAGACTCACTATGACTTTCTTAGGCAAAAAGGGAATTTTTGAAAGGACGTCAGGGGTTCACAGCATCATTGTGGAGCTACAGGGTCTATTTTGGAAAATGGAACCAACCAAGGGCATTTCAGAAGGCTGGACAGCAGGAATCACAGCTGTCCAGCTGTGATGGGAGTACAGATGGTTCATAGGTCGCTCAAGATTCAAAGTGCCAGGGGGAGAGGGCCCTCTGTGGAGCCTGAGTCACAGGCTTGCTCCCAGCTGCGCCAGGGCTGGTGTATGATTCTCACACCACCGTAAAGAAATACCTGAGACTGGGTAATTTACAAAGAAAAGAGGCTTAATTGGCTCACAGCTCTGCAGACTGTACAGGAAGCTGGCAGTGCCTGCTTCTGGGAAGGCCTCAGGGAGCTTTTACTCATGGCGGAAGGCAAAACTGGAGCAGGAGGAAGGGAGGGCGGTGCCACACACTTTTAAACAATCAGATCACATGAGAACTCTATCATGAGAACACTCCCAAGGGGATGGTGCTAGAGAAACTGCCCCCATGATCCAATCACCTCCCACCAGGCCCCACCTCCAACGTTGGGATTACAATTCAATGTGAGATTTGGGTGGGGACACAGATCCAAACTGTATTAGTTGGGAAAGGAAAGACTTTACCTACTTCAGTTTCCACAGTGGGTCTAAATGTTGTCTCCTACTCCACCCACATACAAAGGCAAATTCCTCCAAAAATTTCAGTGGCTTCACCTGTTACAAGTTCATTTTCTAAGTCAGAGTCGAATGCAGGTGTTCCTAGTTAGTGTAATCCCTTCCATGCAGTGACTCAGGGGATCCAGGCGCTTCCAACCTGGGGCTCCGTTTCAGAGCCCTCTGCCTTCAAGCAGAAAAAGAAGGAGGGAGAGTTACTGCCAGTGCATCTTAAATGCCCTAGCCTGGATAGAACAGGGGAGGGATGAATGATATGCATCACTTTTGCTCATGTTTCCATAATTCATCACAAAGCTAAGATAATTACGAGGGATGCTGGGAGAGACATAGAAGGATGCTGCGTAGTGCCAACCACTTCTGCTATAAGCCTTGACAGGAAGAGAGGATATTTGCTTTCTGGACAGATAAAAAAAGTAATTGATATCTGCTCCTAGAGCTAAATATGTGTGGGGGATGGGGAGCTTGAGAATATGGTCCTTTCTTGAGTTTTGAAGAGAGAGGGATGGGTGCTACTATTTGTTGAATGGCTACTATGCGTTAGGAACTTTGCAGCTGTAATCTCACTTAATCCTTAGGGATGCTAATTTATCCTTTGGCGTAAATGCTATTCTTTCCATTTTACAAATGAGAACACTCAGTTAACAGGCAGTGGAGGGATTTTTTCAGCTAGGCAGTGACAGAGCTACGATTCACATGTTCCATTCACCACCCAACCTGAAGGGTCACTGGGCTCCACCCTTGACTTGAAATATAGTCTACTTTGCACCGGGAGGATTTGGAATGAAACGCTACAACTTGGATCAAGATAAACCACAGGCAGTGAAAGTAAGCTGCAGGGGCCAGAGGCGAGATTTTCTCACACAGAGAATTTCGGGAAAAGCTGTACAGTTTGGAGGAGCAGAGTAGGGAGGAAGAAGGGAAGGGGGAATAACCCCATTCAAGCGAGAGAAGTTATTGCCACAATTATTTCTCTAATTGCAAAAAAATTAAAGGACTGAGGGATGCCAAAAAATGAAGTGCAAGTGTACTGGGCGTTGACTTTCCTGGCAAAGCAAATTTGTCTGTAATCACTCTTAAGGAGATATAAAAGGAATTGCCTCAGACAATGTGATCACTTAAGCCTGGCTTTTATCTGTTTCTTCAGAAACATTGCATTTTGAAGGAAACCATATTAGCTGGAGATGGTGAATTTGTCTGGTAATTGCTTTCTATTATAAATCTAAGTAACAGTTAACACCACTAGGGAATGCAAAATTATCAAGAAAGCTAAAAGAAGAAAAAGTCTTTCTCTGAGTTAAAAGTTCTGTTTTCCTAGTTGAAAATAGAGGTTTAAAGGCTGGCAGAACACCATTTTGTATCACTTAGCAAGATTATGGGGCCGTGTTTATACAGTTCCAAAACTCCGTGTTGGTTACTAGATCTTAAAAAAAAGTGTCTGAGGCAGGTCCCCTGACCCACAGCCATGCCCTGCAGTATTCAGCTGTAATAACAATTATTAAAAACGGGCGTGAGATTGGGGGCAACTGTGATGCCTCTTCTGGCCTTAAACATCTGCGATGATCTTTGCTGTGGTCTGAGTGTTTGTTACTGCTATCCCCCCCAGATTCATATGCTGAAACATAGCGCCCCCAAGTGATGGTATTAGGAGGTGGGGCCTGTGTGAGGTGATGAGGTCACAAGGGTGAAGCCCTCAAGAAGAGGATTAGTGCCCTTGTCAAAGGGGCCCCGGAGAGCTGCCTCTTCCCCTTCCACCAGGTGAAAACACAGTGAGAAGGTGCCTTCGATGAGCCAGGAAGTGGGTCATCACCTGACATGAAATCTGCCACGCCTTGATCCTGGACTTCCGGCCTCCGGAACCGGGGAGAAATACATTTCTGCTATTTATAATCTACTGGCGTTTTGTATGGCCGTCAGGATAGACTAAAACAATCTTTGACCCACTTGCTATTATCTTCGTTGTAAATCCCTTTTGTATGTAGTCAGCTTCATTATCCTTGTGGGGTCAGAGCACTGGATGTCCCCAGGTCTTACTCTGCTCCAAGGCAATTCCCCCACCATATATATATATATTTTTTGAGACAGTCTTGCTCTGTCTCCCAAGCTGGAGTGCAGTGGCACCATCTTGGCTCACTGCAGCCTCCGCCTCCTGGGTTCAAGCGATTCTCCTGCCTCAGCCTCCTGAGTAGCTGGGATTATAGGCACGTGACACCACGCTCAGTTAATTTTTGTATTTTTAGTATAGATGGGGCTTCACCATGTTGGCCAGGCTGGTCTCAAACTCCTTACCTCAGGTGATCTGCCTTCCTTAGCCTTCCAAAGTGCTGGGATTACAGGTGTGAGCCACCACGCCTGGCCCCAATACATCTTTTCAGAGCACTTGAATGGTCAGTGTTGAAACACCAAAAGGTTTTACACAAAATTCTGAATTTTCAGCTTCTCCAAAAACTCCACAAAAATCAGATCTTACCAAACGGAGTCCTTATTTCTGCCTGGCAGAAAGGACTGTATTCCCAAGACCGCCACACACGTGCGGTGCCTCTAGAGCAGATACTGATGACTTTTTGGCTTCCGGAGCCAACTGTCCTCTCTTCTGGTGAGCACTCTGGAGCAGGAGCATTCAGGGCTCCCAGCAACAGAGAGAGAGCTCCGACTCCTCCACAGCCTGGCCAGCCCTGGGGGTCCTCAGCCTCTTATGCTAGCCTGACTTGGCGTGTGTGTGGCGTGTGCCGTGGAAAGGCACTGGGACTTTGTTTTCCTAGTGACCAGTGACGCTGGGCAGTTGTTCATGTGCTTATTAGACCTGCAGCTCTTTTCCATGAAGTGTCATTGTCCCAGAAACAGGTCACTATCCTGGTATTTTCAGCTTCTTCCTGCCTTTCTAGAACTGGTCTTCTTTTTTTTTTTTTTTTTTTTTTGAGATGGAGTCTCACTCTGTCACCCAGGCTAGAGTGCAGAGGTGCGATCGCGGCTCACTGCAACCTCTGCCTCCCGGGTTCAAGCGATTCTCCTGCTTCAGCCTCCCAAGTAGCTGGGATTATAGGCACACACCGCCACCACACCTGGCTAATTTTTGTATTTTGAGTAGAGACAGGGTTTCACCATGTTGGCAAGGCTGGTCTTGAGCTCCTGACCTCACGTGATCCACCTGCCTCTGGCTCCCAAAATGGTGGGATTACAGGAGTGAGGCACCGCGCTGGGCCGAACCAGTCTTCCTAAACCCCGCTCCGGGAGCCCAGCCAGCACCACTTCCTGGAGGTCTGACTCCAAGCAGAGCCAACCAGAAGCCAGAGGGCAAGGGTTCCCTTGATGACATCATCCAGGGAGATCAGCCTCCTGGTGCAGCGAGGGCAGGGGAGGACTGATCTTGGCTTTCCATCAGTGACGTGAGCTCGGGGCTGGAGTGAATGAGCGAAGATCCTCACACCACGGACGACTGCTTAGCTGGAGGGGCTAATCAGGAAAGCTGTGGGAACAACACGCCAATGAGTGCCTCATGCGTGATCCCACCACAGCACTGGGCTCACTCGCCACATGAAATCCCTCACGGGGCTCTCATGGATGAAGCAGATGAGAACACCCAGTTCCCATCCCCCGCTGCCTGTGGATCTGTCCCGTTGCCTCCTGCAGATAATTTATAGTGAGGTCGCGATGCCCCTCCAGCTGACAGCCAGTGCCTGCCGTGGCTGCTAATCACACACCACGTTTGTGTTCGTTCTTTACTGGAGTTCCCTGAGGGTTTGTGTTTCCAGCAAGATTGAGAATTCTTTGGTTCAGAGACCATCTGATTTCTGTCCCTTGAGGCTCTCAGCAAGAGCCCAGGCACCGTCCTTCATCCTTATTTCTGACCCATGGCTAATTGCAGCAAGTGCCAACCAGGCAATGAAAAATAAGAGACTTGTGGTTTTCCAAACATAGGCTGGTTTCTCGCTACAGAAGGCAGCTGCTTCAACAGGTCAGCTGACGTTGGCCCCAAACAAGCGGTGATTCACAGCGTCCTAGGAACTTCATGCTAAAGATAGAGGAGGAGAGAGGTCGGAATCTTTAAGGACACAGGACATTCTTTCATCTGCTATTTTAGTCTCTAACTTAGTAAAGAATACTCTTTGTTTGCTGGTTCTGCGTGAAAGAAAGGGATGTGTTTGGTTGATGTGGTTTGGGAGGAGCGCGCTTCCCCGTTGGGCTTCTTGCTCTGAAAAATGCTGAGGTATTGTTAAGGGTGAATTACAGAGATTTGGAAAAACAAAAGGTGGGTGAAGAATTGAATGTATAAAAAGAACAGTGCCACAGGCTGGTTTCTTCAAATGAGAAGCATTAAGATGTGCCTGAAACTTTTATGAAACAGAATTTGTGGCCATGTGCGGTGCCTCACATCTGTAATCCCAGCACTTTGGGAGGCCAAGGCGGGCGGATCACGAGGTCCAGAGATAGAGACCATCCTGGCCAACATGCGGGAACTTCGTCTGCACTAAAAATAAGAAAATTAGGCAGGCGTGGTGGCGCTAGCCTGTGGTCCCAGCTACTCAGGAGGCTCAGGCAGGAGAATCGCTTGAACTGGGGAGGCAGAGGCTGCAGTGAGCCAAGACTGTGCCACTGCACTCCAGCTGGGTAACAGAGCAAGACTCTGTCTCAAAAAACAAAAAAGCAAAAAAAAAAAAAAAAAAACCACCTGAGAATGTTTATTACTTAAGTCATTGGCTGGATACGTTCTTCTTGTAAAGGTGTAAAATGTCACAACAAGGCTAGAGAGCTCTTTTTCAAACTTTATTTATATATTTATTTGAGACTTAGTCTGTCGCCAGGCTGCAGTGCCAGTGGCGTGCTCTTCTGCGTCTTCGACCTCCAGGGCTCAAGTGGTCCTCCTGCCTCAGCCTCCTGAGTAGCTGGGATTACAGGCATGTGCCACCATGCCCAGATGATTTTAATATTTTTATTAGAATTGAGGTCTCACTTTGTTGCCCAGGCTGGTCTCAAATTCCTGGCCTCAAGTGATCCTCCCACCTTGGCCTCCCAAGCAGGAGCCACTGTGCCTGACCTTATTTATTTACTTTTTAAAGACAATGTCTTATCCTGTCACCAAGGCTGAAGTGCAGTAGCTAAATCTCAGCTCACTGCAGCCTTGAACTTCTGGGCTCAAGTGGTCCTCCCACCTCAGCCTCCTATGCAGCTGGGACGATAGAATAGTTCCAGGCGTACCCCCTGCGCAGTAAAGACCTGTGACTCTGGCCCTCTCTCCGTTCTCCAGAAATATATTCTCTTTTGGTTTGCATCCTATCCTTCCAGAACTTTCCCTATGCCTTTACATAATATGTACCCAGGTGTCATTTACGTATACGCTGTACATAAATGACCACATTACCCTAATGTTCTGTAGCTTGTATCTGTTGTTGTTTTCATACAGAATGTCTTGGAGCTCTTCCCATGTTAGTCTCATGCATTCTACAAACTGCCACCCAGGACTGAAAAATATTCCTCAGGTTATTTAGGCCACTCTAAAGCTTTTGGAGAATTCTAGAGCCTCACATTCATACATTTTGATAACGTGCTTCCAGTACTGACATAGGTCATCTTGAATTTTTCTAAGCTTCCTAAAATCGCCATTATTTTAAGATTTTTCTCCTAAATATCTGCACAAGTCAGAGTTCCTTCTTGGAAAACTGGCAACCTTCTCCCCTGTGTGGGCGCCTCTCCTCCTACATATTCATGTGCTTGAATTAATGAATTGCTATTTTCTATTCTATTCCTTGCTAACCAACAAGAAAATGATTATGATTTCTCTATCATGTTTATCGGAAAACTGGTCTAATGAGGCCAGGCTCAGTGGCTCAAACCTGTAATCCCAGCATTTTTGGAGGCTGAGGTGGCAGGACCATTTGAGGCCAGGAGTTTGAGACCAGCCTGAACAACAGAGCCAGACCCTGTCTCTACAAATTAAAAAATTTGTAGCGACAGGAGGTTGAGGCTACAGTGAGCCGTGATCACACCACTGCACTCCAGCTTGGGCAAAAGAGCAAGACCCTGTCTAAAAAAAGTAATAATAGGCCAGGTGCGGTGGCTCATGCCGGTAATCCCAGCACTTTGGAAGGCTGAGGCGGGTAGATCACTTGAGGTCAGGAGTTCAAGACCAGCCTGGGAAACATAGTGAGACCGCCGTATCTACAAAAAGTAAAAGAATTAGCTGGGTGTGGTGGTGCATGCCTGTGGTCCTGGCTACTGGGGGAGGCTAAGGTGAAAAGATTCTTTGAACTCAGAAGGTCGAGGCTACAGTGAACTGTGATGGTACCATTGCACTCCAGCCTTGGTGACAGAAGGAGACCAGTTTCAAAAAAGAAAAGAAAAGAAAGCTGGTCTAATGACATAATTAAAACAAGCCAGAGAGTGAGTCCAGGCTTGGCACTGCTTGTAAATATCCACAGCAAGAAAAGGGTCTGAAAAGAAGGCCAACATTGAGGAGGGCAAAGTTGAACCTCAGGATGTCACCTGGGCCCTGGATCCAGCTAAGCCTGCAGCCAGCATTGCCACTGGCCTTTCCTTCCACGGACCAGTTCATTTTCCTTCTGCTTCCAGCAGACGGGTTGGTAACTGATGGTACAGCCCTGACAATCCCATCCCTGTCTTCTCATGCCTCTTTCTGGTTTCAGCATCTGCCAGAAGCTTCTATGTTTCCTTCTTGGATGGTCTGCCTCTGTTCTCTGTTTATTCCAACCCTGCAAAGACCCAAAAACATCAACAATCTGTATACAGCGTAAGTCATTTCTTATCTGACGGCATTCATAGTTACTGTGTGTACTTGTGTATTAGTTCATATTTGGCTTAGGTAACACAGCAAAAAAAACAAAACAAAACAAAAAAAAACCACAGAAAACAACAAACCCAGCAATGCTTTGTATTTCTGCAGTGATAGTATCACTTAATAGCTTATCTGGCAACACGTTTTGCCATTGTTTTAACTCCAGTGTGTGGGGAGTGGCATATGGAGAAGTTTCACTCCCCCCCTTAGTTTTCCTGTCTGTGTTTGTCATTCTTGAGTTCCTGCGAAAAGTTTACATCTAATTGCCCTGACGTCATCATTCCTTCCCTCAAATAGAAAAAACTGTGAGTCCTGGATTTGTTTTTGTTTTGGAAATGGGGTCTTGCTCTGTTGCCCAGGCTGGAGTGGAGGGATGCAATCTCAGTTCACGGCAACCTCCCTTTCCCGGGCTCAAGCCATCCTCCTGCCTCAACCTCCCAAGTAGCTGGGACTACAGGTGCATGCCACCATGCCTGGGTAATTTTTATATTTTTAGTAGAGACGGGGTTTTGACACGTTGCACAGGCTGGATGTAAAGTCTTACAAACATGTTCCCCGCATATTGATTTTATCTTCTCATCCCACACAAACTTTCACACTGGAAGTTCGTCCCAAGATGCTCTGACTGTCAGGCAGACTGGAGCATGAGTGCTGCTGCTTCTGTCTTTGCGAGGACGCCGCTGCGTGTCTTCACCACCCATTTCTATTCTTCGTTACTGTAGCTGATGAAGGGGGATTATAGTTAAAAAGACTTGAGCAAGGACAGACTGGGAAGGGTTTTTTTCATGGGTTAAAGAAGAAACATTCTCTTGAAGGGAAGATGCTATGAGATGGGAAGGTTTCCAAAGTCGTTGCATAGCTGCCCATGAAATCATCATAAAAACACAAAAATAATCCTCTTGGTGGTGTATGTGATTGTGAGGCTGTGTGTCTGTCTGAGATGTGTGTGTGACAGAATTGAGTTAGAGGTGACCACAGGTCGTGTGTCTGGTGACGACAATGTCTTCACACACAACAGAATATAATATCAAGGTAATGACAAGCCCTACATGTGCACTTCTTTTTCACCAAATATTTTTCTTTCACAATGTTGAGCACATATGGAAAGAGCGTGGTGGAGTGGTTAAGAACTCGGGGTGCTGGAGTGAGGCTCCCTGCTTTGGAACCTTTAATCCTCCACTCACAAACTGACCTTGGGGAGCTTATTTTTCCTCTCAGAACTCAGTTTCCTCATCTGCAAAGAAGGTTTTAAAAACAGTGGCTGGGTGCAGTGGCTCACGCCTATAATCTCAGCACTTTGGGAGGCCGAGGTGGGAGGATCACTTGAGCCTAGGAATTGGAGACCAGTCTACGCAACATAGGGGGGTCTCATCTCTACAAAAAAATTTTAAAAAATTAGCTGGGCATGGTTGTACATGCTTGTAGTCCCAGATACTTGGGAGGCTGAGGGAGGAGGATCACTGGAGCCCAGGAGGTCATAGCTGCGGTGAGCTGTGCTCACACCACGGCACTCCAGCCTGGGTGACAGAGCAAGACCCGGTCTCCAAAAAAACCAAACAACAACAACGTAATAATAATAAATCAATAAAAGTAAAAAGTAGCATAAACTTCCTAGGGTTGTCCTAGGGAATCAGCGGCTGACTGCAGGGGGCACGCAGGGCAGGGTCTGCACGGGGGCATGTTCTATCAGTGATCACTTTGAGGGTGATGATGACATCGTCTCTGATCAGGAGATGAAAATGGTGAAGGAAGGGGATGGAGATCTAACCTTCTAGCAAGACTTGGCCCCACAGGACAGCCTGCATGACTCAGGAGTCTCTCTCCATCAAATCTGAGACACAGAGTCTAAGAACAGTCTAAAAGCATGCTTGTTATTAAAAATCTCAAAAAGGTCCTGATTTCAGGTGTATGTCCTCATCTTCCAGGATGAATGAAAACTTCCCAATTCCAGGCCTTCCTCTGTGGCACTGACAGACTTGGGTGTGTTCAGGTCCTCTGGATGTTCAGGTCAGCAGCTGCACAGCTCTAGGTGATTTTCCTGCCAGAGGGAAACAAGGCGGGCTGCAGACACGGTGCTGATTCTGGAGCAGGGCTGTGTGCGAGGGTCATCCCTCCCATTCATTTAGTGGCTGTTCCTGCAGGTCTGGATGAGACGTGTGGCCGGCTGCACAGTAACTGCCAACTGGCTCTGCTGGTTATAATCAATGGTTCAGCCTTCTCTCTCTCTCTTTTTTGAAACAGAGTTTCGCTCTTGTTGCCCAGGCTGGAGTACAATGACTGATCTCGGCTTACTGCAACCTCTGCCTCCCGAGTTCAAGTGATTCTCCTGCCTCAGCCTCCCTAGTAGCTGGGATTATAGGCATGCACCACCTCTCCAGATGAATTTTATTTTTTTTACTAGAGATGGGGTTTCTCCATATTTGTCAGGCTGGTCTCGAACTCCTGACCTCAGGTGATCTCCCCGCCTCAGCCTCCCGAAGTGCTGGGGTGACAGGCATGAGCCCCCACGCCCGGCCTCTCTTCTCTCTTCATGCAACATCTTTCCCAGTGCTTTTTACTCCTTAGAAATATTTATTCTGATTTTTGTAAATAATTGTGAAAAGATTTTCCTGAAATTGTCAGTGTACAGGTTGGGAGTCCCAGTTCTCAAGGGGACTCTGGCCCAGCTACCACCCCTAACAGGATACAATCAGGAGGTAGGTCAAAGGCTCCCAGAAGAACGTGCTGTTCCGTAGTTTAATATCATTCATGTGAATAGATTACAAACTGTGATTTTCTACATTTATAATTACCACTTGGCATGCTTTTTGTTTCGTAATCTCTGAGAACACGTACAAAGAGAATAAATTGAAAAAGAGTAGTTTCTGGGATGGGCATGGTGGCTCATGCCTATAATCCCACACTTTGGAAGGCTTAGGTGGGTAGATCCCTTGAGCCCAGAAGTTTGAGACCAACCTGAATGACATACTGAGACCCTGTCTCTACAAAAAAATTAAAAAATTAGCTGGGTGTCATGCCACACACCTGTAGTTCCAGCTACTCAGGAGGCTGAGGTGGGAAGTTCGTTTGATCCTGCGAGGTCGAGGCTGCAGTGAGCCATGACTGCATGGTTGCACTCCAGCCTGGGCAACAGAGGAAGACCCTGCCTGAAAAACAAAAGCAAACGAACAACAAAAAAGAAAAAAGTAAATAGTTTATGCCATTGTAAGAATAATGTGACAAAGAACAAGAGAAGGGGTAAGGGGCCGGGCGTGGTGGCTCACGCTTGTAATCCCAGCAGTTTGGGAGGCTGAGGTGGGTGGATCACTTGAGGTCAGGAGTTCGAGACCAGCCTGGCCAACATGGCGAAACCCTATCTCTACTAAAAATACAAAAATTAGGTGTGGTGGTGCATGCCTGTAATCCCAGCTACTCTGTAGGTTGAGGCACAAGAATTGCTTGAACCTGGGAGGCGGAGGTTGCAGTAAGCCAAGATTGCGCCACTGCACCCTAGCCTGGGTGACAGAGCGAGACTCTGTCTCCAAAAAGTAAAAGGAGTGAGGCACACAAGCGACGCCCCTGCAGCCACTGCACGTCTGCTAATAATGGGAATTAGTGAGTTTAAAGCAACATGAAAGAGGTTACGCTCCAGCTCTGGGTTCAGGAAACAGGATCTTTGGTGATTGCCTAAATGGCGTATTTTCTTCAGTGATGTGGACCCACTTGGAGTTGGTGAGTGGGAGGCAAATGAATGAGTTCAGGGCACAAACATTTTCTATTTCCAAAATTCCTCACATTCTGACTTAGACAATTTTTTAAAAGTCTGGTCTATAGATATCCAAAATTGGGGGTCAAGGAAATAAATAAAATCACTGAGACACAGAAATCATTATTTATCACTTCACGTATGTTTTCTGTTGTCCCTTTTCCCCTGAGGCTGGGAGGCTGCCTATGACTTTGAGAGTGAGGTTGAATGCTGGGATGCTGGGGTGCTTACACTCTCCCCCGCACCCCCTCCTGGTCCCCCTGCACTCCTGAGAACAGATGCACCAGGAGAGCCTCTGGTCCTGCAAACCGTGCTCCTGCAACCCCAAAACCCCCATCAGCAAAGTCATCCCAGTTCTTGGCAGCTCTCTTATTCCCCTTCTAATGGGAGAAGTCTCAGACCCATCAAACAGCCAATAGCTTTTGCCACTTTATTTTAGAACAACATGATGTGAGATAACCCAGCTCCTCTGAAGTTTCCGTGGGTTGTAAGTCTTTACGGGAAACGAGGCCAACTAGAAATGAAATCTAACAGCTGGGAAGTTTGTGGAACCATTTTCTTCCAGATTTACTAAATATTTTAGCACCAGAGATGCATAGGGATCTCTAGCTGTATTATCAACTAACCTCCAAGTAAAATTGAACTACAGGTGAAAGCAAACATGAAAACATCAACCCTGATGAACTTCCTGTCAGCCAGCCAGGGAGAGTTTCATAAGTTCATTCCACTTCTTTTTGCTGTATCTAGGAGCCAAAATGACATTTGATCTATTGCCTTCCATGTGGCATCATGGAAGGACAGAGTGTGGCTGGGGTCTGAGGACTCTGAGGTTGATCTGGGGTCTAGCTGTGCTGTAGGGACTTAGGTAGGCAGGTGCCTTTCATTCCAGAAAGATGAGTGACAGCTGAGGATGGAAGAGAAACTGACAGAGAAACTGACAGGGTGCTGCTGCTTCCTTGTTTTTTGAGAAATGATATGTAAGGAATTAACGGCCCTGATGGCCGTCTCCTCTCTGTTCTATTCCAGCTCAACTGGCAACTGAGACACATTCCATAGACACTTAGCAAAGCACCACACCGAAAACAAATAAATATGGGTGAACCCTGGAGAAAAGACACAAAGGCAACATCTAAGGGGCATGAAGCGCTCTTCTGTTGGCAGCTGGGCGGATAGGGAGGCAGGGAGGTTCTCACCACTGAAGGGGCTGTAAACACACGTGGGAGGGGTGAGCCCAGACGTGGGTGCCTCCACCCGCTTTCAATGACAAGCCCCACAGTAGACAAGGACGTTTTTAGTTGTGCAAGCGGTTTCCGAAGTGGTTCCTGTGGGCACTGTGGATTCTCTGGAGCCTCTCCGGACATGGGATAGATCCAGAGAGCTGTGAAACGGGAGCCAGCCTGAGATGGAGAATCGAGGCCCTCGGGATGTCCCACATCAGATCCCGGGGGTGAAGCCTGTCCCCAGGATGACTCCCCAGGTTCTGACCTGATTGCTGCACCCATGAGTCTCCTGGTACCCGGGCACTCCTTAGGGCCCTGACACGGAGGCAGGCTTGGGATTACTGCAATCTGCTCTCATGAGTCATAGCAGGTGCCTGTCAAGATCCACATGGACCCATGGGTCTCAACTTATTAGAGACCCACAGGTGGACCTCTAACCCTGAGGGTGGGCAAGACTTGAACCCTGATTCCTTGTGGGGTCATGACCTCCTTCCTCCGGGTTTAGCCATCTGAGGCTGTAGCCTGCCCCGCCCCAGCCTGCTTCTCATTCAGGGCACACCGGCTGCCCCCACCAGCTGCTTATCCCGGGAGTCAGTCCCACTCCCCGATTCTCTGCCTGGCCCTCCTCCAATCCATCATTGAGTCTTGTTAGCTCCATTTCCGAAAGGACGCCTTGACTTTACCCACATCTCGCTGCTCCACTCCCACCTCCATTCCCTGGTCCAAGCCGTCATCACTCGTGGCTGAATGTCCTCAAAAGCGTCTTGGATCGACATCCAGGGTTGCTGCCCTCACCCTGGGAACCCAGGATCTGTAGCGCAGCCAGAGCAATCTTCTGGAAGTGTCCATCGGCGAATGCACCCCGGGCTCTCCTGTTACCCTCTGAGTCCAGTCCAGCTTCCTTCCCGTGCTCTGTGGAGCTGCTCATGTCTGGCTCCTGTGCACCTCCAGCCGCTCCTCCCTCCCTCCCTTCCTTCTTTCATTCCTTCCTTTCTTCTTCCTTCCTCCCTCCCTCCCTCCCTTCCTTCTTTCCTTTCTTCTCTTCCTCCCTCCCTCTTTCTTTCTTTGCCTCCTTCCTTCCTTCTTCCTCCCTCCCTCTCCTCCCTCTTTCTTTCTTCTTTCTTTCTTTGCCCTCTCCCTCCTTCCCTCCTTTCCTCCCTCCCTCCTTTCCTTCCTTCCTCCTTTCCTTCTTCTCCTCTCCTTCCTTCCTTCCTTTCTCTTTCTTTCCTTCCTTCCTTCCTTCCTTCTTTCTGATGGAGTCTCGCTTTGTTGCCCAGGCTGGAGTGTGCAGTGGTGTGATCTTGGCTCACTGCAACCTCTACCTTCCAGGTTCAAGCAATCCTCCAACCTCAGCCTCCTGAGTAGCTAGGGTTACAGGCATGCACCACCACACCCAGCTAATTTTTTTTTATTTTTAATAGTGATGGGGGTTTCACCATGTTGGCCAGGCTGGTCTTGAACTTCTGACCTCAAGTGATTTGCCCGCCTTGGTCTCCCAGAGGGCTAGGATTACAGGTGTGAGCCAGAGCGCCGGGCAAGCACACTCTCTTCAGATCTTTGCGCGCCCGGACTAAGCTCAAATATTACGTGTTCAGCAGAGCCTTCCTCCCCATCAAACTATAGTAACACTTCCCTTCCCTTCCCCTAAGTCATGAACACCAAGCTGTGCTTCTTTCTCCATTTTCTTTCTCCTTTCCCCTTCCTTCCTTCCTTTCCTCCCTCCCTCCCTCCCTCCCTCCCTCCATTTTTTTCCTTCTTGCTTTTTTAAATTTCACTTTGTGGATTGAGATACAACCAAGCTGTGCTTTTTACAATTTAAAGCACTTATCACAACCTTCAATTCTATTGTTTGTGTGTTTGTTTACTTATGTGTTATGTGTCCTCCCACCAACTAGCACCAAAATTCCTTGAGGACAGACATCTGGCTTTTCTGGTTTGCGACTCCGAGAGTGTCTGGTATGCCGTAGGTGCTCGGTAAATGTTTGTAATGAATCATTTGATGTGGTAGTGATGATGGACTGCAGGCCATGGGGTATTGGGCATAGGGGCTGCTGAGTTGATAAGCTGGCGGGTGACACGTAACTCTTTACTGATCTGTTGCTCAGTGAGAGCTGAAGCTTCTTTAGAACACAGATGTTATTAAAACATGCTTTGTTTCGGGGGAGGGAGGTGGTGACTGTGGGAAGAAAGGCTGACATTGAGAACAATCTCATGATATCAGATCTCTAGAATTTTGTGCAAGTTCAGGGAGTTTTCTCCATTGCATGAGGCTCAGCATCACTTGTTCTCTTAAGGCACTTAGGGCGCCACCTAATAGCTTTGGTGGCCTTCCCCTCCCTCCTCCATCCCACAAATATGTATAAAACCTTAATTTAATTCAATAAAAAGTTGATATGGTCTGGTCTTTGTGCTCTGGAGACTAAGAGTCTATTAAAGGAGTTGAGATAAGGACACAAAGACTCAAATTTCAGGCAGAATTTGGTAAGTGCCATGATAGGTGTAGGCGTGAAACTTTGGAAGTTCAGAGAAGGGAAGCAGAGCCATGGCGTGATTAGGGGCATTCGTTCAGGAGGTGGGATGTCTGGGTTCAATTTTCTGTTTCTCTTTCTACTACTTGTGTCCTCTTTGGTAAGTTATTTAATAGTTCTGTGCCTCAGTTTCCTTACTTTCTGAAGATATAGAAACTATTGATACCCACCTCTTAGAATTATCAGAAATATTAGACTAAATGATGCATATAAGACATACATAAAACAGCATCTTACTGTGAAGTGTTCAGTTTGTAGGACTAAGGATAGAGGCATTTTATCTTAAGGTTGAATAGGATTTAAATGTAAGATAAAGGTGGGCAAGGAACTTCCAAATGAAACCATGTGAACAAAAGAAGCATGAAGAGCAAGAATGCATGGTTGGCAGTAGCCAAAATATTCAGTTTACTTGAGAAAACCGGAAGGAGAAGATGATAATATTGGGAAGTTATGTGGGATCATAATGGGAAAGAACGTATTAGTAACCATTCTCTTTGTGGTGAGTAATTATATGTCACCAAAGATTTCTAAGCAGGAAAGATATTGAGATGGCTTAGTTTCTCCAACAGTTATCTTCTTCAGAAATCACTGGGGACAGACAATAACATAATAACATTTATTTTCCCTTCTGCTTGATTTAGGTTTATTTTGCTCTATCTTCCCCAGTTTCTTAACATGGCAACTTATTAGATTATTGATTTGAAGCGCTTTTTGGTCTTTTCTAACGTATGCATTTGATGCTATAAATTTCCCTCTAAGCACTGCTTTAGCTATACTCCACAAATTATGATATGTTGTATTTTCATTTTCACTAAGTTCAAAATAGTTTCTAACTTCTATTGAGAGTTAATACTTTACCCATGGATTAGTTGGAAGAATGTTAATAGCCAAGTGATTTGAGATTTGCCTGCTATCTTTCTATTATTGATTTCTAGCTCAATTTCATTATGTCCAGAGAGCATATTTTGTGTGGTTTTACTTCTTTTAAATTAGTTAAGATTTGTTTTATGACCTCAGATACGGTCTATCTTGGTGAATGTTTCATGTGCACTTGAGAAGGATGTGTACTCTGCTGTTGTTGGGTGGAGTGTTCCATAAATGTCAATTCGATCCAGATGGTTGATGCTGCTGCTCATTTTTTCTAAATCCTTTGCTGATTTTCTGCCTCATAGTATGGTCTATTAGTCTAATAATCACAGTTCTTTAGAGAAACAAAACCAATAGGATATGTTTCTATCTATCTGTCTACCTATCTACCTACCTACCTATCTATAAATAAGGGAGATTGATATGGAAATTGGCTTATGTGATTATGAAAACTCAGAAGTTCCACAGTCTGCTGTCTGCAAGCTGGGGAAATAGGAAAGCAGGTGGTGTATTTTTGTCTGAAAGCCTGAGAACCAGGGGGAGACAATGGTGTAACTCCCCAGTTCAAGAACAAAGCCCTAAGAACTTAGTGGGGCACTGATATGAGTCCAGGAGTCTCAAGGCCCAAGATCGAAAAGCTCCCGTGTCTGAGAGCAGGAGAAGATGGATATTGCAACTCAGGAAGAGAGCAAACTCTTTCTTCCTCCACGTATTGAATCTTGGCCACCTACATTGATGAGGGTGGATATTCTTTATTCGGTCAACTGATTCAAATGCTAATCTCTTCCCAAAACATCCTCACGGACACACCCAGAAATACTGTTTTACCGGCTGGCTCTGTATCTCTTTGCCAAGTCAAGCTGACACATAAAATTAACTGTCATAGTTACCGAGGGAGAAATGTTGAGGTCTCTTATTTTAATTGTGGATTTGTTCAGTAAGCCTTTCAATTTTGTCAATCGTTTATGTGTTTTGAAGCTCTGTAGTTAGGTGCACACACGTTTGGTATTGTTTTATATTCTTGGTGAACTGACTTATATATTATCTTTATAATTTTATTTGTTTTGAAGTCTATCCTGTCTGATATTAATATCACCAGTCCAATTTTTAAAATTAGTGTTTGTGTGATATATATACAGTTTCCATTCTCTTACTTTTAACTCACCACTATTGTTGTGTTTGAGGTGAGTTTCTTGTAAACAGTGTGTACTTACATCATTATATAAAATTTAACCTGACAATTTGTGTCTTTTAATTGGCGTTGTATTGAATTATTGGTAAGTTTGGATTTAGGTCTATCGTTTTAATATTTGCTTTCTGTTTGTTGCATTTTTTTGTTCCTCTGTTTCTTTTTTTCTAAGTTATTTAGGTTTATTGAAGCATATTTTAGCAGGTCATTTAAACTTGTTGTTTTGATTTTGAGTATTTTTTGGTATAATGTTTTTAGTGGTTAATCTTGGGATTACAAAATACATTCTTAGGCTTTCCCAGTTTATATAGAATCAGTATTTTACAACCTCCATTCATTTTTTGCTGCTTGTTTTAGGTACAAGGTCTTGCTACACTGCCCAGGCTGCTGGTCTTCGAACTGGGCTCAAACAGTCCTTCCCCTTCAGTCTCCCCAAGCGGCTGGCATTACAGGCCTGTCCCAGCATGCCTGGTTTTACTACTTCTCAGTTTGAATGTAGAAAATCTGCCACTCCAAAGTTCCTTTTGTCCTCCTGCTCTTTATGCAATAGTTGCCTTACATATTTCACATTTACACACATTAGAAACTCCACTAGACAATGTTATATTTTTTTCTTTGACTTGTTAGGCGTATTTTTTAATATTCTGGAAGGGAAGAATAATCTGTCATATTTACCCAGATATCTACCACTTCTGTTACTCTCATCTATTCCTAATGTTTCATTTTTCTCTTTTGGTATCAAAATGACTTTCTTACCATATCTAATTTGTTTTTTTAAAGAGACAAGGTCTTGCACTGTCCCCAGACTGCAGTGCGGTGGTGCAGTCATAGCTCACTGCGGCCTTGAACTTCCGGAGTCAAGTGATCCTCCCACCTCAACCTCCCAAGTAGCTGGAACTAAAGGTGTGTGCCACCGCACCCTGCTAATTTTTACATTTTTTGTAGAAATGGGATCTTGCTCTTGTTGCTCAAGCTGGTTTCAAAGTCTTGGACTCAAGTGACCCTCCTGCTTCCCAAAGTGCTGGGGTCACAGTCATGAGCCACTGTGCCTGGCCTCTTTAGCATATTTTTAGAGCAGGTCTGCTGGATATAAATTTTCTTAGCTTTTCTTTATCTCACAATGTTTTATTCTATCATTTTCCTGAAGAATATTTTTGCAGGATGTAAAATTCTGGGTTGATACTTTTTTTTTTTTTTTTAGTTTTTGAAAAATGTCCTTTTCTTGCCTCAAAGCTATGAAAAGCCCAGGGGATGGTATGGCCATCTTCAGGGCCTAGTCAATGGCCTCAGGAATTTATTTTCTATTTCTAAGTCTCCACTTACTTCCTATTGGCTCCGTTCTCTATCAGCCTCATGCCTCATTGTCCATGGTTTCTGATAAGAAATCTCCAGTGATTTTGCATAGTGTTTGTGTTCTATAGATAATGTGTTCCTTTCTCTGCCTATTTTTGCTACTTTTCCTTTGTGTTTAGTTTTAGCAGTTTGATTATGATGTCTCTGGGCATGGATTTCTGTTTGGGATTTGCTCAGCTTTTGAGTACGTAGGTTTATGTTTTTCATCAAACTTGCAAAGTTTACAGTTATTATTTCTTAAAAAATATTGTTTAGCACCACACTCTCTCCTCTTCTACCAGAATATTGATGACATTAATGTTAGGCTGTTTTTGTTGCTGTCCCACAAGTCCCTGATATTGTGTGGTTTTTCTTTTAATCATTTTCCTCTGTTGTTCAGACTGCTTAATCTTTATTGACCTAGCTTCAAGTTCAATATCAGTTTTTTAATTTGTTATTGTATTTCCTAGTTCTAAAATTTCCATTTGGTTTGTCTTTATATTTTTATTTTTTTTCTACGTTTGTGTGTGTGTGTTTCCAATTCTGCCAAATAGTGTTGTAAACATAATTTGACTCTTCCTGTGAGAGGCATTTGTTATGGTACAGGTACAGCCGATGTCGTTGCAAAAGCAAATGAGACTAAGAGCAGATTAGACGTTAATGCTAGAGACCTTTTCTGCTTTCTATTTTAACGTTTGTTTCAAGAGTGTTTGTGATTACTCATTTGAGTGTTTTCATAACAGATGCTTTAAATTCTGTCACATAATTTCAACATCTATATCACCTTATTATTGGTCATAAAAAGTTCTCACTGAACTAAAACCTGAGTAATAATAAAGACAGAGGATTCCAGGCAGGGGGAAGCAAGATGGGCAAAGTCCTCAAGCAGGGAATGACCATGATGAGCTAGAGAAGAAAGGGCCGGGGTTTTGGAGCATGGTGGCTTCGCTTGGGCTTTCGTAATAAAGTACCATAGACTAGGGCTTAAACAACAGAAATTTTTGTCTTATCATCTGGAGGCTGGGAAGTCCAAGATCAGGTGCCAGCATGCTCGGGTTCTGGTGAGGGCTCTCTTCATGATTTACAAGCAGATGCCTTCTTGTTTTGTCCTCACATGGTGGAGGGAGATCATCTCCCTCATGCTCCTTCTTGTAAGGGGACTAATCCCACATATGAAGGCTCCGCCCTCATGACCAGCTGGAAGTTTTCCAGCAAAGAGGAGTAGAGTGTGGAAGATAATTCTGACGTTCTGAGCTCATGGACATGAGGAACAGAGGTACCACTGGCTAGGAATGAAAGCTAAACAAGCAGTTTAACACTGTGGAGTGGAAATTGACTGTTTGTTCAACATTCATCTCTCCCTTCTTTGAGTTCCAGACTCTGATTTCATTCTATCCCTTACCCACTATATCAGTCAGTGTAGGTTGTAAGTATATGCTATAGGAATAACAGTTCCAACATCTTAGCGGCTTAAGACAACAAAATTTCATCTTTTTTTTTCTCCTCACATTACGTGTAAAATTTGGACTGCTGGAGGGGTTCAGCTCATTGGAGTCACTCAGTTGAAGGTTTCATCTACTCACAGGTTTCTGCAGCCAATGAGGCAGTGAAAACCTGAGTATGATCTTTTATATGGAAGTGACATGTATCACTTCCACTTACCTGTCATCAGGCACAGCCAGGCATACAGTCACACTAACTTCAAATGAGCAGGAAATGCAATCCTTGCACACGCCTGGAGGTAGAACTAGAAACGTTTGTTGAACAGCATCAGTGACTGCTATATTTCCTATCAGTCCTTACAGTCTGCATGTGGGTCTGCCCAGGACCCAGGGGTTGAGCACCTGACTCAGTGCTGCATCAGTCAGCTCAACACATTCCCCTGATCACAGGGATTGGTTCAGGAATGGGCACAGGACTCAGTGAAACGCAGTGGACATTTTCTGCAGATGCTAGGGTGTAGGACAATGCTTCGGCAGCCATTTTGTGACAATGAGGCATGAGGCTGATGAGAACGGAGCCAATAGGAAGTAAGTGGAGAGCTGAGAAATAGAAAATAAATTCCTGAGGACATTGACTAGGCCCTGAAGATGGCCATACCATCCCCTGGGCTTTTCATAGCTTGAGTGTAAATACATAATTTCCTCCTTTTTGGTTAAGGCTGTCGAATTTTCTGTTACTCACAACAGAGAGCTCCCCTATTGATACTGTCCTGAAGAAGATTTTGTGAAAGGCTATTATGATAAATTCCTTTATAGTTATGGGTTAATTTATAGTAGCTTATACACACAAAATTGTGGTATAATTCAATTGATTTTTCAAACCAGATACACATATTTTTTGATTTCTAGTTTATCTTTTCTAGGGGCTTCACAAAATTAAGAATTGGAACACATGGTATAGGCTCTTCCCAGAATAAATCTCTTGAGATGCAATTCTCTCTTTGAAGGTTTTCTCCCGAGCTTGACATTGCATTCACTGAGACAGTGAGTGAGGTATTAATTAGTGGCTAGTTTTGCTGCAGTGGTTCAGCATGATTTTCTAAAAGGTGTAAGGCAATTGATTGTCTTTGCTCTGCTAGTTCGTTACTTGCAAATGGCAAATGGTTATAATGTTTCCTGGACGGTGTATTAATTGCTAATGTGATGATGGTGTTGGTGATGACCGTATAATTACTGATCCTCACTGTCTAATAAGATTCAAACTTGTTAGTATATTGAGTTACTTATTCCTGAGTTATAGGTGGGTGAATAACAAAAATGGGCTTATAGGTAGAGGATCCATGACCTTGGCTGTGTTCAGAGGCAAAGTGAGAAAGCAACTCTGGACTGAGAAGTATCACCTGAGTAATCAAGATGAGGCCCCAATCCACTTGTCACACTGTGTTAGTTAGGATTATTGTTTAGAGTACATGTAATAAACCCAAGACTCCAGTGGCTTGAGCAAGTAGGAGAGGCAATATGGCAGTTCTGTGATGTCACCAGGGACTCAAGCGCCTTCTAACCTGTGGGTCTGCCATTCTTAGCCTATGGGATATTTAGGTAGGTGTGTTTAGGTGTAATTCATATACAAAAACAAGCACTGTTTTTAGAGTACAGTTCCATGAGTTTTGACAAACACGTAGTCGTGTAACCACCACCATAACAAGATACAAAATTTGCCCAACACTCCAAAAAAATTTCCCTAAAAGGGAAGTATTTAATTTTTTGGTGTTGTTTTTATACATGGCATTTAAAAATCATGTTTTAAATATTTAATATCATATGCAAAATATTTAAAATAGCATTTAAAAAATTTAAATTCCCATTCATTGCTATTGTGCAAAATAATTTTTTTCATGTTGAACCTGTTTGTATGACCTTGCTAAACTCGCTTAATAGTTCTAGTAATTTACCTATTATAAAGTTCACTCACTTTAAAGTGTACAGTTCAATGTTTCTTAGTGTATTGACAGCCATGTAACAACCATCATAATTTAATTTTAGAGCATTTAATCACACAAATAGTTATCTTTCTTTGATTTTGACTTCTAGTTCAATTCTCTTATGATTAGAGGACATACTTTATAGAATTTCAAAATTTCGTATTTGTTGAGGTTTGTTTTATGGGCCAGAGTATGGTCTAATTGGTGTATGTTTTATGTGCACTGGAAAAGGTTGTCATTTCTCTGTTGTGGGATGGAGTGTTCTATAAATGTCATTAAGCCAAGTAGGTTGATAGTGTTGGTCAGGTCTTCAATATCCTTACTGATTTTCTGTCTACTTATTTTATTGATTACTGAGAGAGGAGTCTCTAAATATAACTATTTGTCTATTTCTCCTTTCAGCTATGGAGGCTTTTGCCATGTATTTGCAGTTCTTTTTGTTAGAGGGATGCCTACTGAGGACTGCCATGTGTTGGTGCATTCCCCTTTATCCTTACGTAATGACCCTCTTATCCCCAGTGGTCTCTCTTGTTCTGAAGTCTACTTTTTCCACTCCAGATAGTCACTCCAGTTTTCCTTTATTTAGTGTTTCATGGTATATCTTTTCACTCTGCTTGTACTTCTAACTTCACTATGTATTTATATTTAAAATGCATTTCTCACAGACAGAATATAGTTGGGTCTTTTTGTTTATCCAGGGAATCTCTATCTTCTCTTTGGTGTGCTCAGATCATTAAAACTTAATGCAGTGATTGATATGATTGGAATAAAATTGGACATCTTTGCCAGTTGTTTTCTATTTATTCCATCTGTCCTTTGTTCTCCCCGTCTTTCTCCCTCTGCTTTTGGATTAATTAAATAGGAATTTATGACTCCATGTTTGGATCCCCTTCCATGAACACGCCCTTCGTGGAAGCTGTTTTTCTATTCTGGACTTTCCCTCTGGAGTCCCCTTCCACGAACACTCCCTTCGTGGAAGCTGTTTTTCTCTATTCTGGAAGTTTTCTTCTGCCAGTCCTCTTCCACAAACACTGCCTTCGTGGAAGCTGTTTGTCTCTCTCCTGGATCTCCCCTCTGGAGTCCCCTTCCACGAACACGCCCTTCGTGGAAGCTGTTTTCTCTCTCCTGGATCTCCCCTCTGGAGTCCCCTTCCATGAACACGCCCTTCGTGGAAGCTGTTTTCTCTTTCTGGATTTTCCCTCTGGAGTCCCCTTCCACGAACACACCCTTCGTGGAAGCCTGTCTTCCCTCCTAAACTCCATCTCTCACTATTCCCTTCCACTCAGTGTGGAAGCTGCTTTCCTCTGCTGGATTCCATCTTTCTGGATAAAAAATATAAATAAATTTAAAAAAAAAGAAAAAAGGAAATTATGATTCCTTTTGATGTCTATTATTGGCTTATTATTTTGCCTCGCTGTAACATTTTCTCCCAGTGGTTGTCCTAAGTTTTAGCCAATGTTTCCCACCCCCGCCACCCGTGGTTGTCATAGACTCTATCTCTTCAAACTACCTTCCAGTAACATTACACCACTCCATGTACTGTGTGAGCACCTCAAACAGGGCGTTCATATCTTCCTCCCTCTCACGTTTTATTATATGTTTGTCATACATTTTACTTCCACAAATGCCATCAACCCATAGTACCTTCTACTCTTTTGTTGTTAGGCAGTCAATTTTTTCTTTCTATAGCAATGAAAAATAATAAAAACATCTTTTATTTTTACTTCAAATTTAACCACTTCTGGATGTCTTCATTTCTTTGTGTAAATCCAAGTTTCTGTGTAGTGTCAGAATGCTCTGTCTAAAGAGCTTCTTTTACATTTCTCGTAGTTCTGGTTTCTGATAATAAATTGTCACTTTCTGTTTAAAAAAGTTTATTTCTCTTCTTTTCTGAGATATAATTTGCATACAAAAAATTCATTTTTAAGTGTAAAATTCAGTGGTTTTGAGTATATTCACCAGGTTTTGCAACCATCATCACTATTTAATTTCAGAACATTTTCATCACCCCCCAAAGGAATCTTGTATCCATTAGCAGTCACCCCCACTCCTGCCTAGTCCCAGACTGCTCATTCATTTCTGAAAGATATTCTTACTGGATATAGAATTTTGGGTTTATAGGTCCCTCCTTCTCCTCCCGACACCACAGAACTTTTAGATATTTCACGACATCATCCTTTCGTTTACATAGTAACTGATAAGAAGTCTACTGTAATTCTGAATTTTGCTCCTCTGTACACAATGTATATTTTTCCTTTTGCTGCCTTCATCATTCCACTTTTATATTTGATTTTTGGTAGTGTGATGATAATGTGTCTAAATGTTTCTAGGGATGTGTGTGTGTTTGATATTTATCTTGCTTGGGATTGTCTGAACTTCTTGGGTCTGTAATTGAATATCTTTCTTTCTTTTTAAATTCTTAGACTTTATGTCTTCAAAACTTTTTTCTGTCTTATCATGTTTACATCTAGAGTTTCAATTACACGTGTGTTATATTATTTGCTATTGTGACCTTGCTCTTTTATGCTCTGATTTTAAATATATACACTTTTTCTTTTTTCACTTTGTGTTTCAGTTTGGATAATTTTAATTGACCTATCACAATATTAATGGATTCTTTCCTTGCCTGTGTTGAGTGTACTGATGAACTCAAGAGAAGGAATGTTTTATCTGTTATCTGCCCTTTTTTTAGTGATAGCATTTCCATTTCACTCCTTTGTGTAATTTCTATCTCTGCAGAAATTCTCCATTTGTTCATGAGTGTTGTCATCATTTTTCCAGTAAAGCATTTAAAATATTAATCATAGTTGTTTAAACGGTCTATCTTCTAGTTTTGATTGCTTCGTTTCTTGGCAGTCGGTTGTTTTTTCTTTCTTTTTGTGTGTGTCATAATTTTAGAATGAGTGCTGGACATCACACATAAGACAGTGGAGACTAAGATAAACAGTATTTATGCCAGGAGATGGGGAAAAGTTTTCTCTACTAGGTCATTAATGTGTGTGTGTGTGTGTGTGTGTGTGTGTGTGTGTATGCATGCAGATGTGTGTGTTTACGTGCGTATGTGTAAGGTATGTGTATGTAAGTGCATGCATGTAAGATGTGTGTTGGTGTGGATATGTGCATGTGTGTGTGATGTGTGTTAAGTCAATCTAGGCGAGTTGAGCTGGGTTTCGGTTCTTGTTGCTATGGTTGCCTTCAGTCCACTGGTAGCTTCACATTCCTCTGGCGGAATCTTGTGCTTAGGGTGGGGTTTGGTTTGGCAGAAGGTTTTTCTCAGTGTTCCTGCTCTACTTTCAGTTTCAAGCATTTCTTGTGTGCCAGAATGTCAGAGCAGCTCTCCTCTGGCTCCTGCCCTCTCAATCCTAGAACGCTGGATCTTGCAAGCCTGGTCACGGGGAACAGAGAGGGCTCTGAGGCCCAGCCTCAGTCTTAGGTGGACCCTGTGTCTCTGTGTCTTGGGATAGATTTTCTTGATGGCCCTGTCCCTCTCCCATTTGAAGGAGATCTTTGATGATCTGGGCCCAGGAGAGTTTCTGCTTCTGCCCTGGGAATAGAGAGGAGTTTCTCCGCACTGCCCTGCACCTCAGAGGTTCTTCTCTGTGCCCTGGGGCTGGCAAGCTGGCTGTCCTTCTCCCAGCAGCACAGGCACTTTGCTCCTTGGGGAGAAAGGTCAGGCAGGGCTTCATGTCCTTGCATAGTGGTGGCCACTCACTTCTCCAGCCGTGCAGAGTGGCTCTCTCCAGCTTCCTGCCTGCCCCCAATCCTTCTTCTGTACCTGCTGGGCATCCAGGGAGAAGAGGCCGAGATGGGAACAAACTCCCCTCGGTGTGCAGCTGCTGGGAGTCTATGCTCTCATGCCAGCCCACTCCAGCCTTTAGCAATCCATCAAAACCTTTTGCTGAATGCTTCTTGCCTGTTGAGCTTGTGGTCTGCCACCTGCGAGATGGCGCTCATGTCCCATTTCTCCTTAGACCTGTCTCTCTTTCCTCAGATTTTGGGCAGGGTGGTCTCCTCGAACCTCAGCTCTCTGATGGGTTCAGAGAAAGTTATGATTTTGTAGATTATCTGGCTTTTTCTCATGATGGGAGTAATACTCTTTCCAGCCTTTTACATCCCAGGAGGAAAAGCCTGTGGTTTTCATTCTCATGGTTGCAGGACAGCTGCTCCACCTCAGCTTAGCATTTCCACATTCCAGCCAGAAAAAAGGTCAAGGTCAGAAGCCTTCAGGAAGAGCAAAGGTCGAAAGGAGTTTGCTTTTCAAAATGTCTTCTCAGAAGCCCATTTAAGAGACTTCTGTCTGTCTCTCATTGCATGTAGGTCACAGGGCCACCCCTAGCTGAAAGGGAAGTGACCTTTTACCTGCCGCATGTTGGCACCCAAATATATTTGCAATTCCACATACAGAGAAAGAAGACAACAGATTTTGGGTAGGCAATTAGCAATGTCCTCTGTGCATATTCTTGCTAAAAATCTCCTTAGCAACTAAGTGGTCTCTTACACTTTCATCTTTGCTCTCATTGTCTTTGAAAACTGGATAAAAGCTATGGACTTTCTCCCCCCACAAATTCCACATATGCACATTCAAAATGTGCATGTGGGCTGGGCGAGGCGGCTCATGCCTGTAATCCCAGCACTTTGGGAGGCTGAGGCAGGCAGATCACCTGAGGTCAGGAGTTCGAGACCAGCCTGGCCAACACGGTGAAACCCTGTCTCTACTAAAAATACAAAAACTTAGCCAGGTGTGATGGTGCATGCCTGTAATCCCAGCTACTTGGGAAGCTGAGGCAGGAGAGTTGCTTGAACCTGGGAGGCAGAAGTTGCAATGAACCAAGATCGTGCCACTGCACCCAGCCTGGGTGACAGAGTGAGGCTCCATCTCAAAAAAAAAAAAAAAAAAAAAAAAAAAGTGCATGTGAGCCGGAGCATTTACTGATCCCTGAAGTCTATCTGTGAATGCCTTCGGGACCCTTGGTGATACAGGAGCTAAAATCAAATTATTTAGGCAGTTAGTGAGGGTATGGGAGTCCTTGATAAGGTTTTCCTTTAATAAAAAGCAGCCCCCAAATCATTTCTTTTCTAACAAAAAGCAGCCTGAAAAATCAAGCTGCCAGCATAGATAAGCAAGCTGGAAGCCTACACAGGTGAATGCCGGCAGCTGTGGCAACAGAAAACGGGAACCTGGAAGCCAGGTATGTTCAACATGGAGGTTCCCTCTTCCCTTTCCTTTGTGGCCACGTGTGCCGGCATCATGACACTGGCCAGGTAAAGACTCTATTTGCATAACAAAAGATTAAGGGAGGATAGCCAGCCTCTTCCTGGACTATTTAAATAACACATCTGGTCCAACCAATCCACTATGGTCTATGTAAATCAACACCACCTACTCAAGCTCCTGTATAAAACCAACCACATCTCACCCAAACCTGGAAACCACTGGGCCCCCTCCTCTGCACAAGGAAGTGCTCTTCTTTCTTTTGCCTATTGAACTTTCTTCTTCCTTTTTTTTTTTTTTTTTTTTTGGAGATGGAGTCTTCTCTGTCGCCCAGGCTGGAGTGCAGTGGCATGATCTTGGCTCACTGCAACCTCTGCCTCCCAAGTTTAAGCGATTCTTCTGCCTCAGCCTGAGTAGCTGGGATTACAGGTACACACCACCATGCCCAGCTACTTTTTTTCTATTTTTAGTAGAGACCGGGTTTCACCATGTTAGCCAGGATAGTCTTGATCTCCTGACCTTGTGATCCGCTCGCCTCGGCCTCTCAAAGTGCTGGGATTACAGGTGTGAGCCACCGCGCCTAGCCAAACTTTCTGCTTTTAAACCTACTCCTTGTGTGTCCGCGTCTTTGCTTTCCTTAGCATGAAACAACAAACCTCAGGTATTTCCCCAGACAAACCTTGCTGCTTCACTGGGACTAACCTACTCGAGTGTCTCGTCCTTGGTTCTCCAAGAGCAGAGCCCAGGGCAAACACTCACGTGTGAGCAGTGCTTTACAGTGTGAGGCCAGGGGGCCAGAGTCAGGGACAGGGGCGACAGACACAGAAGTGGGGAAGCGGCAACGCAGGGAAATGCTAGTGTTGCAACCATGATGGTTGCAGGGGAGGAAAGCGGGTGTTTGTGCACCAGATCCTGCACTTCGCAGGCACGAGTCTCCACATTTCTGGGTGCTCTGCCCGAGGCTGAAGGGCTTCTCGGGGCCTCCCATCTGCTGAGTCCCAGACCCCAGGGGAGGAGCATGCTCTGGCTCCTGAGGGCATCACCATCAGGAGGGGGAGCTGGTGGAAGCGTGTGGAGCTCATCATCCTACTGGGAGGTGGGTAAGACGTGGGATAGAGATGTAAAGTCCTGAGGGCATCACCATCAGGAGGGGAGCTGGTGGAAGTGTGTGGAGCTCATCATCCTACTGGGAGGTGGGTAAGACGTGGGATAGAGATGTAAAGTCCTGAGGGCATCACCATCAGGAGGGGGAGCTGGTGGAAGCGTGTGGAGCTGACCATCCCACTGGGAGGTGGGTAAGACGTGGGGATAGAGATGTAAAGTCCTGAGGGCATCACCATCAGGAGGGGAGCTGGTGGAAGTGTGTGGAGCTGACCATCCCACTGGGAGGTGGGTAAGACGTGGGACAGAGATGTAAAGTCCTGAGGGCATCACCATCAGGAGGGGAGCTGGTGGAAGCGTGTGGAGCTGACCATCCCACTGGGAGGTGGGTAAGACGTGGGATAGAGATGTAAAGTCCTGAGGGCATCACCATCAGGAGGGGAGCTGGTGGAAGCGTGTGGAGCTGACCATCCCACTGGGAGGTGGGTAAGACGTGGGATAGAGATGTAAAGTCCTGAGGGCATCACCATGAGGAGGGGAGCTGGTGGAAGCGTGTGGAGCTGACCATCCCACTGGGAGGTGGGTAAGACGTGGGAGCAGAGATGTAAAGTCCTGAGGGCATCACCATCAGGAGGGGAGCTGGTGGAAGTGTGTGGAGCTGACCATCCCACTGGGAGGTGGGTAAGACGTGGGACAGAGATGTAAAGTTCTGAGGGCATCACCATCAGGAGGGCAGCTGGTGGAAGTGTGTGGAGCTCACCATCCCACTGGGAGGTGGGTAAGACGTGGGACAGAGATGTAAAGTCCTGAGGGCATCACCATCAGGAGGGGAGCTGGTGGAAGTGTGTGGAGCTCATCATCCTACTGGGAGGTGGGTAAGACGTGGGGACAGAGATGTAAAGTCCTGAGGGCATCACTATCAGGAGGGGAGCTGGTGGAAGCATGTGGAGCTGACCATCCCACTGGGAGGTGGGTAAGACGTGGGATAGAGATGTAAAGTCCTGAGGGCATCACCATCAGGAGGGGAGCTGGTGGAAGTGTGTGGAGCTGACCATCCCACTGGGAGGTGGGTAAGACGTGGGACAGAGAAGATGTAAAGCAGTGAACAGAGAGGCCCCATACACAGGCCCTCCTGATTATGTTGTTGACTCTCTCTAGCCTCAGCCCCTGTCACTCTTCCTACTTGTGCCTACTCTTCATTAAATATCTAATTAATTGTGGTTTCTCAAATATGTTGCATTGAGCCAGGACTCTTAATGACAAGGGACAGGAAACCAAGCTCAAGCTTGCTTGAGCCTAACATCGATTTCTCGGTGCCTGTCAGGGAAAGCTGGCTTCAGGCCTAGTAGGATCCAAGGGCTCAGCTGACAGCATCGCGTTTTCTCTTGCCCCTCTCCAAGGCTAGGCTGCTAGAATCTCTACGTTTGCTTGTTATCTTCAGCTCTGTGTAATTCTTTTCTTTGTTGTGAGAAAAATGGACATCAACAGCCTTGATTGAAGACCATTCCAGATTAGCAACTGCAGTGGGGGAGGGGGTCTGTTCTCTCCCAAGCTCAATCTGTTAATCCCGGGGAAGACATTGATTGGTACTGAATGGGTCACATGTGCACCTTTGGGCCAATCATGGTGCCTGTGGCATGGAGGAGTTGCGAGTGTTCCCGCTGGGTCACAGGCCCCCTGCAACACCTGCAACTCCTGTCTGAGCTCACGGGTCGGTGGAGGAAGCGTCCTTCAAAGGGAAAGCCAGCAGGAGCCGGAGGGGGAGGCTGGGACAGTAGACGCAGCCCGAGTCCACGGTCCATGCCACACTGCACTGCAGCTTTAGAGCATTCCATGGCTTCTTTCCACAATGTCCCATTCCTTAACCACTCAGAGAAAGAATTCCTGAACTTCACGTCACTTCCTCAGTGAATTCAGCCCCACTTCTCACACCTCATTTGCGTGTACGTTGCGTGCTGCACACCCCTCCTAGCACACAGCTTAAGCACTGCTGCTCTGCCTTGCTTATTTACACAGGACTAAATGTGACAGACACACAACTCTTGCTGCCCCTCACAGATATGCTGGTGTATGGAAGGGTCTGAGCTGGCGGGGCGCGCACCTTGGAGTGTGAGCTCCTGTGCTGCAGCTTGTCCAGCTCTCCTCAGCATCTGGGCCCCTCCACAGAATTCTTTGTGCAGGCCCAATCTGTCCTCCTGGGGCGTCTGAGCTGCTCAGCACCAAGGAACACATTCCGTTGTACACAGGCCACCAGCTCTGCACATAATCCAGTTATGTTCCCATTGGCAGCTGGTGTCACACTTTACGTCCTTGTAAAATTTTGAGTGGAACCTAATCACAATGTAAGGTCTCATTTTTAATATTTAATTAGCATCCTCCCAGTAAAGCCTGATATATTTTGCCAAAGCGTAACAATCTTTTTCATCCGTTAAGTAAAGTACACATGCACATGCCCAAAAGCTCTGACTTGAATATTGAATGTGAGGCTGAGCAGGGACCCCTCCTTAGGGGCCTGCCAGGCACTCCTCGCCCAAGCATAGAAATGAAAGAAAATCTTGGGTTCCTTCAATGGGAATTCCAGTCACCGAGCTAGCCCTGAGAAATATATGAGCAACTTGAGAAGCAAGAAGGTAACAGGAGCATAAAACAATAGGAATAAGGTGCTTCCCTACAGAAACTAAAGACAACATCGTAACAAACCTCCTGGGGTCGTTTTTCAGAACCTGGACCCGCACCAAATGGACCTGTGGACCTTGCTCTGTCGCCCAGACTGGAGTGCAGTGGCTGGATCTCGGTTCGCTGCAACCTCCGCCTCCTGGGTTGCAGCGATTCTCCTGCCTCAGCCTCTTCAGTAGCTGGGTAACAGGCGTGCGCCGCCATGCCCGTGATTTTTTTTTTTTTTTTAGTAGAGACAGGGTTTTGCCATGTTGGCTGGGCTGGTCTCAGACCTCTTGACTTGGTGATCCACCTGCCTCGGTCTCCCCAAGTGTTGGCATTGCAGGCGTGAGCCACCATGCCTGGCGCACCACGGTTCTTTGCTCTAATTTTTTTTCCTGAGGGACCTGGAGGAGGTCACGCCCGCAGGGCAGAGCTAACATTTTTTTGCTGATCGCAGATTTTTTGACAAAGCTTTGCCTTCTTAACCAATCACAAATCAGAAAATCTTTGAATGTAGCTATATGACCTGTGGGCTCCCACTTCAAGATGTCCTGCCTTTTTAGCTCAAACCACTGTTTAGCCTCCACGTACTGAAGTGTGACCGAGCCTGTAACCTCCGCCTCTCCACCTGGAAAAACCCTCCCTGCTCAGCCATCGGGGGAGCTCCGGGTTCTCCTCGCCTGGCGCCCCGCTCTAAATGCCTCACTCCCTCTCGCTGCGATCTCGATGTCCGCGTTTGGCTTTGCTGTGGGAGGACAGAGCCAGTACCCACTGAGAGATTCTCCCCGGGGGCCTGAGAGCTTCGGGGTATAACACCTCCCTCCTCAGGCGGGTCAACAGCAGCGTGCGTCAGCAACAAGAGCGGAAGCCGGAAGAGGACAGGCCGGAAGACACGCACCCCCCGAAGGGCGAGAGAGACGCCATCCGGGTACCACGTGGCAGTTACGTCAGACTGGGGCACTTCCGGTTCGCGGGACGCTGCAAACCCCCAGCCTCGTCCTCGCCTGGGGCTGCCGCCATTTTGGGCCTCATGCCGTCCGCGTCCGTGGGCTCATGAAAACAGCGTGTTGCTCCACACTGCCTCGTGCGGTTTGTTGGCGCGCTCTCGGGGTTCCAACCGGTGATAGAGCCTTGCACCCAGCAGCTGCCAAGCCCTGTTCTCGGGGCTGGGGTGCAGAGTGAACAAGCAGAAAGAAGTGCTGTGCTCTCACGGGGCCTCCGCCGCAGTGCGGACAGACTCGACGGTAAAGGAGGTGAACGTCTGCGATGTGAAGTGTGTGGGATGGTGGTTAGTGGGATTGAGAAACACAGCGGGGGCGGGCTCTAGGGAGAGGGAGCCTGCGGTAGGGGGGTGTTTGCAACCCAGCACCCCGATGTTTGCAACCCAGCACCCCGATGTTTGGAACCCGGCACCCCGAATGTCTGGAACCCGGCACCCCGATGTTTGCAACCCAGCACCCCCGATGTTTGGAACCCAACACCCCGATGTTTGGAACTCGGCACCCCGATGTTTGCAACCCGGCACCCCGATGTTTGCAACCCAGCACCCCGATGTTTGGAACTCGGCACCCCGATGTTTGGAACCCGGCACCCCGATGTTTGGAGCTCGGCACCCCGATGTTTGGAACCCGGCACCCCGATGTTTGGAAGTCGGCACCCCGATGTTTGGAAGTCAGCACCCCGATGTTTGGAACCCAGCACCCCGATGTTTGCAACCCAGCACCCCGATGTTCGGAACCCGGCACCCCCGATGTTCGGAACCCGGCACCCCGATGTTTGCAACCCGCACCCCGATGTTTGGAACTCGGCACACTAATGTTTCGAACTCAGCACCCCCGATGTTTGGAACTCAGCACCCCCGATGTTTGCAACCCAGCACCCCGATGTTTGCGTGACGGCGTGAGACGCACAGAGGCATGGGAAGCGTTCGGCTCCCGGCCCGCGGGCCGCTCGGTGCCCCGTGTCCGATCTCCGGGCTTCATGCAGGCGGGCTTTTCACTGGGGCCTCCGGACGGGGAGCGAGACGAGGCCCGGGACTGTAGTCCAGGGTGGAGCTCCGCAGTGAGTGCGGATCCGAGCAGACGCCTGCAGGGCCGGCTCTGCTGAATTTGTTTTCTATTCAGTTTTTATTGCAGCCATTGAACTGCGGTGCCCCCCCCGTTATCAGAGGAAACCGGGCCGGCTCTTGTTCGCTCTTGGAGATGGGAAAGGTCCCATCGGTTGAATTCTTCCAGGTTAAAACTGAGGCTGAGAAAAATCTGCAACTGCCTGTCCCTCCCTTCACCTCTTCCAGCAAGAGGCAGCGGGGGACTGGAGAGCTGAGGAAACACCGAGATAAAGGTTGTAAATTAGTTTTCCCTGAAGCGGACCAGCCTGGGCGACAGGATAAAGGTCGTTGTTAGACAGCCCCGGGCCTCTGGAGTTTGCAGTTTCTCCAGTGCTAGGAAATGGAACTTTCTGGAACCCTTCTCCAGCTCCATAGAGAGGCTCAGGCTGTGAGAGCATCTGATTGGTTGTAGGCTGCAGGCACAAGTTAAAAATAATCACCTAACGTTTTGACAACACTTTCTTTTTTCCGTCCCACAGAGATTGGAAGTCATTTTCTTATCCTCTTTAGGAAGTATGTTGGATTCAGGATTCTTAATTCCCATTTAAAGTCAGGACAATTGAGATAACCCTATCAGCTAACATTTATTGGGTGTTGTTATACTTGCTAATAATAATCGTAGCCAACATTTCCTGAGTGATCATCTTTCTTAATAAAAAATAGCAACATTTATTGAGTGCCACATATTTTCCAAGTCCTGCCTGAAGAGCCTTGGATCTGGCCTCTAATTTCTTGTTACAGCCCCGAGGAGGACGAACCATTAACCCCATTTTGCGGAATTCAAAACAAAGGGGGGATTAAGTAATTTGCCTAAGAGCACAGCTAGTGAATGTTGGAGAAAGCATGAAGAGGTAAATATTACTTAAATCCCATAGCAAATATAGCTGTGATTGTAATTATAGGGTGTGTGTCTCTCTGTGTGTACATGTGTATTTGGAATAGATCGGATAAACTTTGGTCTTGGGTAAACTGAGGCATGGCTGGCAAAGGGACTGACTCTTTCTGTCACATTGAGAACATTCTTCTGGTGCTGGGGTGGAGGGATATGTGGTATGGTATAATTGTGTAGCGTACCTTGTAATTAATTCCATCGCTTTCACTGACGTCTGAAAAGATTAAAGAGAAAAATATGGTCAGTCCTTAGTATGGAGGGCACAGTGGGTGTGCTGGTTTTTCTTTTTCATGGATCCATCAACTTTATTCTTTTTTTGGGCAAACGAGACTTAGCTCTGAACAGAGTTTATGGTTTGTTTTGCATTTTGTGTTTATTAATATTTATGCTGACTGTGAAGTGCCAGAAGAATCAGTAATACACACACCATGTCTGCGTGGTTTGCTTCTGAGCCTGAGATCCTGAAAATATTTCAATTTTCTTAACAGGCTGGAGTTAGGACCCAGGAAGGACACAGCAGTGGGGATATAAATAGAGAAGGAGAACAGAACAAAGTTTGAGGAGAGAGACTTACATCACTCACTCCCTCTCCACCCAGAGAGCAGGACGGAGGTGTGAACTTGAGCCAGACCAGAAGGAGCTGGAGAGCGGGTGCAGGACAAGCCCGAGGAGCAGGCGGGAGCTCCAGGGGAAGATCACACACAAAGCCTTCTTCAGAGAAAGGGAAGCTCCAAACCTGACCGAGACAAACAGAAGCTCTTGAAATAAAAAGAAAATATTGCAGGACAAACAGCCTCCTGGCCACGGGTGCAGGTCGCGGGCACAGTGGTGACCTGCGATTGCTTTCCCAGGACTGTGAGTCGGATTCTGGTTTCTCCTCCCTGCATTCCACAGCTGCTCTGGTCATCGCAACATGTTTATTGATCACTGAAGAATCTCAAGTTTGGGGACAAGGAAGAAACACCCATTAGGTCTCCAAGACAGCTGCGTTTCACAAACTTTAAGGAAACAGCACTTTGTCTCCCCCCTGGAACCCATGAAAATGCCCCTTTTCCAAGGAAGTGAAGGTTAAGACGTCCCGTTCTTACAGACCCTCAGGAATTTCACTTGGCGCCGAGCTTTGACCTCTGAAAAAGCCATGGCAAAGCTGTTGCGGCTGTGCTGCTGGTACTCCCGGCTGCTGCTATTTTACTACAACTTTCAGGTAATGTCCCTAAGTGGCCGGGATGGAGATGGGCTCGGTTTTTCCAGAGGCTTTCCCTGAGCGTGTCTCACACCGTGGTCTTTTGTGTGCAGGTGCGTGGCGCCCATGCCAGATCGCAGGACCATCCAGGTAAGAGTGTTTCCTTCTCACTCTGCACCGTGGTCTCCCCCTGCCTGGTGCGGGTATCCCAGGAACAGCCCACTTGTTCATCTCTCAGGCATCAGCAAATGGCCCTTGTTGGGCTCCTGGTCCCTGACCTTGCTGTCCTGCCACACGCTCTGACCCTGGGCAGCTCTGCTACCCCTCACCGGCTGAGTGGTGGACGGAGAAGCAACTTTGTGACCCCTTAGCTGGGTCATATGAAACCTTGTGGTTAAGGAAGTGTGATCTCTTTGCTTAAATGCCTTGTGTCTCTTTCTTAAAGAGATGGAGTCTTGCTCTGTTGCCCAGGCTGCAGTGCAGTGGCCACAACCTCCGCCTCCCAGGTTCAAGCGATTCTCCTGCCTCAGCCTCCCAAGTAGCTGGAATCACAGGTGTACGCCACCCACGCTCACCTAATTTTGGTATTTTTAGTAGAGACAGGGTTTCACCCTGTCGGCCAGAATGGTCGTGAACTCCTGATTTCAGGTAATCCGCTTGCCTTGGCCTTCCAGAGTGCTGGGATGACAGGCGGGAGCCACTGTGCCATTGTATGTCTTCGGGGCTGATTCACTGGAGGGGACTGGAGCTCTGGCTCATAGCAGGGTCTCGAGACCTCCAGCCTCAGGAATGCTGAGCAACTTAGGCTGGAGCAGCCCACGAGTGGGACTCAGGACAGAGGGCCACCCTTGCTCCTGCCGCAGAGCCACCTTCTTTGGCCATTGTGATGCCCAGTCAGGAAGCATCAGGATGGGGCTTCTCTTGGGAAGATGGAGGCACACACCCTTTGCTGTCAAGAATGCGGGCACATGTTCTGGTCAGCCAGGGCAGGGATGGGAAGACGAGGCTTTCTGGGAGCAGCGGGCTGTCAAGCTGGGCTGTTGCTCCCCTGCTAGAAGTTGCAGGAGGTGGGAGGAGACCCTGCTAGTGCCTGAACCCCTGTGGGGAAGCCTGCTGTGAGCATGGCCTTTGCCCCTGCCCCACCAGAGCTTGGCTGGGCCCCTACGAGCACGATCGCATGGCCCTGCCCGTCTTTGATGGGGGAACAGTCTTTTTTTAAACTTATTATTATTTTTTTTCTTTTTTGAGACAAAGTCTCACTTTGTTGTCCAGGCTGGAGTTCAGTGGTGCAATCTCAGTCTCAGCTCACTCCTACCTCCACCTCCCAGGTTCCAGCGATTCTCATGCCTCAGCCTCCCAAGCAGCTGGGATTACAGGCCTGTGCCACCACACGCAGCTAATTTTTGTATGTTTAGTAGACACAGGGTTTTGCCTTGTTGGCCAGGCTGGTCTCAAACTCCTGACCTCGGGTGATCCACCCACCTCAACCTCCCAAAGTGTTGGGATTACAGATAGGAGCCACTGCGCCTGGCCGGGAACCAGCCTTTAATAATCAACAACAAATGGACTCAGGCCAGCACTGTGGGCAGATCCCAGGGTGCTGGCCAGGCCTCCAGGGAGAGCCCCCTTCCTGGGTGGAGCACCAGGAGCCTGCTGGGTCTGGGGGTAGGTGTTGTGCCCTCAGCCTCTGTCTCCTTTCCGGCTGCCTGACAGCCGCAAGCCAGGATGTTCCAGGCGTTGTCACCATCTCCATTCACCAGCTCGAGGGTGGGGATGCTGCCACTTCTCTTTTTCCACACACATAGGGACCCCCTTTTAAAGAGTATGGAAACTGAGTCTCCCTCTCGTCAGCCAAATCGCTGAAAGAAAGAAACAAGGGCTCCTGTGGCTAGGGAATGAGTGAGCACGCCCAGTGCTGTGTTAAAGAGAGGATGTGTCTGCCGTGGGCGCCTCGCCTCTCATGAGTGCAGGTCTCCTGGCTTGAGAGGAGCGAGAGGAGGGGAGAGGCGGCCCCTCGAACTGCAGGGTGGTCAGGCAGAGCTTTGTACTCTGGTCCTGCAGGAGGCAGGTGGCCCCCATGGCCCCAGTATGGCGCTCACTGCTATTCAGTGTTGGAGAAAACTGTACGGGCACTCCCTGGACTTCTGCTTATGACATAGAGTCCACACGCATCCTCACACATGCACATGTGTCCACATGCCCTCCCCATGCCACATGCCTACATGTGTCAACATATGCCCACATGCACTGACACACATTACACATCCACATATGTTGACATAGGCATACACATCCCTATGCATATCCGAATGTCTACATGTGTCAACATATGCCCACATGAGCCAACACATCACATGCCCACACATGCAGATATGTTGACACACATGCATACACATACAACAATGTCCACACACATGCCCAACATCTGTGTATGCCAGCATGTGTCTATATGAATACACACGTGTCTCCACACAATCCACGTGTTGACACACATGCATACACATGCAGATCCATGCACACCCCACACCCACATGTGCCTACACACATCACATATTCACACACATGTACACACACCCAGATGTGTTGCCACACATGCAAAAACACCCACACATATGCCCACACATCTACATGTGTCAGCAGGCATTTGCACATGTGTACACACAATTCACAGGTGCTGACACATGCATACACATGCACATCCATGTGTACCCACTCCCACACCCACATGCCAACACATGTCCATGTACATCCACATACATGTATTTACACATGTTCACATGCCACACATGCCCACGTGTGTCTACACACATGACCACACACATTCACACAGACCACACATATCTACATGCATCCACACACATCCACACATTTCTGCACACATGCAGACCTACATGCACACACATTCACACATGTCCACGTCTACACACATCTTCATATGATCACACATGCATCACACACATACACATATGCCCACACATGTACACCTCACACACGTCCACACACACTTCTACACATCCACATGTGTCCGCACACATCTTTACATACACATGCACATGTCCCCACACACGTACACCCTCACACATTTACACACATCCACACACATTTACACGGATCACACATCCACACATGTACACACAGGCACCCACACACACACACACATTTACACATCCACACACATTTACAGATCCACACATATGCACAGACGTGTACACACATGCACCCATGTACACACACACACACACACACATGCACTTGCATTCTTGACTCTGAACTCCAAGGAGCAGTTTGAACTCAGTCTTTATTCCATATAGAGTCTTTGCTCTTTCAAGTCCTGATTTAGGGTAGAAATCAGCGTTTTCTGGTCAAGAAGCCATCTGAGAGAAACAGTGATGGTGCTGATGACGATAGAAAGGGACCGAAGGGCGTGGTGACCTGGAGTCTGTGTGGGAAAGCACGGTGAAGGCGGCCGTGCCTCCTGAGCTCTTGAAACGGGAAGGTTCCTTTCTCCTCAGCTTTCCAGCCTCCGGCAGTCCCTCTCTTTCTCCTTATCCTCCCCTCGTCCTCCTCTCACTGCAAATTGTTTTTGAAGTTTTCCTTTTTTCTCTTCCTTCCTGCTTCCTTCCTTTTCAGGATGATGGTGAAGGTGAACACATTCACTGAGTGCTTAGGTGTCCTCCATGAAGAAAATATCCTGCTGCCTGCCTGCCTTCCTCGTGCTCTCCCCTCCTCCTCGCTGCCCCTCTCCTCACTGCTCCCCTCCTCACTGCTCCCCTCCTCCTCACTGCTCCCTCCTCCTCACTGCCCCTCTCCTCACTGCTCCCCTCCTCACTGCTCCCCTCCTCCTCACTGCTCCTCTCCTCCACTGCTCCCCTCCTCCTCACTGCTCCCCTCCTCACTGCTCCCCTCCTCCTCACTGCTCCCCTCCTCCTCACTGCCCCTCTCCTCACTGCTCTCCTCCTCACTGCTCCCCTCCTCCTCACTGCTCCCCTCCTCCTCACCTGCTCCCTCCTCCTCACTGCTCCCCTCCTCCTCACTGCTCCCCCTCCCTCCTCACTGCTCCCCTCCTCCTCACTGCTCCCTCCTCCTCCTCACTGCCCCTCTCCCCCTCCTCACTGCTCCCTCCTCCTCACTGCTCCCCTCCTCCTCACTGCTCCCTCCTCCTCACTGCTCCCTCCTCCTCACTGCTCCTCCTCCTCCTCACTGCTGCTCTCCTCACTGCCCCCGCTCCCCTCCTCACTGCTCCTCCTCCTCACTGCTCCCCTCCTCCTCACTGCTCCCCTCCTCCTCACTGCTCCCCTCCTCCCTCACTGCTCCCCTCCTCCTCACTGCTCCCCTCCTCCTCACTGCTCCCCTCCTCCTCACTGCTCCCCTCCTCCTCACTGCTCCTCCTCCTCACCGCTCCCTCCTCCTCACCGCTCCTCCTCACTGCTCCTCCTCCTCACTGCTCCCCTCCTCACTGCTCCCTCCTCATCCCTCCTCACTGCTCCCCTCCTCCTCACTGCTCCCCCTCCTCCTCACTGCTCCCCCTCCTCCTACTGCTCCCCTCCTCCTCACTGCTCCTCTCCTCACTGCTCCCTCCTCCTCACTGCTCCCCTCCTCCTCACTGCTCCCCTCCTCCTCACTGCTCCCCCTCCCTCCTCACTGCTCCTCTCCTCACTGCTCCCCTCCTCCTCACTGCTCCCCTCCTCCTCACTGCCCCTCTCCTCACTGCTCTCCTCCTCACTGCTCCCCCTCCTCCTCACTGCTCCCTCCTCCTCACTGCCCCCCTCCTCACCGCTCCTCTCCTCACTGCTCCCCTCCTCCTCCTCACTGCTCCCCCTCCCTCCTCACTGCTCCCCTCCTCCTCACTGCTCCCCTCCTCCTCACCGCTCCTCTCCTCACTGCTCCCCTCCTCCTCACTGCTCCCCCTCCTCCTCCACTGCTCCCCTCCTCCTCACTGCTCCTCCTCCTCACTGCTCTCCTCCTCACAACTCCCCCTCTTCCTCACTGCTCCCCCTCCTCCTCACTGCTCCCCTCCTCCTCACTGCTCCCCTCCTCCTCACCGCTCCTCTCCTCACTGCTCTCCTCCTTACTGCTCCCCTCCTCCTCGCTGCTCCTCTCCTCCTCACTGCTCCCTTCCTCCTCGCTGCTCCTCTCCTCCTCACTGCTCCCTTCCTCCTCGCTGCTCCCTTCCTCCTTACTGCTCCCCTCCTCCTCACTGCTCCCCTTCTTCGTCACTGCTCCCCTCCTCCCCTTCCCCCCTCCTCACCCTTCCCCTCTCCTGCCTTCTCTCACTTTGTTTCCTGTCTCCTTTCCTTTTTTTCCATTTTCCTCCCTCATTTCCTTCTCTCCCTCCCCCTCTCCCTCCATCCTATCCTACACACAATTTTTTTTTTTTTTTTCAGGCAGAGTCTCGCTCTGTCACCCAGGCTGGAGTGCAGTGATGTGATCTCGGCTCACTGCAACCTCTGCCTCCCGGGTTTCAGTGATTCTCCTGCCTCAGCCTCCTAAGTAGCTGAGACTACAGGCATGTGCCACCATGCCCACCTAATTTTTGGATTTTTAGTAGAGATGGGGTTTCGCCATGTTGGCCAGGCTGGTCCTGAACTCCTGACTTCAGGTGATCTGCCCACCTCGGCCTCCCACAGTGCTGCGATGACAGGTGTGAGCCACAGCGCCCGGCCCCAGTCCTTTCTTTTTGTCTTCTCTTCCCACATCTCAGACCCTGCTCACCCTGTTTCCTGCTGAAAAGCCCCATCCCTGGCTGTCTGTGTGAACCAGAATCTAGGGGCCTCCTTCATGTTCCAGCTTTCATCCTTGAGGCTCACCTGCCCTCCAGGGAGCCTGGGAGAGGAAGCCTGACCCTGGCGTGTCTCCTCCAGAGTGCTCATGATGGGCACAGGTGCCACGAACGTCAATAGAAACAACCTAAATTTCCATCAGCGAGAGAACAGCTCCATAACACGCAGCATTTCATTCTAAAGAGCACTAAACAGCTATTAAAACCGGCCAGTTTGTGTGCACATTGGGCCTTCTGAAGACACTGATTTTACATCATCTTCGCAAGAGCCCTGTGGTAGTGTCATGCCCTCGCACCGCTGGTGGAGAAGCCTGTCTTTCAGACAGACCAAGTGATTTGCTCAAGGTCACAGGGCTCCAAAGACACAGTATTAAGCCAAGAAGCTCACAGTGTTGGGGGAGTGAGGGGGGATAGACACAGAGAGAGGTTCTTGGAAAACAACAACTGAGTGATCACTACCAGACCATAGGTTCACTCAGGTGCTAGGGGAGCCTTAAGGAGGAGGCGGAGAGCTGGGGCTTCTGAAGCCCAGCTTATTTTCCACCACAGCCACACAAAACTGTATATTTTGTTAAAGGTTCTCGCAACTGTTAGGCATTTCTTGTTTTCTCATTCTGGCAACCAGCACTGTGCCTTATGCATAGGAGGCACTCAATCAATATTTGTCGGACTGGTACAGTGGCTCACACCTCTAGTCCCAGCACTTTGGGAGGTCGAGCCAGGAGGATCACAGGAGTTCAAGACTAGCCTGGACAACATAGTGAGACCCTATCTTTACAAAAAATAAACATTTAGCCCAGCATGGTGGTGCATGCCTGTAGTCCCAGCTACTTGGGAGGCTGAGGCAGGAGGATCACTTCAGTTCAGAAGTGTGAGGCTGCAGTGAACTGTGATCACACCACTGCACTCCAGCCGGAGTGACAGAGTGAGACCCTGTCTCAAAAAATATATATATGTATTGACTCATCTGTGCATAATCACTGAAGATTTGCTAGTCATCTGGTGAACCGTATCAATAAAGCTAGCCAACCAGCATGCGTTCAACTCACAGGTGGCTGTTCTGGCTTGTATTACCTGGTTTGCCTGTCTACACTGGCAGAGGTAGCCAGATATTTGCCAGGTCTTTATGTGTAACATTTAGAGAGGTGTTTTGTTTTGTAAGTAATGGCAAAACAACTTGAAATCATGTTGAGCCTTTGCGTTATCTGTGCTTAGCTGACCGTAGATTGCCATTCGGGGAAGAATTACAGAATCGTAGAGGAGGGACCCCACGGACTACGAAGCCACCTTCCCACTTTACAGGGAAGCCTGGAGGAAGGTTTGGAGAGGGAAATCCAGGGTCTGCAGAGTCTGGGCCCCTCCCCCACATCTGAAAGCTTTTCCAGGGTCCTAGCCTGTCCGATTTCTTGCCTCTGTTCCCCCAGGGACAGCCGTATGAAGCTGTATGATTGATTAAATCCATACATGGCGCCGGCCAATAAATTGCAGGTCATTCTTACAGAGTTTATAAGCATGCCACTTTATAGATGGCATTTGTAATGAGGAAAAGGAAAGTTAAAATACCCAAAGCATGTCATCACCCAGCAGCTTCCTTGTCCCGGGGCAGCCGGCACAGCCGGCTCCAGCCCGTATCCAGGAGTTTGGGGCGGCGCACTTCACCCGCTCTCTTTAGGGGTCTTGGAGGCCAGGCAGATAATTACAGTAATTGTAATTCCTTACATCTCCATCATGCTGTAGAGTTTACAAAGAACTGTCGGAACCTCTAGGCCATGGCAGAAACTTTATTCTTCATCTTCAGAGTGTTTATAGGATTTTTAAAAACAATGTTTATATCCTATTGAAGAAATGGAAATTTGGCAAATAGAGATTTTCTAGATACTAGAATTATACAGATAATTATATTCTATGTTTATTTATTTTTGCATTAATATATAGTTAGTTTTTAAATTGCTAACATTAAAAATTTGGGAGATTCCAAATGCAAAAATCTCTCTCTCTGTCTCTCTCTCACCCACACCCCGTGCCCCCTGTCTTAGACATGGGTGATAAAGTGTAAGTAGAACATTCAAGGAACGGAGTCTGATGTAGAAGACAGCACATAAATATACTAACAGAATATCTCAAATAGTAGTAAATGCCATGAGAGAACAAGGACTTGAAAGAAAGAATGGATGGTGGTGGTGACAAAGGGGTGGTCTGAGGGGGAGGGGTCCTGTGAACTGAGATCTGAATCATAGATCAGCTACATGAAACCCGGGGGAACAGCATTCTAGGCCGTGGGAACAGCAGGCAAAGTCCTTCGGGAAAACTGAGCTCCATGTGTTGGAGGCAAAGGAAGGTGGAGCCATGAAGGCCAGTCTGACAGTCGGCAGGACCCAGTGTTCTCTGTGTGGTAGATTTCAGCTGGATCAGGTCAGTGCAACACTGAAGACTTATTTCCCTACGGGAAACCAAGGGACAAAAGTTTCCCTGGACTCACACAAGGAATAAGTAACTGGGAAGGCAGAAGAATAGGGAAATCTGGAAGAAAAATGGAAAAGGAAAAATTAAAGGTTTTATTAACTTTTTTGAGTATTAACACTTCCGTCTCTTATTTCTTTCTTACATCTGTGTCACACACACACACACACACACACACACACACACACACACTCTCCAAACTTAATAAAACTTTACATGTGGATGAGAAATTAATTCCGAAGAACTGCGGTGATGTGGGCTAAAAACACCCCTTCTTCTCTCTGCCCCTTCCTCTCTCTCTCCCTTGTTCTCTCTTTCTCTTCCTCGCCACCCTCCCATTTTCTCTGTGTTTCTGCCCCCTGCTATTTGTTTTCCAGGCAGATGGGCCATGTTTTTGCTTGGCTAGCCCATTTGCCTAAGAAGTACGTTTAGTCTTTAGAAGAGTTTGGTGAAAACCAAGGTGGGTGCAGAGCTAGACGGCCTCATGCCACCTTCTCGATAGGAAATGTGCCACAGACTGCCTTTCCCCAAAAGAGTCAGACTTTCCTGCTCTGATGAAACTTACCAGACTACGAGTTATTTTACTCCTTTTAGAAAAGGGAACCTGTGGGCTGAATTCAACCCATCCCATTAGCACCACACAATGTTTTATTTTAAAAAATTGCTAACATTAAAATTTTGATAGGTTTTTGCATTAAAAAATCTGTATTTCTGACTCCTCTTCAAAAATGAAGACCTGACAATTCTGGGCAAAGCTCCTGCAGAGCCACAATGCGTTGGCATCGAGAAACGCTACTTCATTAGACAGGGCACGCTCTCCGCGGTGCCGCGGCCTCTCCTGCCCTCCTGCTCCGATGGTGCCAGCTAATGGTTTCCAGCATCTGTTGTGATGAGTCTGGCCTGTGCCTTGGGGTTGTTAACTTCCTTGGATACCATCCCTGGACTCTGTCCAGATCACTCCTCTGGACTCACCGGCCAGACTCACCGGCCCCTGTAAGTGTTACAGCTTGCAGCCCCTTTATTACTTGTTTGCAGTCAATGTTGCTGGTTGCAAAACATCTGTGACAACTGAGGTGTTTTACACTTGTCTGAAGTGCAGTGGTGTGGAGAGGAGGCAATGTTCTGACCTCAGACCCCCCCTTCTCATCGCTGGCCACATAGGAACGCTGGCTGGCTTTAGAGTGAATGAGACACGTATCACTTTACTCAGTCAGCCTTTCTGCCAGGACTCATTGTGGCCGTTTATAAATGGAAAGAATAGGAAGGGATTTATTGTCCTCAGGGTTTATTTTATAAAGATGAGGATTCTGAACTCACATCTGTTCTTTGTATAATAGATGTTATTTCCTTTTGCAATTTTTTTTTCCCAGATGACTTGAATAATAAGTCAGTGAGGTTTCCTCCTCTTCATGGAATGAATATCCTAGATTTTAGGGGAAAAAAAGCACAGTAGGAGTGAAAATGAATATTTTTGATTTTTGCATTTCAGATTCTTAATATTATATCTTCATAGTTTAGCACTGTCCCCACTGGAAATCAACTGAAGTAGGCGTTACTTTCTAACATGCTACTTGATTTAGATAGGGTTACTTTATTTAGCTAGTAACAAGGCACTTAAGTTATTGTTTAGATACTTCTCTTTAGCTCATATTACAAAGTTAACTTTGTTCTCGGCTTACCTTTTGAACTTGTGTACATAAAACTGAAGGGACAGATGCAAACTGAAAAGTGGACCCAGTGATCTGGACATGTGCAGATGTTTGGCACTCTGTGAACAAAAACTCACATATTAGATGGAGTGCGTCAGTTCTGCTCTGAAAATGTGCTGTGCTCATAACTACCTATGGCATTTCAATTGTGAAAGCAACTCTTAAAATATTTCTAAAGGAATACAGATTGAAAAATTCAAACAGAACAAAAAGATAATGTAATATAAATATTCTTACACCTCGCACTCAGTTTTTCAATTTTTTCACTCCCCAGATACCAATATTGGTTTCTGGGGTATCTATCCAGACATCTCTCTCTCTCCTTTTCTCCATCCCTGCCCTAAACCAGTTGTATTTTACACAAATAGCTCATAGTATACACATTTTTCTCACTTTAATTTTTAAAAACTAAATATGAATTAACATGCCATCTCAGTGCATTTATGAACCTTGGAACTCGTCCCAGCTGTACTCCAGGCCAATGTGTGGATGTGCCATATTTAGCCACTGCTGTGTAGATGAGCATTTAGGCTGTTCTCAAGTTTCTGGTAACTATTAAAAAATTCTGCAACAAACAAGCCTTGCATAGAGGTCTTTGATCATATGTATGAGTATATCTCTAGAATAAATTCCTAGGAGTGGAATTACTAGATCAAAGGGAATGTACAGTTAAAATTGGGAGAGATATTGCCGAATTACCCTTCAGAAAGGGTGTACTGGTTTGAACTCTCGTCAAGAACTTGTCAGATTAATATAGCTAACTTTCTGCTTGCCAGTCTGATAGGTGAACTCTGATAGGCTCATTGTTGTTTAATATACTTTTTAAACTTAGGAGCAAGGTGGGACATCATTTAATACATTTATACATAATTTGTATTTCTTTTGCATTAAACTATTCGATTATCTCCTTTGCCTCAATATTCTGTGGGTTCTTTTTAATAGTAGGACTTTTAGGAATGTAGTACATTTAATACCTCTAGAAAGGATCGGTACACTTCTGTAATGTGTACTATATAAACATCACTCCTTGGTTTGATTTTGCTTGATTTTTTTTTCTGCATAGAAAATTTAAAAAGGTATGTTGTCGAATAAAGGTATAGCCTGTTTTCTGCAGAAGCTTTTGTGTTTGATTTCATTACATGTAAATTTTGATCTATGTGCAGATTGTCCTGGTATAGAGTGAGGTTAGGATCTTAATGTTTTCCAGGTGGAGAACTGGTACCAATGCCTTTGTGGAATAATATTTCTCCTCTAATTTAAAAGACCACCTTTGGGGCCAGGTGCATTGGCTCACGCCTGTAATACTAGCACTTTGGGAGGCCAAGGCGGGTGGATCATCTGAGGTCAGGCGTTTGAGACCAGTCTGGCCAGCATGGTGAAACCCTGTCTCTACTAAAAATACAAGTATTATCCAGACGTGGTGGTGGTTGCCTGTAATCCCAGCTACTTGGGAGGCTGAGTCAGGAGAATTGCTTGAACCCAGGAGGCAGAGGTTGCAGTGAGCTGAAATCGTGCCACTGCACTCTAGCCTGGGCGACAACAGCAAAATCCTGTCTCAAAAAAAAAAGGACTACCTTTATCACAAACTAAATTTCCATATGTACTTGGTGTCTTTGTGGACTTTTCTGCCTCTGAACTGTCTATCCGTGCGTAACTGTGAGCCGTCTTTATTGTTGTAGTTTTACGCTGTGACTTATCGTTGTGAGTGCTGATCTCCTCTCTTTATCGTCTTCTGTTTCTTCTCCAGATTTTCTTTTTATATAAACTCAATAATCAGATAACTCTCCCACAAAAATTCTCTCAGCATTTTTACAACAAATTTCCTGATACTCATAGATTCAAGTATAGTGTATGACATCGAGTCGCCTTTTCCACAAATAGGTTGAACCCTTCATGCATTCAAGAGTTCTTTCACATCCCTCAGAATTATTTTTTGTTTTCTTTGTAAAAATCTTGTACAGTTCTTATTTTTGTGTTTGTAAGTATTTTCTTTTTGTTGGCTGCATTTATAAGTGAGAACTTTTTTGGTAGCATTATTGTAGGAATACAGGAAAGCAATTGACATTTGTATATTAAATTTGTATAAGCCTCCTTGCTAAATTCATTTATTATTTGTAATAGTTTTTCACTTACTAAATTCTTTTCTTATTTGTAATGGTTTTCCACTTTGGTTATCAGGCATACATCATTTGAAAATAATCATCTTATTATCTCTTCTTTAAAAAGTTTCTTTTAGAACAAGGAATAATACAAAGATTATCAGTTTGTACTTTTCTGTGATTCAGCAGTCATTTGGGGCAGTTGATTATTATGTAGTCATCTGGACCATTATTTCCACTTCTGGGAATGAATCACGGAGGACTAATCCAAGAGAAGGCTAAAATTGTATGCATAAAGCCACTCATGCCAGCGCCACCTGGACGAGTAAGGAAGGGAAACTATTGATTGTTCATTAGCAGGGGAATGGTCAGACCTGTTACGGTGCAGCCACTCAAGAGATTGTCACCCAAACTTAATTATGAGGGCTAACTAGAAACAAAGAAATAGTTCATATAGTATTGGGTGGGAAGAGTAGATTAGAAAATAATATACCTGCATAAAGTTACGTTTACTCAAAGTACAATGGTCATGGAGGAAATTTCGAACTGAGTAATGCTTAGCGTGGAGGAAGCGTGGAGGAAAATAGAATGACAGGATCACACTCAGAAAGTCTTGTCCGTGAGTATTGCATCTACAATGAACTGGTGGTGTGATTTTGTGCAAGACTTTCTTGTCTTTACGAATAGGCCAATAATTCAGTTCTCGTATAAATTATTGTTAGAATGAAATGAGGAAGTGTTTGTTAAGTACTTCAGAGTCTGGCATGCTATTCATGTTAGTTTTTTCCTCTTTTAAAATGATTTTTACCCATATTCCATTGTGTGATTACAATTAGATATTAACTCTAAAACAATGGTAAATTATAGTAGGTTATGGAACATTCTTATCTTTTTCCTGACACGAATGGGCATGCCTCTAGTGCGTCACCAGTAAGCACAGTGGCTTCTGTTTTCATGCAGTAAGAGGCATCTGTTCCTATTTACCCTGTTTTGTCCAGTTAAGGAACTATTTGCCATCTTCTGATTGAAGAGTTTCTTTTTCTAACCAATAGTGTGTATTGAATTATTAAACACGCTTTCAGTATCTCCCATAGCCCTAGTGATCGTTTTACTCTTCCCCCACAATTCGTATGCTAAGCAGTTCTAATCCTGTAGTTCTTTCCACCCTAATGATGATTTAAAACTTTTTTTCTTTTTCCCCAAGGATTTCAGGTCTTGGCATCTGCTTCCCATTACTGGCCACTGGAGAATGTGGATGGAATCCATGAACTTCAGGATACAACTGGAGGTAGAGACATAGGTGCTGAGAGTGGTTGTGGGCCTGGGAATCCCAGGGCCATGGGGGACACGGGTGCTGAGAGCGGCTGGGCCTGGGGATCACAGGGCCATGGGAGACATGGGTGCTGAGAGCGGCCATGGGCCCGGGAATCACAGGGCCACTGGGACACATGAGTGCTGAGAGCAGCTGTGGGCCTGGGAAACCCAGGGCCATCAGGAGACATAGGTGCTGAGAGTAGCTGGGCCCAGGAATGCCAGGGCCATTGGGGGACATGGTGGTAAGAGTGGCTGTGGGCCCAGGAATCCCAGGGTCATTGGGGGAGCAGATGCAAACAGCATCAGCTTTGAAGCCAGGGCGATAGAGATGAACAAATACTTGTATAATTTCCCGTTATAATTATTTCAAAGCTTTTTTTTTTTTTTGTAGAGATGGGGTCTTGCTGTGTTGCCAGGCTGGTCCCAAGCTCCTGGCCTCAGCAATCCTCTTGCCTTGGCCTCCCAAAGTGCTGGAATGACAGGCGTGAGCCACTGTGCCAGACCACAAAGTATTTTACTAGAACTTATAGAGAGAGCTATTACATATTGAATGGCAGAGTTTCTGATTCAAAATACGATTAAAATGTGCATTTTCCCCAACAGCCTTGAAACAGAAGCTGCCATGAGGATGCCTCTATGGTCCAGGTGTCTCTTTTCTAGGTGGAAAGGACTGGCATCATTTGCATGCTGGCCAGGGCAGGGGCCTATTTGAAGCAGATGTCTGAGGTCATGCCAACTAAGACCAACTCACATGTTTGAAGGGCCCCCGTTTCATTCAGCAAATGCACCCCCGCCTACCAATCAGCTTCTCCACACATCAGCTCCATTTGAAAAGATTAAGCATTGCCTAAGATGTTTCCAATGAGACCCAATTCCAAAAAGTCTCTGAGTTAATTCAGACATTTGCTGGTAGGAGAAACCTCACATCTTCCTGGGTATTTTTTTCCCCCCCTTTCTAATAAGGACTTTTTAAGAACTGTTGAGCCAGGCACAGTAGGTCATGCCTGTAATCCCAGCACTTTGGGAGGCCAAGGCAGGTGGATCACCGAGGTTGGGAGTTTAAGATCGGCCTGATCAACACGAAGAAACCCCGTCTCTACTAAAAATACAAAAATTAGCTGGGTGTGGTGGCGCATGCCTGTGATCCCAGCTACTTGGGAGGCTGAGGGAGGAGAATTGCTGGAACCCAGGTGGTGGAGGTTGCAGTGAGCTGAGATAGCACCATTGCACTCCAGCCGGGGCAACAAGAGCAAAACTCTGTCTCAAAAAACAAAACAAAACAAAAAACTGTAAGCTTTGTATGACTTAGGACGGTTTTCCATTTTTATTTTTATTTCCTGGTTGCTCTTGATCGTGTCAGATGGCTGAGGTGTATGGCGAGGGTTTACTGTACAGCAGTCCTAGCACGTGCTTCAGTCGCTCCTGTTCTGGTTCTGTGGGGAGGCATTTTATTTTTAAAGCTGTATATTGCCAGTGACTGTGCTTTCCACACCGGCACACTGGCATTTTCCTTACTCCCGTGATTTAACACGTTGCTGGACATCACTGCTGAAGCTTCTGAAATGTTTCCTTAAAATTTACAAATTGAGAACCATCAGTGCTGCCTCTGCTGCTGGTGTTCTTACAGTTGAGGAGAGCGCACTTCGTGAAGGGCACTTGCGTGGGTGCCACGAGCTCCCCGCCCACATCGCTCTCGTCTGCCTGCCTGTAGGGCAGCAATATGGCCACAGTTGGAAACCACCCTAGAGATGGATGTCTTTTCCAAATGGTTGACCTGGTGGGGCTGAAAAAGCACCTGTGCCAGTTTGTTTCACAAGTGGCTCGGGTTCAAACAAACTATGTTCTCTTGTTACCTAGTTTTCTTTCCTCAAGGCCTTTATTTTAAAGCTGTGGAAAGGAGGTCGTTTCATCCAATGGTAATGCATTCTTGAAACAGCTCACTGTTCCAGGACCCAGCAACTAAAATGCTAGGAGTTGTTTCAAACAAGAGTGGGAATAACTATCCGTGTCTTTCTCTCCTCACCCCCATACCTGAATTCATTGTAGTGGCTTAAATCAGTAACTCTCAGTGCTCTGAAACCTTTACCTATGAAAAATTCTTCTCCTGGGGTGATACAGTTACACAGATGCAGTTACACACTGGCTGGATTTTGTTCCCTGAAGGTACTGACTTCCAGTAAAGCCCTAATATATCAGTGTTTGTCCTGGACACTGCAATGGTGAAGGTGTCTCTGCACATCCCTCCTGGAGGCATTCTCTAGGTTGTAATGCTATGCTGGCATATTTCAATTTGATTGCTGGCTTCTTAAGGGAAAAAAGAAAAGAACAGACTCCATCAGCACACGTTGCTGCGGGGGACAGGGGAATGGCTCTGGCAAGCCTTTTGAGGACACGCAGCTTTGTTGTCTGTTGCTGAATTCTCCGTTGTTTTGTCCACCTGTCATCATCTCACGCAGTCATTTTCATGCAGAGTATCTGTCTCATTGGTTCTTGTGACGTTGTAACCATTCATCCTTTTGTTGAGCCTGTGTTATAAGTGGCCACGTTCAGTTTCATATCTCTCAACTAAGTATCCGCAGAGGTGTTGCAGCCAGAAAATTACAACTATTGCTTGTGGCCAGATTCAGCAGCCATCATGCCCTGGTGTGGGAACTGAGTGGGGCCACTGGAGTGGCCGAGCTGCTGACTAAAGTAAACAGGGTGGGTAGGGGCGTGAGGTCCACAGAGAAAGTCTGGTGTGCTCTCGGATGAAAGACCCCTCCTGCTGCAGGTTGAGAGATATACGTTGGTCCCATTTGTCTTTTGCCTCACTCACGTGCTGTGCTTTTTCTCTTTGTGTTTCACCCAGCGTCCCGAACCCACAAGCTCACTGTGCTTCCCTCCCGCAATTCCACCTTTGTGTATTCCAATGACTCTGCCTACTCAAATCTCTCTGCAACCGTAGGTGAGCATTTACGGACTTGTGCTCTTCGTTCTGTCAAGTCTGGATCTACAATGAATCCTAAGGCCAAGGCTGTTTGGTAGTAGCTGAATTCACTGTGTCTTGGCTAGCAAGTGAGCACGTGTCCCAGTCAAGAGGGCAGGTCCAGGTTGTTAAAAAATCCCCACTAGGGTTACGTCTAAAGGAAGACTGCAATACATTAGAACAGGGGTCCCCAGTCCCTGGGCCACAGACTGGTCTGTGACCTGTTAGGAACCAGGCTGCACAGAGGAGGTGAGCAGTGGGTGAGAGAGAAGCTTCATCTGTATTTGCAGCTGTTCCCTATCACTCGCATTACCATCTGAGCTCCACCTCCTGTCAGATCAGCAGGGGCATTCGATTCTCCTGGGAGCACAAACCCTATTGTGAACTGTGCATGCGAGGGGTCCAGGTTGTGCACTCCTTATGAGAATCTCATGCCCGATGATCTGTCACTGTCTCTCATCACTCCCAGAGGGGACCGCTAGTTGCTCTACATGATGGTGAGTTGTAGAATTATTTCGTTATATGTTACAATATAATAATAATAGAAATAAAGTGCATGATAAATGTAATGCACTTGAATCATCCCACCCCCACCCCCCCATCCATTCAAAAAATTGTCTTCCATGAAACTGGTCCCTGGTACCAGAAAGGTTGGGGACGACTGAACTGGAAGGTATATATAGTCTTTCAGGTTCCCAGGATCTTCTAAGTCAGCTGCTTGTTTTCAGAACAAAATAGATGCAAGAGGATGGATTATCTTCTTTGGGGTAGGAAAAGCATACCATTTTAATGGAAAACTAAGGTTCATGTAAAAATACCTCATCAAACATTTTATTTCTTATAAACATTAAAATCAGCATTTCTTCTTTAGCTGAATTAAAAAAAAAAATCATTGGAAGCTGTTTGTGAAACATACATCCATGAGAATCATGGCTAAATTACTGTCTTATTTGATAACCTCCAGAGCCTGCATGGCTCATACTTTTCCTGTGAAGCTCAGAGCAAAACGGTAGTAGCAACTGAGGCATTTACTAGACCAGTGTAGAAGCCAGTTCTGACCCTGAGAGTCTTACCCTGTGATCCTTTTCAGCACATAAACTGACTGCTCTTTCAACTGTGAGATGACTGGCTTCCAAAATTAATGTTGCCAATCAAACAGTCTGACTTAGGGGTTTACACAGCCTGGCTCATGTACGCAACAACTAGCAATCCATTTAACTTTGCAATATATAGGTCTCCCCCCAGAAAGATGGGATAAAGTTTAAAAATGAGCGTAAAAGCAGTAAGGAAAAACATGGAGGTCCCTCGAGTTGGTTATCCCTGTGACCGTGTAGCTAGAAAGTCTGAGCTGGGGTTGCGGTCAGGTCCACAGACCCTGTTAGCTCTCCCATGTGTCTTCAGCTGGGCTGACGGCTGCCAGAGGCTCAGGCATCCTTCTCCTCGGCCCGTATGTTAGCAAAGATCTCTGAGCGACTATGACCCCAGTTCCTAATAAGCACCTACTCACTCCCGATTTTTATAGCCTTCACTAATCTATTCTGTAAACCATTTACCCCACACCCTCATAGTCAGATACTTTGGCCATGGGAATGGGACATGACAAGATGATTGGATGAGCAGTGCCCCTTGGGATTTGCGGCCAGCTGGGCTTGTCACCTGCAGGCTCCCCTGGGACTATGCAAAGTGTTACCTGAGGTTTTCCTCCTAGCGCCTGAAGATGGGTTCTGCTAAAATCCTGAATCCACCTGTCTAGGATCAGGGGATTTCAGTTAAAACTCAAAAAGAGAAGGAATTCAGCTGTAGTTCCATGTTCATACTTGCACTGAAGTGTTCCACTTGGAACACGCAGCGTGAGGATGGGAGTGGGGAGGGCTCAAAAAGCAGGTCAGTGCAGTGAAAGTCCAGGAGAGGAGGCTGTCATCACACCACGCCTGGTAACCCATCTGTTGGCAAATATCACAATTATCACATCATCATACGACATGATATGCAATGTGAAATGCATATGCAAAGGTCTGTATGCGTTTGCATATTTTATACAAATATGTGACTATAATTCAATATTAATGTTTAACATACATTATTTAGAATTTAATTACTAATTAAATATTACTGATGCTATGAATATTAATATAGAATAATATATGATGTTATAAATATATAATTAGAAAATAATACTGCATACTTACACATAAGTTATTTGTAGGTCTGACACACACCTTCAGACTTTTAATCTCGGAAGGTTATTAACATATGATGTTGTCATTTTTCTTCCTTAGATATTGTGGAAGGGAAGGTCAACAAAGGCATTTACCTGAAAGAGGAAAAGGGAGTCACGCTTCTCTATTACGGCAGGTACAATAGCTCCTGCATTAGCAAGCCAGAGCAGTGTGGCCCTGAAGGTGAGTGGCTGACCCCTGTGGCATCTTTATATGCATTTCATTGTCAGGGAACACCTGCTCCTCTGGTAACTGGCAGATGTGAACCTGAGGTTCTCATCAATTGCAGAATGTGTGAGAATGTGTGAGAATGTTAACAGTGGATTGGAGGGCGGGGAGGGAGGAATACAGGCAGGGAGATTGCTAAGCAGAGACTTGTCCTGGAGGCTGAAGTTATAAAATCTCCTTATAGAGATGCGAGATCAAAATGCTTAATCTCGTAAAGGAGGAAAAAAAAAACCTTTCTAAAAAACAGACTCAGTGGTGTGACGCTGGGTGTTGGATAGGGCCGTGGCACTGGTGGGGAAGGAAATGGATGGCATGGCTCCTGCGGTGTTATTTCTGGCTCTGGGATGTCGACAGTGAGCAGGTGGGGCTGCCCACTAACACTCTTGCCTGGTTTTGGTTCTTTTATATTCATCAGTAGGGGCTGGGCCGTGGCTGGAAGCGTTCCGGCAAGTGGTGCGCGTCTGTGGCCAAAGTAATGCTGTGGGCAGTGCACAGAGATGCAGAAGAAAAACCGGACTCTACTTGCTTGCGTTTGCTTTTACCAAGTGAAGTGTAACCTGCTCTCTGGTATCTAGGCTTCAGGCAATGCACATCTGGGCCACATTGCGAATTTTCTGGGAAATTGTTCTCTGTCATCCAAACCAGCTCGGAGCTTTCAAGTTCCTTTCTTCTAGGCAAAATGAAAATTATGATCTCTAGGGAGGAACAAAGCTTAATGCAGGCCTTGTATGAAGCTCTAAGGCGTTTTGGACATCAGATGACCTTCTGTGATGAGTTCATTGTACACGATTCTAGGACAATATGGACTACGTTCCAATAAAAATAAACAAAAGCTTAGCAAGGCAAAAACATGTGGGAGGATGCATTTTGGGCTTTGTGGAAACCAGAATTTTGAGCAGTGGTTATAAGGCCCCAAACCATGGTCATGTTTACAAACTCATAGTTTGAGCTGTTCCTGAGTTCAAACAGCTTCATAAACATCCCAGGCTTATTTATTTTTACAAAGTAAAAAACAACCATGGGCTCGCGTGGGCTTGGTGGCAGGGGAGAGGAGGATGGGAGAGTAATATGTGCTCCTGGGTTGCCTCTTCCTTGTCTTGGATTTGGGAAGGGCGGGCATCTCTGCAGTGGCTTTTTCTGGGTTTCTAGGGAGCGGCTTCTCTTTGGAGTAGAGGCATCCTGAAAGCTCCAGCAACCACACTGCAGTCGATCTCACTGGAGGACAAGGATGGCGCAGGTGCCAGGGGTCCTGATGGCTGGGACGATCACAGATTACAAACCTGGGAAGGGAGACTGTGATGGGATCAGCGGGAAATTAAAGCTACTGGACAAGTTTTATCTGCACGCTGAGGTCATACATGAGTGGCCTTTGCGCTGATTCTGGCCTGTGGCTGTGTTCAGTTGGACAGGCATGGGGTTAACATTTTAAAATTAGCTGTCAACATTGAAAAATAGGAGATTTTCACAGATTTCCAGTTTTTCTTGAGAAATATCTCCTGAATTCTCTGGCTGGCTGGAGCTAAGTGGTGGTGGTGCTGGGCTTCCATCTCCAGTTCTTCTCAGCCCACACCAGACTTCTTGACTCTTCCAACCATCTTCAGGTCGAGCAGAGCCTGTCCACAGCATGAGCTCTGGGGCCAGAAGGCCTGGGTTCCACTCCTGGCTCTGACCCATTCTGTGGGCAGCCACTTCTTCCCTCTGAAAAGTCTTATCTGTAAAATGAGTCAATAGAAGAACCTTTCCATGGAGCTGCTGTGAAGACTGAAAGAGCTATCACAGCGTATTCCTGCCACATGGTTGGTCCAGCTGTCGAGAGGCCGATTGGGTTTATCTCTTCTGCGTTAATGATTCCAAACTTCCCCTTCTTCACTAGATATGTTTTCTAGTAAGAACACCACTTGGCCTGCTTTGAGGGTGCCCCTCTGACAGGGGCTGTTGTGGTTGAGCTGGCCGTAATAGCTGCACACCCGTGTTGAGCCCCGACTCTGCACCAATCCTTGCTGACTCTGCTCTGGTTCTAATTCCACAACATATATTCACTCATTTCATCCCCCCAACAACCTGGGTGGCAGAAAGAGCCATGAACTCGGGCTTCGTGTCCCACTGTGGACAATTTCTTGTGTATCGTGGTTAAATGGAACTTGTAAGATACTTTTTGTGTGGCCACTTTCTTTAGAGCACGACCAGATGTAAAAGCCGGGGGTGCGGTGGCTCACACTTGTAATCCCAGTGCTTTGGGAGGCAGAGGCAGGGCGACTGCATGAGCCCAGGAGCTCAGACTCATATTTGTCTCTAATTTAAAGAAAAGAAAGGAAACGAAGCTAGGAAACCTTCATTGAATGCTGGCTCGGTGAGAGGATGCTCTCTGGAGGCCTGATGCAGACACAGAGGAGAGGTGGGGCCTTTCTCATCGTGCCGGCTGGGTCTTGAGTTCAGCCTCACCAGGTGACGGGGGCCGTGAGCCTGCACAAGGGTCACTACGTGCCTTCCCCCGCTTCCTCTGCCATAACCTGCGCTCAGGCGGACTCTCCTGGGGCCCCGATGAGCTTGTATTTCTGTGTGCGGGGGAGAACAAGAGGCAAACAGGGAAGAGCTGCCCAGCATTTTCCAAATTAAAGTCCACGTAGCAGGAGTTAGATGAGGTCTTCTAGGGGGCCCTTGGAACAAGTAAAACAAAACTACAATAGGCGCATCAGAAATGTGTTTTTATATATATTATTTAAGAGATTTCAGTAAGCAGTGAACTTTAAAAATGGGTTGATTTAAAGGAATATATTCCCTAATAATCGTAATTCAGGTGGTATTCAGATCTGCTGAAAGTTGTGAATGATGAGAGCGTGGGAAGCGTTGGATTTGCCTTTTCAGCTGTGTTGCGTGAGCCCCTCCTCCACACTCACTCCTGTGGGCACGACATCACCTGTTCTAACAAAAGCAACAGTTAAATAGAGAACGCTCCCCAGCCTCTGCCTGGCAGGCCCACGGCTTTTATATTTCTTACTTCCAAATCCGCGTGTGGCCTTTGTTCAGATTTGCAGCTGATTTTTAAACAAATAATGTTTTAGGAGACAGGGTTGAAGCTGAGAAGGAGGCTGTCCCCCTAGGGCACCCATAGAAGGCAGAGGTCCCTGCTGCAGCCCCTGCCCCAGGCCTCTCCCTCCACCCCTGCTGCTTCCGGAGCCTCTCTCTGCTGCTGGTCCGCCTGCCTCCATTCTAGGAGCTACCATGGGTCCTGTCTTTTGGCAAACGGTTCCTTCTGGGGTCATTTTCTTGAGGTCACTTGCTGCTAATGGGGAAGCTTTGGAGGACATTGTAGAGAAAAAGACTGTTTGGATCCCTGAACATTCTTGAACATTAAGCTTGGAAAATACAGTCTGTTCCTCTAATACTCAGGATTCTCTCTTTCAACTCCCCTGACCAGTGAGCACACAGGTGGGGAAACTGAAAATAGGAAGGGTCCCTTGCTGGAATGTTCTAGCGCCTTCTTTCACCTATCTGGAGACCTTGAAGGCTCAGCTCAAGTGTAACCTTTAGAGGGATGAGCTCTAGTCCTGGTGAAGTCCTCTGTCTCACGCCCTCATCGCTCCCTCTGCATTTCTTCCTGGAACTTGCACCGCTGATGACGGCCTGTCACTTCCTTCTCCCTTACTTGGTCTTCAGCTCAGTGAGGACGAGCACTGAGTCTGTCTCGCCACTGCTGAGTTCTCAGGGCCTGGCACAGCATAGATACTGCACATTGAATGCATCTCCATTCAGGGAATACTGAACAAGGGCTGAACATTTCTCCAACACTGACCCTACAGTCAATACTGACCGTACACTCAAGCATGTCGCTAGGAGGTAGATCTCATGTGAAGTTTCTGACCACAGTAAAATAAAGTTAAATGAAAGAAAATTGATTGCGTAAAATCCAAAAAAGGTCATTTCCAGCACCAAGGCACAAATCATTAGGTAATTCTTTCTTGCTTACTCTCATTTCTACCTCTGATTTATTGCTGTGTCAGTTAAGATAATGTTATTTGATATAACAAGTAAAAGCATGGACAGCAGCAGAAAAGCCCATTCCATTGTTGGACTCCTCTGACTTTTAGTGTCTTATTTCTGATATTGGGCTAAATTCTGTCTCAAGTAACTTCCGCCCATTGCTTCAAGTTCCAGCACTACTGGTAGCTCCTGGGAAAGGCAGCCTCCTTGATTAGCCCCTCAGCTTCACCTTCCTCCCTCTGTGAATGTTTCCTTCACATTTTTCTTGCACACATTAGGAACGTCCTCTGCTTATAAACCCTAGGAGGCTCCTGAAGTCCCGGAGCATCTCTGAATGGCCCTTCCCCCTCTTCTCAGCTTCAAGTTGACTTTTTCCCCCTTTGCATTCGTTTCCTAAATTTAAAAAGCTATCAACGATATGCTAAAATATTTGCAGGTGGAGTTTCAGGATAGAAATTTCCAGAGGGACCTGGGGGACACCGGCCTGGTTGGGATCCAGCTACTCTCTTCCTCAGGGGATCTGGGGTCAGGGGTGCTCGGAGGCCTGTGAAGCAAGTGATCCTCAGAGAAGCATTCATTCAGCACACACACTCCTTGAACAGGTGGGGAAACTGAGGCCCAGAGCGGACGCAGGATGAACCTGAGCTGCCCGATGCTGTGGTACAGTGCGTCTCCAAGCACAGCTCATAGGGCCTGGGCAGCAGCAATTGCAGGCTGCAAACTGTGGCAGTTTCCAGCCCCGACCTGGACGTGCTGCTTCCAAGTCTCGGTGGACGAGGCCGGGAATCTGTGAATGGCTCTCAGCCATTCTCCCCAGGTGATTCTTGCGTCTCACGTGATATCACATCCCGGAACTGGCTTCGGCTGACAATACATGCTTGGGTTGGTGGGCGCTGTGTTGATCTTCTGTTTTTACAGTGAGACTCTCTAGATTGTCTCCAGCCAGGTGGGCGGATCCAGATACCCTAGCCTACCAGGTTTCCAGAAATGGAGCCTCTCACGGTGCTTTTAGTGTTTTTCTTTTAAAATTAACATTCCACTCTGGCGGGCACGATGGCTCATACCTATAATCCCAGCACTTTAGGAGGCCGAGGCAGGAGGATTGCTGGAACCCAGAAGTTTCAGAACAGCTTGAGCAACATAGGGAGACCCCGTCTCTACAAAAAAAAAAAAAAAAAGAAAAAAAGAAAAATGGCCAGGCATGGTGGCGTGTGCCTGTAATCCCAGGCTGAGGCAGGAGAATCGCTTGAACCTGGGAGGCAGAGGTTGCAGCGAGCTGAGATCACACCACACAAAGTGAGACTGTGTCTCAAGAAAAAAAAAATCAGCAGGGCACGCTGGTGCGCACCTGTGGTCCCAGCTACTCAGGAGGCCGAGGCGGGAGGAGCACTTGAGCCAGAAGGTCAAGCCTGCAGTGAGCCATGATTGCACCGCTGCCCTCCAGCCTGGACTACAGGGCAAGACCCTGTCTCAACAAATTCAAACTTTATGTATGGGAAGTTTTATTTAAAAACCTATACTTCTGACTTCTCTTAAAATATCAGAACTCCTCCCCTGCACCCTACTGGCAGCAGCCGGTCAGGGGTAAGTAGTGACCCCCCCCCAACCTTAGGCAGGGCCAGCCTTTTCCAGATGTCCTCAGCCTGCAGGACTGTGCTGTCCCTCGCTGCGGCTGAAGGCAGTGGCCATTCCCAGGATGGCCTGTGTGTGGCTTTCTTAGAGGAGCAGGAAAAGGGGAAAGGGAAGAATTTCTTATTCCCCTGGGGAAAGTGAGTGGCCCACAGCCCCAGGCATTTCAGAAGCGATTAAAGTGGGTCTTTGGGGTGGGGGAGGAGGGAGAATTTTAAAGACTCAATATGCAAACAAGTGTTTTTTTCTCCAGGTCACACCTGGCACAGGGCCAGCAAGGGGCAAGGCCAGGCAGCTGGAAATGGGCTCTGAGTTTCTCATGGAAGCCTGTGGGAGGTGCAGCGTTGCGGCTGTTTGGGAAACTCAGTGGGCCACAGGCTGGTCCGGTTGCTCAGTGGCCATCAGCTGCTGTCCCTGCCTCGCTCCGGCTCCGTTCTCAAGGCTGCTTTCCTGGTGTGGGAGCAGCATCTGCTCAGAAGCTCCAAGTTCTAGTTTTGCCAGCTGAGCCTGCCCATGCCTGGACCAGTCCTGGTGATTCTGATCGGCCCAGCCCGAGTCAGCCTTTGGGTGTGTGGTCTGTGGTGACTGGCGTGGGGGGGGGGGGGGGGGCATGGATGCCGGGGGGGGGGGGGGGGGGGGGGGGGGCACAGATGCCAGGTGGGCCCACATGCCTGCAGAAGGTCGTACCCTCCTGGGCCGTTGCTGCTTTGGCGTGTGTTGAATGCTCTTGCACCGTGCTGGGTCTGTGGGCCTGGGAAGAGCAGCGCGGCAGTCACAGCACAGCAATCACAAATGCAGACTCCAGATCCAGGCGGCCTGGGTTCAAGTCCTGACTTGTCACAGGCCAGCTGTGTGGCCTTGGTCAAGTTACCTAACCTCTCTGTGCTTCAGTTTTCTCCCTTGTGAAATGGGGACCATAGTGACCCCTAATTCATAGGTTGTTGGGAAGAGTTAGCCTCAGCCCATATAAGTTCTCATTACGTGCTAGAAATCATCCTTTTTTTAATGCAGTGGTCTTCACATAGGAAGGGAATTATTAACTTCTCATCTGTTAAATCTATGACAAATATTTTTTTCCTAGATGGTTGTCTGTCTTTGAGTTTGTTACCGTAAATTTTTTTTTTTTTTGCCTTGCAGAATATTATGTTTATGCACTCAAATTTATTAGTCTTGGCTGGGCGCGGTGGCTCACGCCTGTAATCCAAGCACTTTGGGAAGCCAAGGCAGGTGGATCACCTGAGGTCGGGAGTTCAAGACCAGCCTGACCAACATGGTGAAACCCTGTCTTAAATTTAAAAAAAAAAAAATTATTAGTCTTTTCTTATGACTTCTAGACTTTTATTTTTCCTTTTTTTCGTCTTGTGGAGAAAGATCTTTCCTCATTTTATTTTTTGGATGTTTTAGGATTCAATGTTCATAACAAGAAAATCATCAAATTAGTTTGTCAATATTATGGTTATTTCTTTTTCCTTCAGCGTTTTCCCTGTTTGCATTGATGACCCAACTCCGTGAGGCAAAGTTCCTTAAAGGCTAATACCGAAGGCACATTGTGAATTTTTTTATGACTCCATGAAGACATGAATTGCTAGTTAAATGTAAGCTGTTGCTCAGGTAGAAGCTGTCGTTTGGTGGGCTGAGTTAACTAAAATGAAAAGCTTGGTTACAGGCACCGCGGACGGCCTTCTATCTACCCTTACCTAACACCACATGGAATTTTTTTATTTTTATTTTTCTTCCTGAACAGAAAGGCATTTGGGCAAGACAGGCTCATTTTGAATTGAGTGAAAGGAATTTTAAAATGCAGCAAAGTTTTTGGAAAAAATTAACTTTCATGAATCCTACTGGGAATTTGTTTCATAACAAAATTTCACAATGCACTGTGCTCACTTCCTTGTGAAATGCGTTGCCTCTCAGTGTGGAGAGAAGTGGTGGAGGCTTGGGGGTTTGTCCTGGCCTCTGTGCCCTGAGACCACAAGGTGGATATTGCAGGGAGCCCACTCATAAGGTGAGTGTGGGGGGCGCTGGCCAGGTCCCGGGACACCACTGTCAGCTGCCCCAGGCCTCTGGGCTGCCCCCACAGTCACACACTTCTGTGGTGACCCTCATCACTGGGCATTTGTGAGGGCTTTTTGCTTTTCCCAATAGCCCTAAGGACAGACCCCACAGGACTTGGAGCTGTAGCCTGGAGCCTCTTAGGGCTCCACAAAGGTCCAGGCCCTTCCAGTTTTTTTTTGAAGTTCTTCTTCTTTTAAAAAAATAAAATTGAGAAATTCCATACCAGGGTTATAAAATTTATGGTGTGTTTTTCATTCCCATGCGGGCTTTGAACCCACGAAGATGTACTTGTAATGATATATTGTCACATGACGTTTGAAGGACTTCTGACAGATGTGTTAATTCATAAGGCATCACAGAAAGGACGGTTGGCAATGAGACACCACCTTATACACGAATGACAAATGTCTTCTTTGAATTCAGTGACTCACTGTGTCCATAACCTCATTTGAAGATAAGGGGCTAAAGTCGAAATTTGGCACCGTTTATAGAAATAAGGCCCAGGACAGATATCCCTCTGCCTCTCCCCCACTGCCCACCATCCTATCGTGGGCCTGTTTGGACCAGTGCTGGGCATGTGTGCTCTGTTAGCACCATTGAACTCTCTTACCAAGGTGCCCGGGCTGGGCTTGGTGGCGGTGAGACCGCTGGATGTATTTCCAGCTATCACAGGCAGAGTCCAGGCAGGCAGCTAGCATCTCACACACACACACACACGAGTTTATACACAAAGGCCAGGTGGGCCAATGCTACTGAGGCAGAGAAGTGGAATACAGACAACTGCGCAGAGCTTCAGATTGCAAAGCCAGAGAGGCCCAAGCTCCACGGAGCCTCCAGCCAGGCCCTGCCCGACTGCCCCTTCAGCAGGGAGCCTGGCCCCCAGACCAGTGGGCGTGAGTGCAGGACAGGTAGGGGGAGCTGGGCTTCTGCAGTTCCTCTTTTTTTTTCTTGAGACGAAGTCTTGCTCTGTCACTCAGGCTGGAGTACAGTCGCGTGATCTCGGCTCACTGCAACCTCCACCTCCTGGGTTCAAATGATTCTCCTGCCTCAACCTCCTGAGTAGCTGGGACAGACACATGCCACCACAGCCGGCTAATTTTTGTATTTTTAGTAAAGATAGGGTTTCATTATGTTGGCCAGGCTCATCTTGACCTCAGGTGATCCGCCCGCCTTGGCCTCCCACAGTGCTGGGTTTACAGGGGTGAGGCACGGCGCCTGGCCTGCAGTTCCTCTTATAGTAAAAAGATGGAGAAATCCCACATCAGGATCATAAAAATGACAGTTTTTCCATGTTTACATTGGTCATAGTAGGACTTTGAACCCACAAAGGTATAATGTCTAAGTGTCACAATACACCGTAATATACTGCCAGGACAGATTTGAGGGATGTTCTGTTTGCTTCTGGTGGCGGAGGCAGCTTGTTCATGCTAGTGTGCGTTGCTCAGGCCATTCAGTCCACGTGGAGCCCCCTCCTCCCCCCGCAGCGTGGGGCCTGGGGTCAGGACTTACCACAAATGTGCAGACTGGGGTCTTGACAAAGGCTTCAGCTGCTGGCCTCTCTGGATTCACCTGTCGGAAATGAACATCGAAGATATCAAAAACCTTCAAAGCGTGCTTCCCTTTGGCAAGAAATTCCCTCTTGGGAATGTATCCTAAAGGCATATAAGCTGAAATATGCAAAAAAATTTGCTTCAAGTTCTGTTTGAAAATTTCTTCAAAAAGTGGAAGAAAACCTTAAGATCCAGCAACAGGGCATTGTTGCTTTAGAAAAAGACCGTGATGCCTGTTTAGAATGCAGCGCTGCGCAGACATAAAAATGACAAAGTGAAAGTGTATTTATAGACATTGGAGGAAGTTCACGTCGGAGTAAATTTTATAGAAGTGTTTATAAACCAGTATGCATGAGATGCTTCATGTCTTTGTAAAATCTATTTATAGACGAGGCTTAGGAAGGAGCTACCCTAACCACATTTCTGGGGGAACAGGAGAGGGACCTGGAGGGTTTAGGTCTTCACAGTTGCACGCTCCCAGGTGGGACTGCCTGGCGCTGCGGCTATCATCGGTCACTGGTGACCTTGAGTGAAGTAGCCTCAGTTCCTTCATCTGTATAATGGGGGTGAAGCAAGGTTTTTGTACTTTTTAAATTCATTTAAAACTCCTAGAAAAGTGCCTGGCGCTGTGTGAGACCTTAATAAACACAAGCAAATATTACTGTCTGGCTTTTCTGAACTGAACATACACTGTCTTAAGAAGGGGGACAAAATGCTTTCCGAATGAAAAATAAAAAGCAGGCCAGGTGCGATGGCTCACACCTGTAATCCCAGCACTTTGGGAGGCCGAGGCAGAAGGGTCACGAGGTCAGGAGATCGAGACCATCCTGGCCAACATGGTGAAACCCCGTCTCTACTAAAAATACAAAAAAAAAAAAAATTACCTGGGCATGGTGGTGCGTGCCTATAGTCCCAGCTACTTGGGAGGCTGAGGCAGGAGAATTGCTTGAACCCGGGAGGCGGAGGTTGCAGTGAGCCAAGATGGTGCCACTGCACTCCAGCCTGGCGCCTGACAACAGAGAGAGACTCTGTTTAAAAAAAAAATTAAAAAAAAAAAAAGAGAGAACCATGTGCTTCTGAGAAGTCATGTCCCTGCCCTCTATGAATAACTGATCTTTGACTTTCTTCTCCTCAGGGGTCACATTTTCCTTTTTTCTGGAAGACACAAGGAGAACAGTCTAGACCAGTCCCTTCTGCGTATGGGGGACAGGTCATCTCCAACGGGTTCAAGGTCTGCTCCAGCGACGGCAGAGGCTCCGTGGAGCTGTACACACGGGATAATTCCAAGACATGGGAGGCCTCCTTCAGCCCCCCAGGTGAGTGACAGCACTGGCCCCAGCGCAGCCCAAGGAGCCCAGGGATGCCGCTGCCCCCTGGTGCAGGTGGGTGTTGAGACACAGATGTGAGGCAGGAGGCTGACGAAGCTCTGCAGTGGAAGCTGGAGAAGCGGAACAGGTGGCTGGGGACGCAGGACTCAGGGTGGCATGGGGTCGGGGGCAGATAGGACTGGAGCCCAACAAGGGAAAGGCAGAGGTGGAGGGGGCAGCACAAAAGTCTAGGATGGTTTCCTTCAGTAGGAAACATCTTTGACGTATTTAAGGGAAATCCATTTTCGGGCTCTGGAGGCTGCATGGCCCGGTTATTAAAAAGCGTGAACTCTGGAGCCAGATAGGCTGGATCAAATACTGCCTCTGTATGCTGGTAGTTGTGTGAACCTGGGCACCTTCCCTAACTGCTCCGTGCCTCAGTTTCCTCATTCATAATATGACAGTATAGCAGAATCACGTCACAGGGTGACTGTGAGAACTAAGCGGGTTGCTTTGCATAAAGACTGGAATGATGGCACAGTGAGTCCGGAGGGCATCTGCCTTCTTCTGGGGTGCTCAGTGTGCTCGGACCAGCTTAGTGGGGGCAATGCAGCAAACATCTACTTAGAATTTGCCTTCTGTGATCCCTAAAGTCAGAAATAATCTCTGCCTCCCTACTCTGACACAGAACCATCTGAACCTTGTCCGTGACCCTCCTGTTCCACTTGCTATCAGAGGTCTGATTGTAAGCGTCTTGTCTCTGTGCTCCTTGGGGCTGATGGAACATGGTTTCAGGCACTCATTAGGTTCTTCAACCTCGAACATGCTTTAAGGTGAAGTATGCTCAACCTTGGCTGCTTTTCCACCCAGGGAAAGGGCGACAATGAGAAATACTTCTGGCTGGCAATATGTTTTCCTTTGTGCATTGAAGGTGTTTGTTATTCAGACTCAGGGGCAATAATACTTTGGACTGACCCATGACCCAAGTGTTCTCCAGAGACTCAAAATTATCAGAAAGTTGCACAATCTTGAGCAAGAAACCCTGATGTCATTCTGGGTGATCTGTGATGCATGGCTGGCTGGAGGTGATGTGTGTCCTTTAAAAGGGCTGCCCTGTTCCTTCCAGCAGCAAGCTCAGGAGGACGGCTTACCACAAACACTGGCAGAACAAAGGGAACCCTTTGTGGGGGAATCGACAGTCAAAATCTGATGAATATTCTTGTTGAGGGTGTGATTCTTGTGCCAGAGAGAGAGTAACACAAAAGCTGGTTGATGGAGGTTCCTGAATGAGCAGGGAGGTTGGTCTTGCCCAGGAGGGCACTGCCATGTCAGTCAGCATCGTAACGCCCTAGCTTTGAGCAGAGGTTGATGCCAATGGCCTGTGGGCTGAGTTGGGTCTTCATATGGGTTTTAAGGTCCTATATTGTGATTGCCTAGGCTGTGTTTGTAAAAAAAAGTTTGGAATGATTTATGATCATTAGTTATGATTTTATTTTAAAATTAAGATTTTCCAATTTCTCTTGGCAGTAAAAAGACTGGCAAGGCAGGGTCTGCAACTCCTGTGTTATTGATAGGTGGGGGGTGAATAGGGGCTGCCTCCTGGTGATGGGGCAGCCACCTTTCACACTCTTGTTCACCGCAGTCAGCACAGAAGCCACGTCCTCAGGGAAAGCCAGTTACTGTGCTTACCCCCTTCTTGGCCTCTGCAGACTGGGTGTGTGGGCGCCACGAATGCCTGTATTGCTGTTACTGTTTTTAATAGACTTTATTTTTTTTATAGAACAGTTTTAAATTCACAGAAAATTCAGTGCAAAGTTCAGAGGATTCCCATTACCCTCCACCTCCACATATGCACAACTGCCCCCACCATGGACATTTCCCCCACCAGAGTGGTCCATTTGTTACATTTGATGAACCTACAGTGACACATCACTGTCACCCCCAAGTCCATTGTTCACATTAACATTCACTCTTGTTGCTGTATATTCTATGGGTTGGCGAGGTAGATCTTTTTGCCCATTTTAAAAATTGGATTGCCTCCCCTCCCCTCCCCTGCTCTGCCTTGCCCTGCCCTCCCCCTCCCCCTGCTCTGCCCTTCCCTGCCCTCCCCTCCCCTGCTCTGCCCTCCCCTCCCTACCCTCCCCTCCCCTGCTCTGCCCTTCCCTACCCTCCCCTCCCCTGCTGTGCCCTTCCCTGCCCTCCTCTCCCCTGCTCTGCCCTCCCCTCCCTGCCCTCCCCTCCCCTGCTCTGCCCTTCCCTGCCCTGTCCTCCCCACCCCTCCCCCTCCTTTCTGACAGGATCTGTCATCCAGGCTGGAGTACAATGGTGGAATCATAGCTTACTGCAGCCTTTATCTCCTGGGCTTAGGTGATCCTCCCACCTCAGTTGCCCAAGTAGCTGGGATAATTTTTAAAAGTTTTTGTACAGGTGAGGTCTTGCTTGGTTGCCCAGGCTGGTCTCAAACTCCTGACTTCAAGCATTCCTCCCATCTCAGCCTCCCAAAATGCGGATTTTGTTTTCTTATTGTTGAATTTTAAGAGTTTTTTGGGTCTATTTTGGATAATAGTCCTTTATCATGTCTTTTGCAAATATTTTCTCCCTGTCTGTGGCTTGTCTTCTCATTGTCTTGACAGCATCTTTCACAGAGCAGAATTTTTTAGTTGTAATGAAGTCCACCTTGTCAATTATTTCTTTCATGGATTGTGCCTTTGGTGTTGGATCTAATAAGCCATCACTAAACCCAAGGTCATTTAGATGTTTTTCCTATGTTATCTGTTAGTGGTTTTATAGTTTTTCATTTTATATTGACCTATAGTCCATTTTGAATTAATTTTTATGACAGGTTTAAGGTTCTTTTTTTTTTGAATGTGGATATTCAGTTGTTGCTGCACCATTTGTTTAAAAGACTTTGTTCATTGCACTGCCTTTTCCCTTTTTGTCAAGGATTGGTTGACTGTATTCTTGTTGGTCTGTCTCTGGACTGTCTATTCTGTCCCACAGATCTGTTTGTCTGTTTTTTTTTCCCCCCAATGCCACACTATCTTGACTACTGTCACTTTTTATAGTAAGTCTTGAAATTGGGTAGTGTGCCTCCAGCGTTTTCTCCTTCAATATTGTATTGGCTATTCTGACTCTCTTCTCTCTCCATAGTTTATCAGTATCCACAAAATAACTTGATGAGATTTTGATTGGGATTGTGCTGAAGATATAGATCAATTTGGGAAGAACTGACATCTTCACAACATTGAGTCTTTCTATACATGAATTTGGAATATGTCTCCATTTATTTAGTCCTTATTTAATTTCTTTCACCAGAGTTTTATAGTTTTCTTCACATATAGCTTATACATGTATTATTAGATTTATATGTATTTCTTTTTCCTTTTTTGGCACTAACGACAATGGTGAAGTTTTTTAAAATTGTAAATTCTACTTGTTTGTTGCTGGTAGATAGAGAGCAATTGACTCGTATATTAACCTTGTAACCTGCAGTTTGCTGTGCCCACTTATTAGTTTCAGTTTTGTTGATTCTTTTGGATTTTCTACATGGACAGTCATGTCATCTGTGAATAAATATAGTTTTATTGCCTCCCTCCCAATATGTACGTTATTTTCTTTTTTGCCTCATTGTGTTAGTTAGGACTTTCAGTACAGTGTGAAAAGGAGTGGTAAGCGGGGACATCCTTGCCTTGTTCCTGACCATTTTATTCCTAACTGAGCTTCTGGTCTGATTGGTTGGCATTGTGCTCCGCCATTTGTCAGATATTTTAATCACATTTGCTTGTGAGCATTTACATTTGTAACTACTGTTAGTAACAAGGAGTCTCCTTGAACTGCTTTTGGAATTTAGGGCATGGGGATAAAAGGATAATGTCTTTCCTCTGCTCCAAAGGACTGGGGGAAAGTCAGGTCTGTGTTAGGCCCTGTATTAGGACTCACCAAAGTTAATAGTGATTGATCATCTTAAGGAAGAAGGGTGTGGCTACAAGCAGGAAAAACCTGTGCACGGGGAGCTCATAACCACAGCACTCAGAATGGCGGTCTTCACTCTTTTCCAGGCCCCTATTGGACTCATGTCCTATTTACATGGAAATCCAAGGAAGGCCTGAAAGTCTACATCAACGGGACCCTGAGCACCTCTGACCCGAGTGGAAAAGTGTCTCATGCCTACGGGGGAGTCCAACGTCAACCTCGTGATAGGGTCTGAGCAGGACCAGGCCAAGTGTTATGAGAATGGCGCTTTCGATGAGTTCATCATCTGGGAGCGGGCCCTGACTCCAGATGAGATCGCCATGTACTTCACTGCTGCCATTGGTCAGTGAGTGTGAAGGGCGGGGGCAGATCCACTGTCTGTTCCCAGGGATCACCCTGGTATCTGCCTTCTTTCCCGGCATTCCCCGTCTCCCGCTCTCCCGTTACAGCTATCAGCACTGCAGGCGTGAGATGTGTCCTGATGAACCTTATAAACACAGTTGTGTGTTAGAACACCCGTTCCCTGAGATAGAGGAGTTAATTTACTAGAGTGCCTCTGAGATGAATATTGTTCTGTTGATCATCATGGGGTATCAAGGTATATGTGACAGAGGATTATCGAAGGTTTTGGAGAGCAAATATTCCAGGTCCATTAGTGTTTTTGATCAACAAATGTTAACCGTGTGCCTCCCAGGGGCTATACTCTGATGGGCCCTTGGAAAGCCCCAAAGATACCTCTTCCTACTCAGCACAAGGCAGTTGTTCAGGACAGGGGCCTGTGGGTAGGTGGACTGGGGTTCAAATCTTCATTGTGCCATAATGAACCATGAGACTTTGGGAAGTCATTTTTTAAAATCGAGGTCACATTCGTATAACGTAACCATTTAAAAACGAACAATTCAGCAGCACTTGGTACCACCGTCTCCACCTGGCTCAGGAACATTTCATCCTCCCAAAAGGAAACCCCAGACCCAATAACCAGTCACTCCCCATCCTCCCTCTCCCAGACCCTGGCAACCACTAATCTACTTTCTGTTTTTACCTATTTTGGAGATTCCACATAAATGGAAATGGGTACTGTATAACCTTTTTGTCTTAATCTCTCAAATCAGTTTTGCTTGCTCTGTAAAATGGATAAAAATAATACTATTCCCTCTCTGGGGGTGGTGTTGGGATGATAAAATGAGAAAGGCGTGTAAAGCCATTAGCACAATGCCTGGCATATGGCAAGAATCCAGTGGTTCTTAGCCACTTTTAAAATTAATATTCACCTTCCCCCTATAATTCTATTTTCATTTTGCCCCAAGTGAATGCACCAAAATGACAGCATGTAGGCACTCACAAACATGTGGCTGTTGCTTCATTGGCACCCAGCGTAGCGGGTGTCAGGACCAGGAGGGGAAAGGCCTGAGTTCCTGCCTGCCCTTGTTCTGCTTCTGACGTTGAGTCCCTCGGTTGTTAGGATTCTATTGACTGCATGAGAGAAAACCCAACTCAAAATAACTTCAGCCAAGAAAGGCATGTGTTTCTCTTTCCTCTCTTGCAGTGGAAGCTGCAGGGGAAACTTTGCTTCAGAACTGGTTTGGTCCAGGTGCTCACTTGATGTCAGTGGGAATCTCTGCATTTGACCCTGTCCTCTTTTGTGTTAGCCTGCTCCTGGTGCCAGGGTGGCTGCCATGCTTCTAGGGTTGCATGCTCAGCCCTCAGCAGCCTGTGTAGAAAAGAGGGAGCTCCTTTCTCTTGTCACCTCCCACGCTGGGGCTGGGCAGGACTCCTCACATTGATCCATGCACCTTCCATGAGTCATTTTCTGTCTGGGCGTACAGAATATGCTGACTGGCTTAGGCCTGGGTCATAGTCTCCCACCCCCACCGTCCTTGAAATGGCAGTGAGGTCACCTTCATCCAGAACATGTGGAGGAGAGGGGGACTCCCAGAGGATGATCAGGGATGCTGGTCTCAGAAGGAACAGATGCTGTGCAGGCAAAACAGCCTGTGTCCACTGCAGCCTCTGCCGTTTATATCTTCCAGCTTCCACCAAGGAAAATGGAATGCATTCCCTTTCCCAGCACTGACAGAAGGGCAAAATACAGTGTCCTTCAGAAAAAAAAAGGGATCAGTCTACTGCATTTTATTGCCTAGGGTTTAGAGTTGTCACTTTGAAACCAAGTTATCACTTGTATTTATGTTATGAAAAGCCTTAAACAAATCCTGCCCTCCTCACAGTTTACTTGTTTTAGTAACACAGGAAAGAGGCGCCCCTATTTCTGGTTCTTGTTGTTGTCAGAGCAAACCCTCATTACCAAAACACCCCTGGCCGTCTGTGTTTGGGGGGTGCTATGTGATTCTTTGGGGGGATTCAGAAGAGTTTTCTATGAACACATTTTCCTGGGAGCGCACACCCTGTGCCCTTCCTGACCTAGAACTGGATCTAGCAGAATCCCATGTCCCCTGGTGACCTGGCCCTGAAGACGAGGCCCGTGATGTACAGCGTGTATAAGAGAATGATCCCTGAAGTCCCTGGAAGGCCTGTGTGGGGCCCAGTGTACCACTGCTCAGTGACTCCATTAAAAAATCTGGAGACAACTGATGCTGGAGAGGATGTGGAGAAATAGGAACACTTTTACAATGTTGGTGGGAGTGTAAATTAGTTCAGCCATTGTGGAAGACAGTGTGGCGATTCCTTAAGGACCTAGAAATAGAAATTCCATTTGACCCAGCAATTCCATTACTGGATATATACCCAAAGGATTATAAATCATTCTGTTATAAAGACATATGCACACGTATGTTCACTGCAGCACTGTTTACAATAGCAAGGACCTGGAACCAACCTAAATGCCCCCTGATGATAGACTGGATAAAGAAAATGTGGCATATATATACACCATGGAATACTATGCAGCCATAAAAACAATGAGTTCATGTCCTTTGTAGGGACCTGGATGAATCTGGAAACCATCATTCTCAGCAAACTGACACAAGAACAGAAAATCAAACACTGCATGTTCTCACTTATAGGCAGGTGTTGAACAATGAGAACACATGGACACAGGGAGGGGAGCATCACACACTGGGGTCTGTTGCAGGGGGATAGGGGAAGGACAGTGGGAGGTGGGGGAGGGATAACGTGGGGAGAGATGCCAGATATAGGTGATGGGGGGGATGGAGGCAGCAAAGCACCTTGCCATGTATGTACGTACGCAACAATCCTGCATGATCTGCACATGTACCCCAGAACCTAAAGTACAATAAAAAAAGTAGGTAGAACTCATTCTTTACATGAAAATCTGTCTGCATTTGAAGCTGTGCTGGAGCCGTAGGTGCCCAGAGGGAGCCTTTTTCTGAGTGACCTGGCCAGAGGTGACACCCTCCTCTAATCTCATGAGCCAGAGCCAGCACCGTTTACTGACTGATCCATCCAGGTGTGGTGGCCTTAGCTGATACTAAGGCACAGTGCTGACCATCTGTCACCCTGGTCAGGTGTCCCCCCCTACCACTGGAATGGACAGCAGCTCTTTCTGTAGAGGAGGAAGGAGAAGGCTGTGTTCAGAGCCATGCAATCTGAAAGTGTGTATCTTTGGATACTGGAAACACACTCAGCACATGGGAACTGGAACTGATGGGGCACATGGCAGATTCTCATTTTCATTCCAGTCTCTGTGATCATCACTTGCAAGGATGGGCAGAATATCTGGACTGATTTTCACTCTCACTCACTCTGCTTTCTGGACACACATGAGTTAAATTTGAGTTTGACATGACTTCTCTGTAACTCTGGCACCTGAGGAGTGAATGTTACTCTGACTTGGAGAACAGAGCGGTTCTGGGGTCCATTTCTCTGCAGTGTCACACCTTCTGCATTCACCAGCGGCTCAGCCCCACCCAAACCCAAGGGCTCAGTCACTCCTGCAGCCAGCAAGGGGTGATGACATCATTTCCTCAGCTCGTCTAAAGCAGATTCAAGAAATTTTCCAAAAATGAAGTAGAATATTAGGTTAGGTCTGTGTTCGCATCAGGAAATAGCAGGATTAGAAATACTTGGGGGTGAACAGGCAGAGAACAGCAACTCATGCCTTAATCTTTAGTCTTAAATGTTTTCATTGTTTGTAATTATTCATAATTAACCCCATGGGGTCTGAGTGCAGAGAAGAACTGGAATCCTTGGGCTAGAAGGGGCTCAGGAAGAGTTTTCCCTACCACTTTACTAGGGTCTATAGTCACTTCATCTATCTCAGAGGAGGACACTCCCAGGGCTCCTGTCTGTGCTGGCCCAGCGAGTTGCAGTACTCCTTATTTTATCTCCAGCCAGTCTGGATGCAGTTGAAATCTATTTCAGTTTATTTATTTGAAATTTGTATAAAATCATCTTTTAATATGCTGACTTGCATCAGGGGTGTTCAAAAGCAATTTAGAACACAAATGGAAACCAGTGTGACCTGGGGAAATCCATACAGTCTATCATTCAGCTGATTTCCTAGCCCATAATTTATCTCCGGCAACATTCCTCCTCAGAACATTCTCAGACTGTCTTCCATGTGTCTGAGGCCAGCACATTTTGTAATAAGGACAGGTCTTCCTTGGGGTGAAAAAAAGCGACCATGTTTAGTCCTTAATCCAACATTTTTTTTTCTAGGAAAGCATGCTTTATTGTCCTCAGCGTTGCCAAGCCTCCTCATGACACCCACAGCAAACCCCATGGTGAGCACGTGCATCCTCCTTGGCTCCCCCCTTGCTGACATCTTTCTGCTTGGGCTATTTGCTGGGAGAGGTAAAATTCCATTAGGTGTCTGGGCTCTCTGTTATCAGCAGTGCATTGTCTGGTAAGAAATAACAAATGGAGGGGAAGCCAACAGCAGCACTAGTTCTTCGTGCTAAGAGTGACTGAAGGGAAAACTCTCGGTTCCTGTCACCAGGAACCTCAGGTGCCCAAAAGGAGAAATGCTGGGCTCGTTCATTGGGCGGTGGGCACCATGAGTGGGGAGCGGGGAATCTGCCCTGCTTGGCTTCTCTCTGTGCCCTTTTTGTTTGATGTTAGAGGAAAAGCTCAATTCATATAGAAAAATTCTCATCTGGAATTAGTGTTTGTAATTAAAGATCTGTCCATTCTTGAGAAAGTTAATATAATAGTGAGTGCACAGACTCTGACCCATCTACTTGAGTTCAAATCCAAGTTCTACCACTTACTTTTGTGTAAGCCTCTCTGTGCTTAGTTTCATCCATCAAATGGGGACTTATTTCATAAGGTTGTTGTGAGGATGAAATGTTAATATAAGCAAAATATTCACAAAAGTGTCAGGTACATAGTAGGAGCTATATTACTATCATGGTATAAAAACATTTGACCAGCTGGGTGTGGTGGCTACGCCTGTAGTCCCAGCTGCTCAGGAGGCTGAGGCAGGAGGACTGCTTGAGTCCAGCCTGAGCAGCATAGTGAAACCTCATCTCTATAAATATAAAAAGAGCAGCCAGACACAGTTGCTCACTCCTGTAATCCCAGCACTTTGGGAGGCTGAGGCAGGAGGATCACTTGAGGTCTGGAGTTCGAGACTAGCCTGGCCAACATGGTGAAACCCTGTCTCTACTAAAAATACAAAAATTAGCCAGGCATGGTGGTACACGCCTGTATTCTTAGCTACTTGGGAGGCTTAGGAAGCAGAATCGCTTGAACCTGGGAGGCAGAAGCTGCAGTGAGCTGAGACTGCACCACTGCCCTCTAGCCTGGGCAACAGAGCGAGACTCAGTCTGGAAAAAAAAAAAAAAGCATTTTTGATCCAGAGTAGGACACATTAAATTTCTGCATAATATTTTGGTTTTAGTTCTTAGTAGAAACTCATGTTGCCAATTTCTTTCAGACATCTACAGATGCCTACCACCCCATCATAACCAACCTGACAGAAGAGAGAAAAAAATTCCAAAGTCCTGGAGTTGTACTGAGTTACCTCCAAAATTTATCCCTCAGCTTACCTAGTAAATCCCTCTCGGAGGAGACGGCCTTGAATCTCACCAAGGTAAGGTTATTTGATGTCTGTGTCTGGTGGACCAGGGGTAGCACAGTCACCAGACCATAGATATGTTTTGTTTGACCTACATCGAGTTTAAAGAAAGCAGGAACTTTCACTTAAAAGTTTGGGTTTCAGGCTTCCCATGAAGGACAGCTGGTGTAGCCCTTCTGGCCATCTCTGTATAGCTCAGTGGAACCTCCTTTAGGGGCACTTGAACCTTGGCTGTGATTTCTCAATGCTCAACCTGCCTGGTCTTCCCTGTGCAGCCATCTGGCCCCTGTGGGCATGTGGGTTGGCAACTCCTAGTCTAAATAAACTCTGCTGCCTCCTGGCAACAGGTAAAAGGTGGAGGGGCCTCACTCGCAGATCCAGTCACGGGGTGTGGACCACAGCCTGTGCACAGTGGGAATCCCCAAAGCTATCTAAACACTTAGAGACTGCAACATTGATGGCATTAAAATCAAAATGCTTCCTCTTTTTGTTCCTCCAAGTAGCTTCCAGATGAAGGCAGAGGTGGGTGGTGGGCTCTCATGGCCTTGCTGTCTTCTGTTTCAGGGCTAGGGCTCATTTTTTGCTGAGGCAAAGACAGAAAGGGTTTTGAGACTGGCTCAGCTTGAAAGCACAGCATGTGGGTTAGGAGCAGGGTATATGGAGCCCCATGGCCACACTGACGTTGGATCTGCAGTTACTCTATACCCTTGGTCAAGTGAGGGAACACCTTTGCCTCACTTGGCTCCTCTGAGATGCGGAGGAAATAACAGCACCCACCTCGTCGGGGATGAATGGGTTCCTATGTGCTGGGTAAGTGGCGAGCACTTTTTAAGCGTTCTTTCTTCTTACTGATTTCCTTGCTGAAGACACACCCAGAGAAGCACATGCAGAGCCTTGTGTTCAGGGACCTGAGACATCTTGGAATGGAGGGAGGTTGCCAACAGCTTTTCTGTCAGATAAGAGAAGTTAGACTTCTCAGATTTCATTCATTCATTCATAGAAAATGCTAAGTTCTGGGGATTCGGGATGACTAAGTGCCAGTCCCTGCTTTCAAGAGGCTCAGGGTTGAGCGGGCGATGACAGGTCACGGAGTCTGAGAGGGGCTTTAAAGGGAAGCACACGGAGCTGCGGGACTCAGCGGTTCTGGAGGCAGAGAGACCTGGTTTGGCCGCAGCTCCACCAGTCCTGGCTTCGGTGTCCGTGGGCAGGGTGTTCAAGCTCGGCACACCCGCGTGCCCACTCAACACTGCGACGGGCACAGTGAGGTCGCCCACATCTCTCGGGTGCTTCCGGCTGTGAGAAGCGGGGCCCTCTGCTCGGCGGACTTGGACTTCAGGCCATGTGCTTGCTTGGGGCAACCAGGAGGTGCCGAGGTGGGAACCCTAGGATTCACGAGCTCAGTCTTCACTCACAGCAGGGACTGGCCAGCACCGCTACAGTTCTCTCGGCACTTGTCCCTTTTCCCGCCCGGCTGCAGGCCCCCAGCACCCACGCCTTACCCTACCACGTCCACAAGGGAGAGACCGGGTTAGGAGACCCCTTCCTTGTCGGGGGAAGTCTTTCCCATGGTTCCCTTTGCAGAGTTCCCTTCACATCTCATTGGCCAGAGCTGGGCCACATGACCGTACCTGGACCAATCACTAACCAAGGGGAGTGGGATTGGCTCCTGGCTCAGCCAGTCATGAAGGAGCTCTAGGGTGGGGCCAAGGCTGTCCAGTGTGGGAGCGCTTCCTGTCTCTGAAGGGTAGGGCCCGCCGGGTGTTAGGTGGAAAGAGCGGGTGTGGCGTGGTGGCTCACGCCTGTAATCCCAGCGCTTTGGGAGGCCGAGGCGGGCAGATTGCCTGAGCTCAGGGGTTTGCGACCAGCCTGGGCAACATGTGAAACCTCGTCTCTACTAAAATAATACAAAAAATTAGCCGGGCGTGGCGGCGTACACGCGTAGTCTCAGCTGCGCGGGAGGCTGAGGCAAGAGAATCGCTTGAACCCGGGAGGCAGAGGTTGCAGTGGGCCGAGATCACGCCACTACACTCCAGCCTGGGAGACAGAGTGAGACTGTCTAAAAAAAAGAGCGGGTGTGGACAAGCTGGAAGGTCATGCGTGTACACACAAGGTCGGGTGTGAGGTGTTGGGACCGGGCTTGGTATGTAGTAAGTGCTTTACAAATACTAACACTCTTGTTTCTATTGTGATTGGGCTGTAAGGAGTCACTGGGACAGGTGGTGCCTTCTGTGCAGTTAGCGCTTAATAAACACCCACACTCTGGGGACTAGTGCCCTGCCTATAGTTACGGAATGCAGTCGGGGCTCAATACTCACTTTGGGCACTGGCGCACTCCTCGCTAACTAGTCATGGTATACAGTTGGCACTCAATAAACACCCATTCCGGGCACTGGCGCTCTCCTCTCTGACTATCCGTGGTACACAGTCGGTGCTCAGTAAACACCCACTATGGGCCTGGGCACCCTCCCCTCTGACTAGCCGTGGGTACCCCGAAGCATCCTCAGGAATGTGCAGCAGACACTTAGTCCAGGCTCCCTCTGTGTTTCTGGGTGTCTAGGAAAGGAGGGAGTCCAAGCGAGATTAATTAATTAGACGAATGTTCATTAAACACCTACTTGTGGGTGGGTTGCTTCATTAATTATAAAGTGGATGTCGTAATGCGCCACAGTTGCATTCTCATGAGTGGGTTCACTGATGACTTTATTAGTTAAGTACATTGTGCAGCCTGGGCTGTCTGCCAGATGCTGGGCTTGGTGCTGGGAATGTGTGATGGATATGCCGGGCATTGCCCTGTCCTCGTGGGGCTTGTGACCTGGAGCATGTCCAGTTCTCTGGAAAGCTGCCTGTGGGGTGCTGGTCCTAAAGGTCACTCCTCAGAATCTTCTAGAAGGGTGTGTCCTGCCCTAGGGCAGGCCTGGAGACACTGTGGCCCCCCGCTTGCCTGACTCTGTGGTCTCTTCATCACTGGCTAGAAGGGTCTGTGTCACACCTGATGCTGCAGTGGCAGCAGTTAGCCATGTCATTGTGGCCACGGCACCCAGCAGGTCCCTGAACTGAGCGTGACGGGCAGTGGCCAGGCTGGCAGGACTCTGGGAAGAGTTGGTGGTGGGGCTGGCAGGAGTGAAGCGGGGGCAGAGTAGGGCAAGCCGAACTTGGGGCCAAGGCCAGACAGGCAGGCACCCAGACAAGGCCAGGCAGGGCTGCCCTCTGTAGAGCCCAGGTATGGGGGCTGGGGGTGTTGGGTGGGGATGGTGTCTGTGCAGTGAGGTGGGTGGAGGCTGAGGCAGCTCTGTATCCTCATGGGTTGTCTGGTTTGGAAGACACATGGCAATGCAGGTCTACATAGGAAACACTTTGATTTTAAGCTTGGTCACTTTTACTTTCTTTGGTGCTTTTCTTCCTTCTCCTCCTCAGCTAAACTTGAGAGTCAGAGGTTGCAGACTCACGTGGCTTGAGGGACTAAAGGAAATGGATGCTTTGGGCCACACAGAGCAAGAGTGGGAAGCAGAGGCAGGACAGCCTGAATGCACCACCTGTCCTTAACCTTTAGGGTTACTGCTTCTGATTTTACAAGAAAAGCCCCATACCTGGAATTTTAAAATGGAAAATCTCCCAATTTTAAGAAGTGGGCATCGAACTGAAATCTTAAATGAAATTATGTGCAAACCAAATAAAAGACATCAATCGAGGCAGGTTCAGCCTGTGTGCCATCCGTGTGGGACCCCTGGTGTAGATCTGTTTTGGGGTATCTGGCTGGGTATCCTGGAGATAGATCATGCAGATTTACCCAAACTCCACTGATCTCTGACCCAATGAGAAGTTTTTGGCATCCATTATACAAATTTCTTTTTTTTTTTCTGAGGTGGAATCTCGCTCTGTCACCCAGGCTGGAGTGCAGTGGCACGCTCTTGGCGCAGTGCAACCTTTGCCTCCTGAGTTTAAGTGATTCTCCTGCCTCAGCCTTCCCAAGTAGCTGGAACTATAGGCATGCACCACTACACCCAGCTGATTTTTGTCTTTTCAGTAGAGATGGGGTCTCACTATGTTTCCCAGGCTGGTCTTGAACTCTTGACCTCAAATGATCCACCCTTCCTAGCCTCCCAAGTGCTGGAATTAGAGGTGTGAGCCACCTCGCCTGGCCCCTTTATACAAGTTTCTGTAGTGTCCTGGCTTCTCACCTGTGCACTAGCAGCTGGACAGGAAAATGGCAAGGAGTCGTTTCCTGTACTGTACTGTGAGGTGGTGATTAGCTGTGTGTGGCTCGTCCAACTAGAGATGTGCTATGAGTGTAAGATACACACTGGATCTCCAAAACTTTGTACAAAGAGAAGGGAAATTTCTAATTAGTAATTTCATATGGATTTTGTATTGAAATGATAATATTTTAGGTTTTTGAGCTAAGTAAAATATATCATTAAAATTTTCACTTTTTTTTTTTTTTTTTTTTTACTTCTTAATATGTTGCTTGAAAATTTTAAATGATAAATGTGGCTCATGTGATATTTCTGTGTGACAGACTGCTCTGGATCAAGAGTCAGCTAACTATGGCTCTTGGGCCAAATCTGTATTGTCTACAGCCACTTTTGCACTGCTGTGGCAGAACTGAGTGCTTGTGACACAGGGCATGACCCATGAGGCCTGACCTTGTTCCCATGTGACCCTTTAAGAAGTTTGCTGCCCGTGCTCCAGCTCAGTGAAGACAGGATGGTGATTGTTTCCCATTTCGTTAATTCTTAAGGCCTTGCACTCTAAGGTCTCAAAAAATATTGATCTCATAAAGATGAATGAATGAGTGAGGAGTTTTTATGATGTGTTCTCTAAATATTTAGTGTCTCAGAGTGTGAGGAAGAAGGTGCGTATTCTGGAGATGGCAGTTTGGTGGAAATGTGGGAGATTTTGGTCAGCCTCTAAGTTTAATTCTGGTGCTGATAGTTGGAGACACAGTTAAGAGCCTGTGTGAATAATGCAGATGAATGAAATGGACAGGGTGTGAGGCAGTGGGGGAGTGGTGGGGTCTGGGGGGAGCTGAGGACACAGCCATGAAGCCTGAGCTGCTCACTGTGATCAATTGTGGTTTTATGGGAATGTGGCTAGGGGGGTGTCCAAGCTTCTGCTTTTTTCAAAAGAAGTAGAAAATCCATGTTTTCATTTAAATCTCCTGATTAGGAAACGTTAGAAATTAATTTCATTGTTTCCTTAGAATAATTGTGAGCCCAACTAAACATGCTTTTAAGGTGAACTGACCAAGGGCCCGAGTAGCCTCTGCTTTCTAAACAGGTCATTTTCAGTTAACACAAGTGCAAACATCAGTTTGATTTCTTACCCTGAGATAAGCAGATCAAGCAGGCCATGGTTTTCCCATCCATCCATCCATTCAACAGGCTTTCACCAAGAGCCTGTGGTGTCCCCCCAGGTGCTGGGCTAGGGCTCCTGCTGTCACTGAGCAGTGTTTGTTCTGACTTTCCGGAGCTGGCCACTGACTTTCCAGGGCTGTCACAGGGAGCAGATAAGATAACATCTATAAAAGGGCTTTGTGAAACATAATGTGGCACATGCCTCAGCTGTTTTCGTTTATTGCTGTGCATTAAACTGAACTGATGGTTGATAGAGACCCATTGGGAGATTCGGGGGAAAACTCAAGGTCTTCAAGTTTGTCATCTAAGGTTAGGTGCTGAACTGTGTCATTTTGTCCACCTTTAGGCCTTCTTAAAAGCCATGGGAGAGGTCCTTCTACTGCCTGGTTGGACTGCTGTTTCAGAGGTAAGAGAAAAGAACATGGCCAGGCGTGGTGGCTCATGCCTGTAATCCCAACACTTTGGGAGGCCAAGGCGCGTGGATCACTTGAGTCAGGAGTTCGAGACCAGCCTGGCCAATATGGTGAAACCCCGTATCTACTAAAAATACAAAAATTAGCTGGATGTGGTGGTGGTGGGGGGTGCCTGTAATCCCAGGAGAATTGCTTGAATCGGGAGGCAGAGGTTGCAGTGAGCCGAGATTGTGTCAATGCACTCCAGCCTGGGTGACAGAGTGAGAGTCTGTCTGAAAAAGAAAAAAAAAGAGAACATTTTGATCTTCAAAATGTATGTGCGTTGGGAACCATTTTGTCTTCCTAGAAGTGGCATAATATGGCCCAGTTTACATCCATGAAAAGAATGATGTGTCTCCCAGTCCCGACCTCTGGGATATGAGAGCTCATTTTGAGTAGATGTGCAACTGATTCAAAATGCCTTGTCCTCGACGGCAAAAGAATTGCACATGCGTCAGTAAGGTGTTAATGTCCTAAACACGGAAGAAGGAAGTGATGGTTTTTTTCCCATGAGAAATGTGTATTTGGTTCATCTTGGTTATTTTATATAATATGTATATTTTTACCATCACATCATTCTTGAATGATAATAAGAAGCTTTTTATGTTAAAACTCACTGGATTTAGTTAGAAAAGGAGAACACATGACAATATGTACTTCATGAGCAAGGTGTAAGAAAAAGCTTCTCTTGTTCTCTGTACTCAACTAGAAAGGAGAATGAAATAATTTTCCCCTTATTTCTAAAACTAACTATTGATTGTACTTATTTAAAAAGAAAACAAGTAAATAGTTCTGGAGAAGTTAGAAAATGTAGATAATAAAAAACATAAGATAAAAATCACTTCAGTTCCTAAAATTGTGAGATTATTAACACTCTTGTAATTTCCTTGTAGTCTGGTTTTCAATTCACTTATATATGTATGTATATATTCAACAAACATATTGTATATTTGATTTAATTTGTTTTTTCTTAATTATGTCAATATCACTTTCTAGTGATATTAAGTATTCACCTGCAAAACTGTTAGGCCAGGCCAGGATGTGCTGCAGTAGCAAATAGATCCGCACACCTCAGTGGCTCAGCACAGTAGAAATTTACTTCTCCCCCATGCAAAGTCCAGAGTGGGTCAGAGGAGCCTGTTTTCCACCCAGATACTCAGGGATCCTGGCTCCATCCATCTTCCAGTGCTGGCTTTTCAACATGTGGCTTCCAAGGTTGCCAGGCAGGAGCAGAAAAGGGTGAGGAGGACTGTTAACTACTCTTAACTGCCTTGGCCCAGAAGGGTACTAACCACACCGGTGTGGTATTAAAGTGCTCACTCTCCTAAGCCCCGATAATATTTAGAAATGTTTGCCAGTTTGAGAGGCAGAAGCGGCATTTTATTTTCTCGTTATTAATACGATTGCATTAGAATTTACATTTGATAAACTTTTGTTTGAACAATTTCAAGTGGAATGAGATTAGATGTAACATTGGCAAAGGGAGAAAGAAAAGGCTCGAGAATGTAAGATGGATACAGTCTTACCTATAAACCAATTACTTTTTAGAAGGTATGACCTTTTTCATGATTTCAAGGGGACTTTGTGTCCAAAGTTGCAGGCTGGGAACACCTGGAGAACAGCCGATGGAAGACCCAGGCAGACGTATTTTGTGCATGATTTTAAATTAACTGCTTTTGAGTGCAAAATATTGCAAATCTGTCACAAAATATGAATAACCAGGAAACCATCCAGACTTTGCAGGGTCCGATATGTGATAAAGAGAACGGATGAACCGGTCTCTACCCCACAGAACTGCATGCCAGAAACACAGATTTCCCTGTGCTTAACTGGGCCTGGCTGATTAAAATCAGGCCATGGGCCTAAAAGAACATTTCTAAAATTGGCCTCAGCATTCTATTTGCAGCTCATTAGGCTCTCCTGGAGCGTGCTTTTGTGGCAGAATACTGAGGACTTAGCAGTAGACAGGTACTTCCCCAGAAAGGCAGGAAGAAGAGAAGCAGTGAAGGCAGAGCTCAGCGGGCCAGCTCAGCAGGACTTAGGAGGCATCTCCCCCTGATGACGTGTGTCTGAGGATGAGGGCAGTCAGCCTGAGAGCAGATGTGTGCACTGAGCTCTGAGCACTGGGCCCTGAGCTGTCTGTAGGTTAGGGGGCCGGGAGGGCCCCTGCTTTCCTGGGGGCAGTATCCACCAGGATCCTCTGCCCTGGAGCTAAGAATGGAAAGAGGGCTCTTGGAGCAGGAGAGCACCTGGGAAGTCAAGGAAGCCAGAGACAGTTGGGGTGCTGGTACCTTGGAAGCAGCTACTCTTCATGGAGAAGGGGCAGAGCTGCTGGCGTCCCCATCCTGGAGTGGACCTTGGGGCGATCAGCTCCTCCTCGTGAAGCACAGGGAGGCAGGGGAGGGTCTGGAATGTGCCGAAGGCTGCCCTGTGAGTTCAGGGAGGAGGCAGGACCAGGGGTCGGGTCCCCTCGGTCCCTATGTCTAAATGTAGAAACACAGGAGCCAACGATGGCTGGGATGATGGGTCCACCCGGGCTGTGTCCATGCTTTGTGAGCTCAGTCGGGTGTGTGGCCTCCGTGTGGTCCCCTCCTGATCCATGAAAAATGGCGGTCATGTGATTTCTTCCTCCCTCTTGGCTGACATGGGGAAGCTGGATTTTGTGTGCTTGGTGTGCCTGCCTGCTGAGTGGGTGGATTTTCATGGCTCCTGGCGCTTGTGTTGCTGCAGGACCGCGCTGTGGTACTGAGTCTCATCGACACCACTGACACCGTCATGGGCCACATATCCTCCAACCTGCATGCCAGCACTCCCCAGGTCACCGTGGAGGGCTCCTCCGCCATGGCAGGTAGCTGTCGCTTGTAAGCGTGTGCTGCATAGCAGGGGCAGGGGCTGGAGGCGGCATTTTGCTGCCCGCTTCCTCACACCCTTAGTGGAGAGCCACATTCCGTCTCCCTGACTGCGCTGCCCTGTGCAAACCACATTTGGAAGGAAAACCTATGGTCAGATCAGTGTGGGCGTGTTCGGCCATGATGTCCACTCAGGGCCGGTCAGCTTTTCCCAGTGACTTGGGAGACCTGGCCTGGGGTGATGGTCTCAGTTCAGAGCAAGAGGCAGAAGCAGCAGTGCCTGTGAGAGTCTGTGGAATAAAAGGGACAGCCTCGGGTTTCTGGAGTCAGCTTGCTCTCAACTGTGCTCCGGGATAATTGTCACACAGTTGTCTAACTGTAGAGGCAGAGGTGATGGCCTTTTGGTTTTAATAGTCTTTACCTGGAGCTCATTATAATGGTGATACCTCGCTGTGAGAGCCGAGCTGGGGAAAGTAGGCTGAAGCGAGCCACACGGGTTGGTTTTGGTGCAGTTTGGTGGCCCAGACCTCCGCCTCGGGGCCGTGTTGCCCTCGCCCGCTGCACTGGGAGAGGAGCCAGTCTCACTGCATTGCTGAGCAAGGCCCATCCTTGCATCGTCCCTGAGAGCTGGGGGGCTGTGCTGGGCGGGGCTGCCCCAGGTGAGGAGCCCCGTGGTGCACGGGCCGGAATGCTAAGCCTCACCGTGGCAGTCACTGCCTGGGCTCTTCTTTTCTTCTTCCCTTTTTTTTTTTTGAGGCCTTGCTTTCTAAAGGTAATTATACTTCCCATGGGGAGCTTGATCTGTTAAAAAACAAAAGCAGATGGGATGGGGTTTTGCAGTCTGACTTCCTGCAGCCTGTGAGCTCTCTGACCGGACTTCCGCTCTCTCTGGCTCCTTCCACCACAGAGTTTTCCGTGGCCAAAGTCCTGCCCAAGACCATGAATTCCTCCCACTACCGCTTCCCGGCCTTCGGGCAGAACTTCATCCAGATTCCCCACGAGGCCTTCCACAGCCACGGTGAGTGCGGCTGTGCCAGGCTCCCTGCCAGAGTGGCTTCTGCAAGTCTTTCTGAAGAGTCCCCCAGCTTTGGTGGGTGCTCACTGGGCCAGTGAGCTGCGGCGCTCGCCCAGGCCGCTTGTCCTGTCCTGCAGGAGAGGCTCTGGGCAACGTTATCAAGCGTGTCCTCAGGCCACCCTCATGGATGCCCTTGAGAGGTTCCTTAGTGATGCTAATGCTGTGCCCACTCCAGGCTTTGGCACTGGAATTTGGGATGGGGTCTGGGAGCATTTATAGCTGCTCGCCTGGTGAATCTGGCCTGCTGGGGAGTCATCCTGCCTACATCCTCTCAAATTGGCACATGCCTGGTCAGCCAAAGTTAAAAGGATGGGGCCACTTCCCTCCCTGCTCATGTGGCTGTGGGCCAGGTGAGGGATTTACCTATTAAGGAACCTAGGGTTCCATTCTTGTGCAGGCCCAAGTCGAGTCACATAATAAAAAATGAGACTCAGGGGACCCCCTGCCTCTGACCAGGGAGTACTGTTGGGAGCCCAGATGGCCTTGGCCATTTTTGCTATGATGACTGCCACCCTCCCTGGTTCCTGGAAAAGCGACTATGACTCTGCAGATGTCTCCGTCTCGTTTCTTCCCTGGGGGCCTCGGGCAAGCAGGGGAGAGCCTCAGATTGTTGACCTGGTCACCCTGGCCAGAGGCCACGCCACCTTCCCGGGGTTCTGCCTTAGGCATGGGGACCAGGACAGCTCTGACCACATATCTCCCTCCGCAGTGGGGAGCCCACCCCTGCACCCACCACTGTCTTGATTGTCTGTGGGAAAGGTGCCCTGACTGGTTCTCTGCCCTGTCTTTACCTAGCCTAACATCAGGTATGCCCTGCTCCTGGGGCAGAGGCAGGATGTCCCTACCCCAGAAGCCAAAAGAAGGGCGCAGGGACGATGCCACCATCCACAGCATCAGTGGGGAGGGCCCAGGGACAGTTCCACCATCCACCAGCATCAGCAGAGGGCCCAGGGACGGTGCCATTATCTACCAGCATTCCGGGCTGCATGAGCAGAGCTGTAGCCAAGCCATGGAGTGAAATAGGAAGAGCATGTGATCCTGCTTCATGGCTGGATGTAATAGAGGTGTGGCCAGGTGAAGGTATAAAGGCGTCCTGGTGGCTGCTGCCCCTTGAAAACCTGCATATCTGCCTCACTCTCTGGTGCCCTAAATCTTCCACATGCCAAGGGCAGACGGGACAGACTCACGGGGCAAGGCTGGAGGCTGGCACTGCCTCCTGTTGGCTTGCAGGGGCCTTCTCCCTGCAGGGGCTCTGAGGTTTGTGATGCCCTGGGTGAGCCTGGCTCTCCCTGGGGTGTTTCGGCCTCTGCGTGTCTGGAGCTGGCTTGGGATGGACCAGGGAGCCACTGTCATGCCACAGAGTTGCTGCAGTCTTGGTCCTTGCAAATTCTGCCCGAGTGTCCTTCTCGCTTCCTTCTCCCCCAGAGGGTTCTTGTGAGTGAGGGGCGGCACCACGCATGGCAGGGTGAGGGGCTTTGTGTTTCTCCTGCCTGTGGCCTGGAGCACTGACAGCACCGGCCGCTCTGCTCTCTCTGCAGCCTGGACCACTGTCGTGGGTCTTCTGTACCACAGCATGCACTACTACCTGAACAACATCCGGCCTGCCCACACCAAGTGAGTTTCGGGGGTGCCCAGCTCAGGGGTGTGGGTGTGTGTGGGTCTGCTGGGTGGCTGGCCACAGGGATGCCCACTTTACACGTGGTCACACCCATGCACAGCACCATGTTCAAGAACTCTGGATATGAGTGCTGGGCACTTCACCACTCAGGGCAAGGAAATGTGCAGCGTTTTGAAGAGCATTCAGGAACTGCAGGCCCAGGGGCAGGCTGGCAGAGTGGAGGTCAGGAGCACAGCTAGGAGACCCTACCAACCTGCCTGGACCAAACTGTGACCTTGGCAAGAGACTTAACTTCTCTGAGCCTCAATTTCCACTGCTGTGGAATGAAAGACAACAGACCTGCCTGCATCAGTCATGGGCAGACACAGAGATGGGCAAAGCCATCTCACACCAGCTTAAGTGGAAGGCCAGGAAACCGAGGGCTAAGGGAACTGAGAAGGGAGGAGCAGGTGGGCTTCAGGCATGGCTGGACCCAGGAACCCTGAGGATGCTGTCTAGACCTGCTCTGTCTGTCCCCTGCATCTGCTGTCCTCCAGACAGGCCCCTGCATAGGACCAGAGCTGGCTCCTGCAGCACTGGTTCATGTGGGTTTGGGTCCTGAGGACCCAGAAGAAGAGCAAGGGCAGGGGACTGTGAGGGGGACAGGGGAGAGTGGGGGAGGGTGAGGAAAATGAGGAGTGGGGGTGTACCTCTTTCCCAGGAATGTAGTCGTAATTTTGTGATCTGGAAGAAACGCCATCTTCTGGGTCAGATTTCTCTGGGAAAGCCTGCATGCTTACCAAGTTCCTCCTAATGAAGAAAAGTGGGGGGACCCGCCGCTCTTTATGTGTGATTTCCAAAATTCTTCAGAAAAACGGTCCAAGGAAAGTGCAGTCTATTTTCCTCATAAAGATGCCATCTCAGTTATTTGGAGAAATTTTTCCAAGACAGTGAATGAAAAGTTGACCCTTCCTTGGCCCCTCCTGCTGAAGTTTCCACCGTGAAACTGGCCTTTTGGTGAAATGCAAGAGACGTGCATTTGTGAGGTGTCGCTGTGTGACAGTGAGAACCTGCATGAGAGAGTGGCATCTGTGCCACTGCCCACACTTATAAAAGGTGGGAGGACTGCTTCCAGATGCAGGGTGCACACATTTCGGGGGCAGTTCATGGTGACCACCAGGATCTGACTCCAGCCAGGTGTCAGCCAACTCTTTCATGAAGGGCCAGCTTGTAAATTGCCTTGGCTTTCCAGAACTCTTCCCTCACAGGGTGAAGGCAGTCAGAGACAATATGTGAGGGAATTGGGGAGTGGCTGTCTTCCAGTACGGCTTTATTTACAGAATCAGGCAGCCAGCCCACGAGCTGCAGTGTGCAGATCTTTGCCAGATCCTCCATTAGATCAGCGCTGGCAGGGATGGGCAGAGGAGAGGCTGGCGGGCCTGCTCTGAGGAGCCCACAGCCTTGCAGATGGAAGACAGTCTGTCTCGCCTGTCCCCAGGGCCTCAGCCTTCACCCTCTCTCTGCAGTCCTCAAGGGTCCAGATGTGTGCAGTGAGGACACTAGAGCCCCAGGATTCAGGCCACTGTGTCCCAGAACAATGTAGCTAACTCTGACTCCCCCCTGCAAACTGAGGGCCCAGAAATCATACAGGCAGGTCATCCCTGGTTGGTCAGCATTGACACCAGCCCCACAGCAAGTTTCATCAGCGGCACATTTATGTGCTGAAGCCAAAACAGAATTGCGTTGCAGCGACGGAACGTGTTTTTCATTTACAGTGAAGTTGGGTCTTCAGCCCAGGGGAAGGTCTCAAGTCAGCACTTAGTGCAAAGATGCCTTGTCAAAATCAGCCTAGAAAAATCATCCAGATAGCTCACCCAGTAAGGTCTCTGGATGTGTTTGCTACATTCTATCCTGTGGTAGAGAGGTGGACGGAAGTGGAGGGGACAAAGTGTTTGGTTAATAGAATAGATTTAGGTCCAGACTCCTGCTTCCTCCTCTGGCAGGCGTCCTCCTTAGCTGTGTGACCTTGGGCAAATGACTTGAGCCTGAGGCCTGTGTTCTCCTCTTAAAACAGGAATAATAATAGCACTGATTTCTGAGGGTTGCCAGGAGGACTGAATGAGTTAATTGTGTAAGCAGTGCTTGGTATTTTTAACCATGACACAGAAGTGCCTGCTTTTGTGATTTTGTGAGCTGATTGGGCATTTGTACCATTTTGCCTCTGAGGCAGTAATCAAATCCCAGAACAATGGGAAGCAGGTTAGTACGGTGGTCGTGCTGGCAGCACGGGTGTGTGCCAGGCTTCTGCCCGCCTGCAGTGGGCTTCCCTCCATCTTTGTCTTCGTATTGTGCACTGTCACCCTCATATGTCCACTGTGTGTCGTGAGGATGAAACAATGTCCTTTAATTCCTTCTCCAGGGATGGGGGTGAGGCTGTGAGTCAGTAAGTGAGTCTCAGTGCACAAAGGATGGGGTCTAGGCCAGGAGAAACTTGTGTTGCCACGACCAGGCCCAGGCAGACCATTCCAGGGCCCCTGTGATGACTGCAGGGGTGACATCTGACCACCCATGGCCCGGTGGGGTCTTAGCTGGTTCCTGCCAGGCTGCCTGTACCCCGAGGTCCTTTGAGTCTCGCTCGCTGCCTGGCCCTGTAATGATGGAGACTGTTCAGCTTCTGCCGGTGCTTGATCTAGGCCTGGCCAGCACCCGGACTGCGGTTCTTCCAGGTGGACGGGGCCGAGACTTGCCTGCTCCCATTCCTCCTGCGAAGGTGGAAGCCATGGCTCGTAGAGGGAAGGGCCTCTCCCCAGGCTGTGAGGGACTCACATGTGATGAGTGGGGGAGGTGGAGCTGGCTCAGTGTCTGTCCGTAGTCACTATGGAGTAACACAGAGCATCGATGGAACCAGTAGGTCACAGTTCCACAGCCCTCAGTGCAGTGACGGATTCAGGCAGAAGCCATCAGTGCACGTGCAGGCCAGCAGGAGAAGGGTTGCAGGGGCGGGACCTCACCACCCGCAGAGTCCTAGCTGTCACCAGGGAGGAGGGTGCCTGGTAATGGGGATATCTGCTGAACTTCTGCAGCCAGATGGCCACACTCATGTTATTGATGTGGGACACATTGTGGGTCATGTCTCTTGCTGTCATGTCACGGGGAGACAGCCATGCCTCCTATGGCATCCTCGTGGCAGACGCATGGCCAGATGCCCCTCACCAGGAAGCAGTTCAGCACACCTGAGCCAAGGGATGTTGGTGCTGCTGTGGTTTGGGTTCAAGGGAAAATAGGTTGGGCAGTTCCAGGACAGGGAAGACTAAAGAGGTCCGCTGCCGGAGCTAATGCACGTTCCTGGGTTGAGAGACGTGGGGCTCTGGAGGACATGAGGGACAGTGGGCGGGGGCGTGTGCAGTTGACTCTGGGCTGTGCGTTAGGGCATCTTGTGGGGTCCGTGTTAAATTTCCAAGTGTGATCATTTGATGGTTATGTGGGAGGAGGTCTCCATTTTTAGGAGACACATGTAGAGATGGAGTGTGCTGTGATGCCGCCAAGGCACCACTAGTGCTTCAGCAAAAAGGAAATGTGCATGTGTGCGTGTATGTGTGTGTGTGTGTACACGGGCATGTTCATTGTGTGTGCTTGTGTGTATGTTTTATGTGTGCACACGTGTGTGTACGTGTGTGTGCACACAGGTGCATGTGCATGTGTGCGTGCGCCCAGGTACATGTGCATTGTGCATCTGTGGTGTATATGTGTTATGTGTGCAAACGTGTGTTGTGTGCACATGTGTGCTGTGTGCATGCAAATGCACACATGTGCATGTGGTGTGTGTCTCTGCATACGTGTATGCATTTGTGTGATATAGGTGTGTACATGTGCGTGTGTGTGTGCCGTGTATGTGTGTATGCCTGCATGTATGTGCATGGTGTGTGTGTGTCAAGTGTGAGTGTGACCATACCGGATAAAGTGAACATGGCAAATGATAAGAGCTGAAAGTGTAGGTGAAGCGCATTCGTTGTACTGTTTTCTGGCAAATTTCCTGCAGGTTTGACTATTCACAGTACAAAGCTGTGGGGTTCCTGGCGTAGGCAGGACTAATGGCTGTTGCAGTCCTTTTCTGAAAGGCCCTTGCTGCAAGACTGCTTGATACAGAGAACATCATCATCCAGGCAGCATCAGCGTTGAGGAGTCCGCCTGTCATCCTTAGTGCTCTCTCCTTCTGCTGTTTGCATTAGTCAAGGGCTCAGGTCTCCTTCAAGAACTCACTGTCATCCAAGATCACACTCACAGATGCCGCCATGTGCCGCCTTGTTCACAAGATTTGGAGTTTCTTTCACACTGTCTTCCTAGAGTGGCGTTGAATTCTCCCGCTGAGGGTGGGTGAGAAGCAGTGTTTGACGGATGGGTGGGGGACCCCATGAGCACACAGCTATGTGTCAGCAGGAGCCAATTATCAAGTAGTTCCTTTACCAGGGAGTGTTTTCATTTGTGATGTTTATTCACTCCCCGATGTGACGTAGTAACTGTGGAGACTTGATAATTCTCCAGATAACCTAATTACAGCCCCTTTCTTACTCCACTTGTTCTGACGTCTTTGGATTGAGTTCCTGAGCCAGTCTCCTGCACATGCTGGGAAGTCCCCATGTCTCTGTAGATTTCAGCATTCCTCTTAAGCCTCACATGACGTTAAGTCCCCTCTGTGTAACCGAAGGCAGAGCGGAGTAGCAGCGTGGCTGTGGCTCAGATGTGCTGCAGTGAGGCTGCAGAGCCTGACCGTCAGTGCGGCTCCATGGGGCTGGGTAGTAACTTGGGCATGTTGAAGGAAGGAGGATTTGCAAAGGTGCACTCAGGAGTGGAGGGCTGTGGGGGATAGCACAGTCACCGGGCTAGGAGCAAGAATGGGGGTGTGCTGCTTCCCCCAGAACCAGCCAAACAGGGGGAGAGCGCCATGCCCAGGCAAGATGGAGGGGCCCCTGGGCAGCAACTGTGGCCTGGTGGACTGAGGGAAGCGAGAGTCCCGGCCTCACTGTCTGTTCCAACGCCCTTTGACCTCCCTGGGGCTTCCGGTTCGCTTAGCACGCAAAGGCAGGGAGCCCGGATCCTGGCTGATGTGGCATAGGACAGGGTGGGTGGAGACAGGGTATGTGGGGCAGAGGAAAAGCCAGTACCGCCCCTGCCCTGCCCTGCCCTGCCCCACCTCGCCTCTGCCCCCACCTTTACCAGAGGAAAAATGCTCGTAAGGAGGTGTCTAGCCCCATTCTCATCTTGACCTGGCCGATGTCTGACATCACACTGGTTACCAAACTGGGCCTGGTGGAGGCCATGTGTTCCTGGAATCCAGGAAACGACTCTGGATTTGCATTCAAATCATTTGTGTTCATTGAAGGTTCTCACTTAATGTTTTCCATATGCTTTTCCTAAGAAGTTGATCTAAGTCATCACTGTCTGCCTGTGAGTAGATTCATCCACTCACTCACATGTGTGCTGAGCACCCACTGTGTCAGGCGTGGTTCCAGGAACTCGGAGAGCAGTAAACTAAATGGGAAAGCATCTGGACCTGAGGGGAGCTTCTGTTCTGGGAGGGAGATGGCGGCCACTGGGTGCATGGTTGGGAAACGTCCATGGAGGGAAAGCCGAGTTTGGGAGGGAGATGGCGGCCCCTGGTTGCGTGGTCGGGAAACATCCACGGAGGGAAAGCTGAATCTGGGAGGGAGATGGCAGCCACTGGTTGCGTGGTTGGGAAACGTCCATGGAGGGGAAAGCTGAGTCTGGGAGGGAGATGGCGGCCACTGGTTGCATGGTAAAGAAACGTCCACGGAGGGAAAGCCGAGTCTGGGAGGGAGATGGTGGCCACTGGTTGCGTGGTCAGGAAACGTCCATGGAGGGAAAGCTGAGTTTGGGGAGGGAGATGGCCCCCCTGGTTGCATGGTCGGGAAATATCCACGGAGGGGAAAGCTGAATCTGGGAGGGAGATGGTGGCCACTGGTTGCGTGGTTGGGAAATGTCCACGGAGGGGAAAGCCGAGTCTGGGAGGGAGATAGTGGCCACTGGTTGCGCCATTGGGAAATGCCCACAGAGGGAAAGCCGAGGTCGAATCACGTTGCATGGAGGGCCCGAAGCCCATGGTTGTGACTCTGTTGCTGGCTAATGGCACAGCCCTAAGTGTTGCTAGAAACATGGTTTTTCCAGTGTGGTTGGTGCAATTGCATAGCTGTTGAGTTCACAGAGCTCTACGGAAAAGGCCATGAGCATTGGGGCATTGGGTACAGCGAGTGAGAACCAGGCTCCTGGCTGAAGCAAGCGCCCCGCACGTTTTAGGGCCCTGGAGTCACACACGGGGCAGGGCCGAGGCCGAGGTTCTGCTGGTGAGTCAGGCTTGGTGCCACGGGGCTCTGCCTTGGTCCCAGCAGCCTCGAGCCCACCCTCACTTTCTGCCCTATGCATGCTCCGTGATGAATGTTCTCAGAAGGTGAATGCTGTTATTCTGGGGAAATGTCTGAGGTATTACAAGGGTCTGTGGTTCTGTAGAGCAGAATGTTTATGTATGTTCTGTACGTAAACATAGCCTGTATTTCTGTGGGACTAAAACTTTCTGGGCAAGTTTATTAGAAAAAAGTCTAAAAAGCCTCTTCAGATAGGCTATAATGAAACGAATGGTTGAGAAGCATGGACCTAGAGTGATGCTTTCTTTTCGATTTCTTTTTTTAAAGTTTGTGTTTTATTCCATGTGTGTCATCTGGACTGTGGGCTTGGATCAATAACATGGTCACTTAGGGGAATCACCAGGTAGAGCGGTCGCGTCTGTTGTTACTCACAGGTCTGAGACTCGATGCCCCTGATTTGCTCCACAGCCTGTGAACTGGTGACACTCTGCAGGAAGGAGCTTCTGCAGGAGCAGACAGGGCGTTCCTTCCTGTGGTGCCATCTTGGTAAACACTTTGTATTTGCAATTCCAGGAATAATTTTGAATGCTTCTTGGAGGCCTGCTCTGGTTCAGGGATGAGTGTAAGGAGACGGTGCGGAGGCTGGGGCTGGGGTGGGGTATGCTTTTGCTCCATGAGCCCCGCCGTCCATCCCAGGCAGAGTCACTGAACATGGTGTTTGAATCTAGTTAGAAGGAAAAACAAATTGAGGGAGGAAAAAGATGGTTACCCACCTCCCAGGGCTCTGTGGAATGTCCTGAAGGTGGTTCCGTGGGTATCACCTATAGATTCCTCAGTCAGTCAGTGCTTTGGATGGCAGATGGGGGGAGGCACACAGGACCCAGGCGAGGCCACACAGAAGCAGATGGCTGCATGACCGCACATCTCACGTGTCTTTCTGTAGTCACCCCCAAATTCAAATTCATGCAACAGGTATGTGGTGACCTCTGTGTGCCAGGCAGGGCTGGGATCAAATTGGGCAAAGGAGCCGGTCACCCTCTGGGTCATTCGGTGCCTCACTCACCAGAGCCTGGGTGTGAGCACCTTCTTCAATCTTGCACTCCAAGTGCCTGGCTTCCCTCACCCTCCTCCTGGCCCTGAATATCTTTTCAAGCTCATAACCCCACGAGACAGGCACAGTGAGGCATAAGTTAGGCTTCTTTTGATTGGTTGCAAGTGATGGAAAACCCATCTTGAACAGTTCTAGGCAAAGGGGGAATTTGTTGGATCATGTAAGCCAAGAGCTCTCAGGCAGCTTCAGGAGCAGCTTGATCCGGCATCCCATTGATGTCACTGGGCTCCATCTTTCAGCAATTTCCTCCTCAGTCAGCCTTTTTCGTCATGATTGCAAGCTGTTCCCAGGGCCTTGTGCCTTCAGGGCACAAGGAGAAGTCTGGCTGGGAGACAAGAGGGTCTTTCAGCCCACATTTTTCCCCTACCTCGCCTTGTGGCATCTCCTCGGATTTGGCTGGATTGGGTGTCGTTCCTAAATGGTCCCATGGCCTGTGGGGCTGCAGTGTACTGACTGATCCAGACTCGGCTACCAGGGCTTCCTCCTAAGTCAAGATGAGTCAACTCCAGGCTGTGTGGGCTGTGAGCAGGGGAAGGGGATGGTCACCTGGAGGGAAATGCAGGTGCTTTGATCAGGAAACCGATAAACGAATGCTGAGTGGGGAAAACATCAGATGGCCACTGCACCGTCTTAGAATCAGGGAAATTGAAGTTCAGACAGGGTGAGTTACCTGTCCAAGGTCACACAGCTGATTTAAGTGGAATTGCTGGGATTCATGCCCTGTTGCTTTGAGTATTTCTGCTTGTTTACACTCCCTGGGCCATCTTGCTCTTATAAACTCTTTGAGGGCAAGGGCTCTGTCTCACTTCTTCGTTCTGGCATCAAACCTTAAAGAGAGCGAGTACTGAAGACGAGAATTCAAGCAACAGAGTCAAACGTGGAATCATGGAACTCGCCTGCAGGTACCAGCTTCATATCTTCAAGAGAGCAGCTGGAGCTGAATGATAGAAATCAGTTTCATCCAAAGAAGATTTCGGTCTTAAAAGTTTTGGGCGGAACGTTAGGCTCCCAGCCCAGGTTCTGGCTGTGTGCTGCTCCATGCATTTCCCATTTTGTAATGATTTCTGTCTCTTCTTCAGGATCGCGGAGGCCATGCATCACCAGGACTGCCTGCTGTTTGCTACCAGCCACCTGATTTCCCTGGAGATGTCCCCGCTGCCTATGCTGTCTCAGAACCTGTCGGGCTCTCCTCTCATCACCATCCACCTCAAGCACAGACTGGTGAGTGCCGGTGTCTTTGATCTGGTTTCACACTGAGGAATGTTGGGTTGTCTGTGTGCTTGCATAAAGAATCTCCGACAGCCTTGGTGCTGGCCAGAACTGGAATCTTCCTGTCCCTGAAGCTCCTTTCTTGGGCCTTTGTTTCTGAGCTGCAGTGGGAAGCCCCTTACATAGTGCCTGGGGTGGCCGTGCGGTGTCGATGTTGGGGAAGAGGCCTCTGAGCTGGCTCCCGTGGACGTGTGTGCAGTGATCACTGATCTTCCTCTGATTTATAGCAAGTGTCCTTACTGGGGGAGGGGGGTACTTTGGCCATCGCAGTCATCACGTGTGTTAGCCATCAGCAAGATGTAGCACTGTGTTCTGTTAGAAACATGCTTCAGAGCTCGGGAGAGACCATTTTTATGCTCCGGAATGCGTGATAAGCTGTTGGTCCTGATGCTTCATAACCGCTTTCCTCTCCACATGTTGTTTATTTTTGCCAGTGAGTAAGAGGGACAGAGACATTGGGGATACAGATGCCCTGCCGTTCTTCAGTAAAAGGCAAAAGGTGTTTACAACCTGAAGAGAAAGCAGAGTATAATACTGCCATTCTTTAAAAAAACGCATGCACTGTTCCCACTCCGGGTTCATGTCAGGAGGTGTGGTGTTGGTGTGACACTCAGAGGGTGCAATTTTTCAAGGCATTTATTAAAGAACTCACTGTGGTTTTGGTCTGAAATAACACTAAAGGCATTTCCTGGCAGGATTTTCTATTTCATTCTGTTTTGCTCTGCTCCATGGCCAAGGCTGACTGTGTGCACACCTGGATGGGTGTTCCAGTTCCTTCCAGGGTGACTGTGTTTCTGCCCCACCTGGGAAGGGCCCACACACTTGTGCTGCTGGGTGAGCTGAGCAGTCAAGAGATGGAGATGGGACTGGAGATGGAGAGGGGACTGGAGATGGAGATGGGACTGGAGATGGAGATGGAGATGGAGGTGGAGAGGGGACTGGAGATGGAGGTGGAGAGGGGACTGGAGATGGAGGTGGAGAGGGGACTGGAGATGAAGATGGAGAGGGGACTGGAGATGGGGATGGAGATGGAGAGGGGACTGGAGATGGAGATGGAAAGGGGACTCTAGATGGAGGTGGAGATGGAGAGGGGACTGGAGATGGAGATGGAGAGGGGACTGGTGATGGAGATGGAGAGGGGACTGGAGATGGAGATGGAGAGGGGACTGGAGATGGAGATTGGAGAGGGGACTGGTGATGGAGATTGGAGAGGGGACTGGTGATGGAGATTGGAGAGGGGACTGGTGATGGAGATGAAAAGGGGACTCGAGATGGAGATGGAGAGGGCACTGGAGATGGAAATGGAAAGGGGACTCTAGATGGAAATGGAGATGGAGAGGGGACTGGAGATGGAGATGGAGAGGGGACTGGAGATGGAGATGGAGAGGGGACTGGTGATGGAGATGGAGATGGAGAGGGGACTGGAGATGGAGATGGAAAGAGGACTGGAGATGGAGATGGAGATGGAGAGGGGCCTGGGGATGGAGATGGAGTTGGAGAGGGGACTGGTGATGGAGATGGAGATGGAGATGGAGAGGGGACTGGAGATGGAGATGGAAAGAGGACTGGAGATGGAGATGGAGAGGGGCCTGGGGATGGAGATGGAGATGGAGAGGGGACTGGAGATGGAGATGGAGATGGAGATGGAAAGGGGACCCGAGATGGAGATGGAAAGGGGACTGGAGATGGAGATGGAAAGGGGACTCTAGATGGAGATGGAGAGGGGACTGGAGATGCAGATGAAATAGGACTGGGGATGGAGCTGGGACTGGAGATGGAAATGGGACTGGAGATGAGACTGGTCACCTCAAGCTCCTTGCCCTTCCTTTCTGCGTGTTACCAACTGTGAGGCTGTTTTCAGTGTGTCCCCTGCATTGCTCCCTCTGCCCCTCCCTGGCATCCCTCTCCTGCCCAGTGACTTCTCACCTTGGCCAGCAGCCTTCTTGTGTTCTCTGCTCCATTTTCCCCACAGTTTACCGATTTATTTTCTGACACACAGATCAGGTGGTGCAACTCACCTATTCAAAGACCTTCTGGACTCAGGGTTCCCTGCAGGAGAATTTACACTCTAGGCCTGTCAGCAGATCTCTAGCAGCCCCTTCCCGTCCGGCTTTCCATCTGCACCTCTGGCTCTACTTTCAAGCCCAGCAGGCAGCTGCTGTCATTGCTGGTACTGTTCCCTGTGCCTGGACGGGCTTCCCCACACCTCTACTGTCTGAGTTCACCCATCTCAGGAGGAGCCTCCTCTCCTCCAAGCCCTCTGTGGCCTGTACAGAAGGGAACCTCCGTCCATGACGTCTCTGTACTGTATTAGCTCTGAGTCTCAGCACTGTATACTATAATCATTTATGCCAATCAGTAATCCCTTAAATGGCCTGCAGCTTCTCAGAGGCTGCCAGGTCCATCGTGGAGCCCGCTGCCCTTCCCCACCTGCCTGCGCTGAGCCCTGGCACTGAATGGAGGCTCAGGAGATGCTGGATGATGCTGTGCTGGGGTCACTGCCCTGTCTTGGAGCTATACAGTTGGCATTTGTGTCTTCTCTTTGTATGGAGAGAAACCTTGTCCCCTGCGCAGGCTCTGCCTCTGCCGTGACGTCAGTGGTGTGAAGAGAAACCTCGTCCCCTGCGCAGGCTCTCCCCCTCTGCCGTGACGTCAGTGGTGTGGAGAGAAACGTTGTCCCCTGTGCAGGCTCTCCCCTCTGCCGTGACGTCAGTGGTGTGGGAGAGAAACGTTGTCCCCTGTGCAGGCTCTCCCCTCTGCCGTGACGTCAGTGGTGTGGAGAGAAACGTCGTCCCCTGCGCAGGCTCTCCGCTCTGCCGTGACGTCGGTGAGGATGCGCTCCATGGGCTCAGCCTGCATTTGGAAATGTGGCGGTGACATGCGACAGAGACACTTAGAGCTTCCAGGCTTGAGGATAGGGCAGTGCTTCCCTGAGATGTGTCAAGCCTGTAGTCAAGAGTTTGTAGCTGGATGTGGTGGCCCATGCCTGTAATCCCAGCACTTTGGGAAGCCAAGGTGGGCAGAGCACCTGAGGTCAGGAATTCAAGACCAGCCTGACCAACATGGTGAAATCCCATCTCTACTAAAAATACAAATTAGCTGGGCATGGTGGCACGAGCCTGTAGTCCCAACTGATCAGGAGGCTGAGGCAAGAGAATCTCTTGAACCCGAGAGGCAGAGGTTGTAGTGAGCCGAGATCGCACCATTACACTCCAGCCTGGGTGGTAGAGTGAGACTCTGTCTCAAAAAAAAGTCTGTAAAGGCAGGAGGCTCGTTCTGAAGGACTCTGGAACTTCTGTGTGTTCTGAGTTTGAAGGTGTTCTTGTGAGTGGGCAGGTACTGTGAATGACAGCAGACCACAGGGGCTGAGGGTCGTTGAAGAGCAGGAGTCAGGGATCATCCCAGAAGGTGAAGCGGTGGCATGTAGAGAGCGGAGGGCACGTGGGAGAGGGGGAGGCAGGAGATGAGAGCACAGCTTGAGTGCCAGGCTGCAGGGGAGCCACACACCTAGTCAGGTGTCACAGGCACACATGCACATACGCCCATGCACAGGCGCACACACACATCCACACCCAGTCCACACACTACATACACACTGAGCACACACACACCCAGTGCATACACACCCAGCAGACACACACACCCACTGCATACACACCCAGCAGACACACATACCCAGTGTGCACATACCCAGTGAGGTGTCACAGGCACACATGCACATGCATACATGCACATGCACAGGCACACACACACATGTACACATACACATGCATACCCACTCAGTCCAACACAGTACACAGATACCCAGTGCACACACCCAGCACATACACACTCAGTATATACACACCCAGCACAGACACCCAGCACACATACACACTTAGTATATACACACCCAGCACAGACACACCCAACACAAACACCCAGTGCACACAGCACAGGCACACCCAACACGGACACAGCCAACACAATCACCCAGTGCACACACCCAGGACAGACACACCCAGCGCAGACATACACACTCAGTATATACACACCCAGTGCACACACACCCAGCACAGACATACACACTTAGTATATACACACCCAGTGCACACACACAGCACAGTCACATGCAGCACATACACACTCAATATATACACACTCAGCACAGACACAGCAGACATACACACTCAGTATATACATGCCCAGTGCACATACACCCAGCAGACACACCTAACACCCAGTGCACACACCCAGCGCAGACACCCAGCACAGACATACACACTCAGTATATACACACCCAGCACAGACATACCCAGCACAGACATACACACTCAGTATATACACACCCAGTGCACACATCCAGCACACCCAGCACACACACCCAGCACAGACATACACACTCAGTATATACACACCCAGCACAGACATACACACTCAGTATATACACACCCAGTGCACATACCCAGCACAGACACACCCAGCATGGACATATACACTCAGTACATACATACCCAGTGCACACACACCCAGTGTACACACACCTAAGCACGGACACAGCCAACACAGATACACCCAACACAAACACCCAGTATACACACACCCAGCACAGACACACATAGTACATACACACCCAGTGCACACACCCAGCAGACAGACAGTACATACCCAGTGCACACACACCCAGCACAGACACACAGAAACACCAGTGCACACACAGCCAGCACAGACATACACAGTACACACACAGTACACACACACCCAGAACATACTGAGTACACACACACCCAGTGCACACCACACACACCCAATGCATACACACCCAGCACAGACACAGTACACACACCCCCAGTGCATACATATCCAGCATAGAGACAGTACACACACACCCAGTGTACACACACCTAGTGCATATACATCCAGCACAGACACACACTCAGTACACACACACCCAGTGCATACACACAGCACAGACATACACGGTACACACATACCCAGGCACGCACACCCAGTGCATACACACCCAGCACAGACATGCACACTCAGTACACACACACCCAGCGCATACATACCCAGTGCATACACACCCCAGCACAGATATACACGGCACACACATACCCAGGCACACACACCCAGTGCATACACACCCAGCACAGACATGCACACTCAGTACACACACACCCAGCGCATACACACCCAGTGCATGTATCTGCAACCGGCACTCGTGGGCACACACGTGCACATACCCAACCTTAGTACACCACGTGCACACACCCAGTATACACACACACACACCCACACCCCATCCTCGTTAGGTCAGGCAGGTTAGAGCCCTGGAATCTGGAAAGTGTAAAGTGATTTTGTTTTGTGTGGTACGGCTTCTCCCTTTCCTGCACAGAGTCTCCAGGGTGCATCACCCAGGGACCTAACACCTCTGTCTGCTCTCCTGCCCAGGCAGCCCCCTCCTCTCCCACCCCTCCAGCTCCCAGGAAGGCAGGGAGGCAGTAAACTGAGTCACAGCCACGTGGTTAGGTTGCAGGGCTCACGCCTGCATTCTCCCAGGTGTCTGCACACCTGACCCTTCACCCTGGGAATGGGGTTCATTGGCTCGGGTTCTGCTTACATCCTGCCATGCCCCTGCTGTGGATGACACTCCCTGTAGTGCCTGATGAACGGTAGTCTTAGAGGCTGGCTCATCCCAGCGGTTTCGCACCGAGAGGGTCCACCAATGAGACGGATTGGAAGCTCCACCCCAGGTTGGCCGCCCTGCTTAACTCTTCCATCATGCTGCCCTCTCAACCACTGACTTCAGGCCACGAGGACCCCTTTGTTAAAAAATTCTGCGATTCTATTTTCTCAGGAAATGAACTTGAGTCAGTTATGACTGGTGCAAAATGAAATAGAAAAGAGCCCACCTCCCTGATAGGGGAGGGGTTTTTGGGGCACATAAACGTATTCTGCTTAACACTGTTTAATGGCACCATTGAATCATTTCTGTTATGAGAGGTGTTGACATCCTCAACACCTCTTTCTCAAAGCACAGCTGTTTCATTTCTACCATCCTTTATCAATAAGCGTAGTCATTTACTTTCTAGACAGACTAAGGTGTTTGAGAGGGGCTTTACTTTTGGCTTCCAGTGCCCAAAGCTGCTTCTGGTTCTGTGAGGTCCTGCAGGTTGGGGGTGGGAGCCTGGGTGGGGCCTGGGGACATGACAGACAGCGTCTCAGCAAGGCTGGGGCACAGACTCATAGGTCTCTGGTTCAGAACAGCTGTGGTGGCCCAGCCTGTGCCTGGCGAGCACACTTCAGAGCCCTGCACAGATGCCTCTGCGGGATTTTGCCTGTTTACATTGTTTGCTCCCTAAGCTATTAAATAATACAGATTCAGACCCTGACCTCGGGCCAACTCCAGCAGTGGCCTCTGCTGGAGTGGCTCCTGCTGCTCCTCCTTGGTCACCCTGACCACTAGCCAGTGTCCTACCCAGCTCTAGGGGACCCCGGTGGGCTGAGACCTTCTGCAGCTCAGGCTCTGCTGTCAGACAGAGTGGGTCTCCAGGGTGCCTCACCCAGGGCTATGCCGGAGGCCTTTCCAGCAGTTCCACTGAGGGTCTGGACACGGATAGTGCCCACACACCACCCTGCGATGCCAGGGGTTTTTGACATGACAATTGATCAGAAACTGCAGTGTTCTCTTTAGTCAAAATCGCTCACTGCCTTCAATCAAAATTTTAAGTTTTAAATCAACACTGAAATGTCAACTTCCCAGGTCAATGAAAATGAAACCTTATTCCTTAGAAGGGGAGCAAGGAATGAGCAAAGCAGATTCTTGGGAAATTTGAGAATTAGAATAAGCACCCAAAATGCATATTGCAAAGAGCCCAGTGCTGTCAGTTTGATTGCTGTTGTCAAAAATTTGCTCATCAGACGGCCTCAGCTCCACCTGAATGCTAATCAGTCCCAAAGCCAGGCCGTTGTTCAGGCTGTCAAATTCTGGAAGGAACTGAGTGTAATGAGGGTGCTGGAGGAAGATGTTCCAGGCAGGATCCTGAGCTCTAGCCTGGGCAGGGGGTGCTGGAGGGAGAGGTTCCCGGGCCGGACCCTGAGTTCCGGCCAGGGCACAGCTCAGCTGCTCATGCATGCCTAACAGCATCCCAGGGCTGAGCTCAGGGAAGAGGTTTGGTTCCCAAGGCTTACATGCAGTGGGGCACTGGCGATCTGAGGAGGGAAACAGAGGCACTGGTGGCCAAGGGAGGTCTGCAGGCTGAGTGCTGAGGCTTTGATACGTGGGCTGTGCCCACCTGGACATGGGCTGTAGCTGAACGAGGCAGTTGCCTGAGCTGTGGACATCCGTACATGAAGCCCTTGCTAAGGCTGCACCCTGGACATTGATCCAAGGCCCCCGGACCTCGAAGAAGCCCTAGGCTCTCTCCCCATGCAGTGCGGGGAATCTGTGTCCTCAGGACTGGGCATCTCCTCACATTAGGCCCTCCTCTGGGTGCAGCTCTCAGGGGCCAGGCCTGAGATGGCCAGTGTGAGGAGCAGTCCAGGACACAGGGTGATTCTGGGCTGAGTTTTGGCCTTCTTGGGGGTGTCACTGTCACCACAGCTTGTGACTTTTGAAGAGCAGCCCTGAATCTGGGCTTTAAGTTATATCTGTGGATTTGTCTTGTTGGCAGCTAATTCGAATTTGTTTTTAATGTTGTCAAAAAAAACAACAACCCTATGTGTGGGTTGCATTCAGCCAGGAGGTCAACAGTTTACAATGTCAATGTTTTAAGCTTTTTATTCTGAAATGATTTTAAGCTTACAGAAAAAAAATGGCAAAAATAGTACAGAACTCCCCCTGTCTACACACATGCAGATCACTCACCTGTCTTCCCTGATGATGGAATTTTTAAGTACAATGATTGAAACCAGGAAATTGACAACTGATATTAACAACAGACGTTTTTTGAATGGTGTCAGTTTTCTCATGTGCAGCTTTTTTCAGTCCCGGGATCTCAACTCGGCTGGCACAGAGCATTTAATTGTTAGGTCTCCTAGGCAACTGCAGTTTGTACGGATTCTGGGCTTCCCTTTTTCTCCCATAACCTTGACACTTCCCGCGGTGGCATGGCCGGTGCTTTGTGGATTATCCCTGGACACTTCCTCCCGATGTGTCTTTGACAAGAATGCCAGGGAAGTGAAACGGTCCTTCCTGATCACAGCATGAGGCTGTGTGAGTTGGCCTATGGGTTGCCAAGCCACAGACATGTATTTTCTCACCATTCTCGGGGTTGGAAATTCAAGATCAGGGTGTTGGCAGGTTTGGTTTCTCCCAAGGTCTCTCTCCTTGACTCGCAGACAGCATCTTCTGCCTGTGGCTTCACGTGGTCGTCTTTCTGTACGTATCTGTGTCCTAATCTTTCTTCTTTTTTGACATAGTGTCTCACCCTATTGCCCAGGCCGGAGTGCAGTGGCTCAGTCATGGTTCACTGCAGCTCTGATCTGCAGGGTTTAAACTGTCTTCCTGCTTCAGCCTCCTGAGAATCTGGGACTTCAGGCATGTATCACAGTGCCCAGCTAATTTTTCAGTTATTTGTAGGGATGAGATGTCACTATGTTGCTCAGGCTGGTCTTGAACTCCAGGGCTCAGGCAATTCTGCCTTGGCCTCTGAAAGTGCTGGGATTACAGGTGTGAGCCATTGCGCTCAGCCCTGATCTCTTCTTATAAGGAGACTGGTCATATTGGATTAGGGCCTACCCTAATAACCTAATTTTATCTTCATCACCCTTCAAAGACCCTGACTGTAAACACTGTTGCATTCTGTGGTACTGGGGGTTATGGCTTCAACAGGTGACTTTAGGGGACGATTTGGCCCCAGCACAGTGAGTATGGGATGTGGATGTTTATTGTTGCTGGTGATGCTCGCTTGGATGGTGTGGGTGAGATGGTGTCTGCCAGGTGAACCCACTGTGAAGGGATGGTTTTCCCCTTTGTCTAGAATAAGTATCTTGCTGGTGCGGAGATACCATGAAACTACACAGTCATCCTTCCGCTCATCCTCCTCCATGAATGTCTACAGCCATTGATGGCTCTTGCCTGCAGACATTATTACTGTAATGTTTGCCTAACGATGACTCTATTTCCATCATTCCTTCTGCATTTATTAATTGCAGTTCTATGATCAGTACAAAGCGTTATTTATGTATTCGCTTGCTTGTGTTGCCATGGCTCAGGGATGCTATTTCATTCCACAGGGTGCCGCTGGCCCTGTCAGTGTGGGTTCTGTTTCATCCCATAGGGCGCCGTCTGGCCCTGTCAGTGTAGGTTCTGTTTCATCCCATAGGGCGTCGTTGGCCCTGTCAGTGTAGGTTCTGTTTCATCCCATAGGGCGCCGTGTGGCCCTGTCAGTGTAGGTTCTGTTTCATCCCATAGGGCGCCGTCTGGCCCTGTCAGTGTAGGTTCTGTTTCATTCCATAGGGCGCCGTCTGGCCCTGTCAGTGTGGGTTCTGTTGTTCCCATTGCTCCAGCTGTGACCATTGGGAGCTCGTTCCAGTTCACTTCTGCCTCCTTTGATGCCACCCTCATTTTTTGAGTCCCTTCCTAGAGTCAGGGATTAAAGATATGTTGGGCTCATGGAATCAGCTCTTTCCCCTGAGGAGGCCTTGTGTATTTTGGTTGGAGAATGATATTTAGAAATCATGATCAGGGACAGGGTGTGCTCATTTCTGCTGCAGTGTCACTGGTCTAGATCCTCTTTCTTGGTGGACAGAGCCAGGAAATCTGTGTATATGTGTTCTCAGAAGTACATGCACACATCTGCATCTGCCTGCATTTATCTGTGTGTGTGTGTGTGTTCTCAGAAGTGCATGCACACATCTGCATCTGCCTGCATTTATCTCTGTGTGTGTGTGTGTGTGTGTGTGTGTTCTCAGAAGTGCATGCACACATCTGCATCTGCCTGCATTTATCTCTGTGTGTATGTGTGTGTGTGTGTTCTCAGAAGTACATGCACACATCTGCATCTGCCTGCATTTATCTGTGTGTGTGTGTATGTGTGTGTTCGTGTGTGTTCTCAGAAGTGCATGCACACATCTGCATCTGCCTGCATTTATCTCTGTGTGTGTGTGTGTGTGTTCTCAGAAGTACATGCACACATCTGCATCTGCCTGCATTTATCTGTGTGTGTGTGTGTTCGTGTGTGTTCTCAGAAGTGCATGCACACATCTGCATCTGCCTGCATTTATCTGTGTGTGTGTGTGTGTGTGTGTGTGTTCTCAGAAGTACATGCACACATCTGCATCTGCCTGCATTTATCTGGGTGTGTGTGTGTGTGTGTTCTCAGAAGTACATGCACACATCTGCATCTGCCTGCATTTATCTCTGGTGTGTGTGTGTGTGTGTGTTCTCAGAAGTGCATGCACACATCTGCATCTGCCTGCATTTATCTGTGTGTGTGTGTGTTGTGTGTGTTCTCAGAAGTGCATGCACACATCTGCATCTGCCTGCATTTATCTCTGTGTGTGTGTGTGTGTGTCTCAGAAGTGCATGCACACATCTGCATCTGCCTGCATTTATCTGTGTGTGTGTGTGTGTGTGTTCTCAGAAGTGCATGCACACATCTGCATCTGCCTGCATTTATCTGTGTGTGTGTGTGTGTGTGTTCTCAGAAGTGCATGCACACATCTGCATCTGCCTGCATTTATCTCTGTGTGTGTGTGTGTGTTCTCAGAAGTGCATGCACACATCTGCATCTGCCTGCATTTATCTGTGTGTGTGTGTGTGTGTGTGTTCTCAGAAGTACATGCACACATCTGCATCTGCCTGCATTTATCTGTGTGTGTGTGTGTGTGTGTGTTCTCAGAAGTACATGCACACATCTGCATCTGCCTGCATTTATCTGTGTGTGTGTGTGTGTGTGTGTTCTCAGAAGTGCATGCACACATCTGCATCTGCCTGCATTTATCTGTGTGTGTGTGTGTGTGTGTTCTCAGAAGTACATGCACACATCTGCATCTGCCTGCATTTATCTGTGTGTGTGTGTGTGTGTGTTCTCAGAAGTACATGCACACATCTGCATCTGCCTGCATTTATCTCTGTGTGTGTGTGTGTGTGTGTTCTCAGAAGTGCATGCACACATCTGCATCTGCCTGCATTTATCTGTGTGTGTGTGTGTGTGTGTGTTCTCAGAAGTGCATGCACACATCTGCATCTGCCTGCATTTATCTGTGTGTGTGTGTGTGTGTGTTCTCAGAAGTGCATGCACACATCTGCATCTGCCTGCATTTATCTGTGTGTGTGTGTGTGTGTGTGTTCTCAGAAGTGCATGCACACATCTGCATCTGCCTGCATTTATCTGTGTGTGTGTGTGTGTGTGTTCTCAGAAGTACATGCACACATCTGCATCTGCCTGCATTTATCTGTGTGTGTGTGTGTGTGTGTGTGTGTGTTCTCAGAAGTACATGCACACATCTGCATCTGCCTGCATTTATCTGTGTGTGTGTGTGTGTGTGTGTCTCAGAAGTACATGCACACATCTGCATCTGCCTGCATTTATCTGTGTGTGTGTGTGTGTGTGTTCTCAGAAGTACATGCACACATCTGCATCTGCCTGCATTTATCTCTGTTATGTGTGTGTGTGTGTGTTCTCAGAAGTGCATGCACACATCTGCATCTGCCTGCATTTATCTGTGTGTGTGTGTGTGTGTGTGTTCTCAGAAGTACATGCACACATCTGCATCTGCCTGCATTTATCTGTGTGTGTGTGTGTGTGTGTGTTCTCAGAAGTACATGCACACATCTGCATCTGCCTGCATTTATCTCTGTGTGTGTGTGTGTGTGTGTGTTCTCAGAAGTACATGCACACATCTGCATCTGCCTGCATTTATCTGTGTGTGTGTGTGTGTGTTCTCAGAAGTACATGCACACATCTGCATCTGCCTGCATTTATCTGTGTGTGTGTGTGTGTGTGTTCTCAGAAGTGCATGCACACATCTGCATCTGCCTGCATTTATCTGTGTGTGTGTGTGTGTGTTCTCAGAAGTGCATGCACACATCTGCATCTGCCTGCATTTATCTCTGTGTGTGTGTGTGTGTGTTCTCAGAAGTGCATGCACACATCTGCATCTGCCTGCATTTATCTGTGTGTGTGTGTGTTGTGTGTGTTCTCAGAAGTGCATGCACACATCTGCATCTGCCTGCATTTATCTCTGTGTGTGTGTGTGTGTGTTCTCAGAAGTACATGCACACATCTGCATCTGCCTGCATTTATCTGTGTGTGTGTGTGTGTGTGTGTGTTCTCAGAAGTACATGCACACATCTGCATCTGCCTGCATTTATCGTGTGTGTGTGTGTGTGTGTTCTCAGAAGTACATGCACACATCTGCATCTGCCTGCATTTATCTGTGTGTGTGTGTGTGTGTGTGTGTTCTCAGAAGTACATGCACACATCTGCATCTGCCTGCATTTATCTCTGTGTGTGTGTGTGTGTGTTCTCAGAAGTGCATGCACACATCTGCATCTGACTGCATTTATCTGTGTGTGTGTGTGTGTTGTTCTCAGAAGTACATGCACACATCTGCATCTGCCTGCATTTATCTCTGTGTGTGTGTGTCTCAGAAGTGCATGCACACATCTGCATCTGCCTGCATTTATCTCTGTGTGTGTGTGTGTGTGTGTGTTCTCAGAAGTGCATGCACACATCTGCATCTGCCTGCATTTATCTCTGTGTGTATGTGTGTGTGTGTGTTCTCAGAAGTACATGCACACATCTGCATCTGCCTGCATTTATCTGTGTGTGTGTGTATGTGTGTGTTCGTGTGTGTTCTCAGAAGTGCATGCACACATCTGCATCTGCCTGCATTTATCTCTGTGTGTGTGTGTGTGTGTGTTCTCAGAAGTACATGCACACATCTGCATCTGCCTGCATTTATCTGTGTGTGTGTGTGTGTGTGTTCTCAGAAGTACATGCACACATCTGCATCTGCCTGCATTTATCTGTGTGTGTGTTCTCAGAAGTGCATGCACACATCTGCATCTGCCTGCATTTATCTCTGTGTGTGTGTGTGTGTGTGTGTGTTCTCAGAAGTGCATGCACACATCTGCATCTGACTGCATTTATCTCTGTGTGTGTGTGTGTGTGTGCGCTCAGAAGTGCATGCACACATCTGCATCTGCCTGCATTTATCTGTGTGTGTGTGTGTGTGTGTTCTCAGAAGTACATGCACACATCTGCATCTGCCTGCATTTATCTGTGTGTGTGTGTGTGTGTTAGAAGTGCATGCACACATCTGCATCTGACTGCATTTATCTGTGTGTGTGTGTGTGTGTGTGTTCTCAGAAGTGCATGCACACATCTGCATCTGCCTGCATTTATCTGTGTGTGTGTGTGTGTGTGTTCTCAGAAGTACATGCACACATCTGCATCTGCCTGCATTTATCTCTGTGTGTGTGTGTGTGTGTTCTCAGAAGTGCATGCACACATCTGCATCTGCCTGCATTTATCTCTGTGTGTGTGTGTGTGTTCTCAGAAGTGCATGCACACATCTGCATCCGCCTGCATTTATCTTTCTCTGTGTGCGTGTCTGTGTTGCAATTATGATTGCTTTCTGTTACCTGTTTCTGGTCTAAGACTGCAGGATTCATTTAGCCTCGTTATGCTCTTCTTTCTCCCAAAGTAGGAAACCTGTCTCTCATTATTCTGAATTATTTTATTTGTGTAAACATGCTGCACACACAGGTTCAGAACTGCTAACCCACACCCTTGTGGGAAATGTATTTACTGATGAGGGGGACACTGCTGTTCACATCCTCTCTGCTTTTAGCCTTACACCGTATAGTTAAGATACCATTTCTCTGTGTCCCACAGCTGCCTCCTTTCTTCTGCCTCCCTTCTTGTAGCATCACTTAGAATACAGCCAAGTTCATCTGCTGTCATTGGTACTCTCTTCTGGGTCCCCCACATGTTGGTTGATTTTCAGTGTTGGTGTATTTGAGGGGTATGTGAACCATACTGTTGTTCTAAGGTCACATCTACACCAAGGCGTCCTCTGAGGCGCACCCCACCCCCGCTCTGTCTCTAAAGTCACATCTACACCAAGGCATCCTCTGAGGCGGGCACACCCCTGCTCTGTCTCCAAAGTCACATCTACACCAAGGCGTCCTCTGAGGTGGGCACACCCCTGCTCTGTCTCTGAAGTCAGATCTACACCAAGGCATCCTCTGAGGCGGGCACACCCCTGCTCTGTCTCTAAAGTCAGATCTACACCAAGGCATCCTCTGAGGCGCGGCACACCCCTGCTCTGTATCCGTCTTCCATTCTTTGCACCCTGTTCCCACCCATTTCCCCAAGTAAGCAGGTCCCATTGGTTTCTGTGTGTTCTTTTTTAAATTTCTTTTATGCCAAATGAACAGATACATGTACTTTTTTATACTCCCTTCCGTCTCCTGTGAAGGGTAGTACACCGTAGAAACTCTTTTGTACTCAGTTTATCCTGGAAGTCACTCCAAACCCTGTCTGCAGAGGCCTTCCAGCTTCTCAGCTGCACAGCACCCCACTCACGGGCTTATTCAGCCCCTCTCCTACTCATGTACATTTGAGTTGTTACCAATATTTTGTATAAATAACATGTTGTAGCAAATGACCATGTGAGGCTGCATATTCCTGCAGTGGGCGGCCCGGCCTCTGCCCTGGGAGCCCGGAAAGTTTCTATCTTCTGCAGAGGGACCTTCTTCTTCCCCCTTACGTTGACCCTTGGGCAGTGTAGAGGGGCAGAGAAGTGACAGACAGCAGGGAGAAGACCACCAGTCTCTGCAGATGCCTTTTGCTCGTGACCCAGGTGTTTGTATTTAAGTCATTTCTGAAGATTCAACCTGATGAGCTGTCAGCCACAGATGAAGACAGAACGGATCTGAAAGACAGTGATGTCTCGGGTTAGCATCTGGATGATCTGAGTCATGGTTTTGGGAGTGGCAAAGCCTAGAATTAGCCACCCCTGAGGGACAGTGCTTTCCTGCCCCTGGCAGAGTGGCATGCAGGAAGCAGGTACAGGTGGCCCCGCTGGCCAGGTCACTGGCGTTCTCTGTGACATCAGGGTCAGAGAGGCCCACACGAAGGGCTGGAGCCTGGTGCTGGTGCCCAATAGCTAACTCCTCAGTGTACTGGCTGTCCTGGCAGAAGGGAGCTTGAGTGTGGCTTCTAATGGTCCCTAAAGCTACCAGGGTTTCCAGTGTGGCTGGCACTGCAGCAGACCCACTCGAGCGTTCTGTGTGTTTAGCTACCGGGGGTTTCCAGTGTGGCTGGCACTGCAGCAGACCCACTCGAGCGTTCTGTGTGTTTTGGAAACTCAGTCATGTTTTTGGTCAGTGATCGATCGCATGTTCCACAGTGGTCCCATCAGACTGTAAGAGCGGGTTTTCCTGTCACTTGTCTGTGTTTGATGTGTTTAGATGCACAGATCCTTCCCGTTGTGTTGCAGCTGCTGGCCGTGCCCAGTGCAGTAGTGGGTACAGGTTTGTAGCCTGGGAGCCATAGGTTACTTCACACAGCCAGGGGTGTAGTGGGCTGCATGTCCAGCTTTGTGTAAGTTCACTCTGTGATGTTCACAGCATGATGAAACCGCCTCATGATGCATTTTCAGAATGTGTCCTTGTCGTGAAGCCATGCAAGAGTGTGCTACTTTTCTTGGAGGCACCGTTAGCCTTCCAGATACGAGAAGCTGGGAAGGGAGTGGTGCACCGGCGTCTCTGTGTGAGAAGCTCGGGCAGGGAGGGCCCTCTGGACCATTTTCTCACTGGTCCTGAGGCCTGCTGGCCGTGGCCCAAGGGCAGGGACGGCATGGTGGCCGGGGGGAGACGTCTTTGCAGGCACTTCTCCCTTCCTGGCTCTCGTGAATTACAGGCCCTTCGGGCGTTGATGCTGTGGATGGAAGTGTTGTAGAAGGCCATGATTTTGTCTTCTGTGAAGTATGAAAGGTGCCAGTTTGGAAACCAGAGAAAAAGAAAGGTTGGATTAAAATGCAGTCCCTGTTTTAATGGTTGGTTACTGTAGTTATGTTTAAAAAAGAAAGTGTTTGAATAAGGAATCTTGTCTTGAAAAGAGGTGGAGAGGAATTTTTATCATACCAAAAGAGGATGGTAATTAAGGCTTGTCTTAGCCAAGCGTTCTCTAGGGCTTTGGGGTTTTTCTTTGAAGGTTGCTTTTATACTTCTGAGGATGTTCTGGGGCCCTGCTCTTCTGAGTTAAAGTGATGTGTCTGATGGGAAGATTTTCCCTGGCGGCGCTCTCTGACGAGCGTGAGGAGGGGTGAACTCAAGAAGAGTCACACGTTTGTCCCCCCCATCATTGTCGGAAGCATGATGTGGAGGCTGCAGGAATTTTTCCCAACATGGGCTGAGGTCTTGAGATCCGAGGCTGAGATGTCTTTTTTTTTTTTTTTTTTTTTTTTCGGTACAGACTCTTGCTCTATCACTCAGGCTGGAGTGCAACGGCGTGATCGTGGCTCACTGCAACTTCCACCTCCTGGGTTCAAGTGATTATCCTGCCTCAGCCTCCTGAGTAGCTGGGATTACAGACATGCTCCCTGCTAATTTTTGTAATTTTAGTAGCAACAGGGTTTCATTGTGTTGTGCAGGCTGGTCTTTGAACTCCTGGCCTCAAGTGATCTGCCCACCTCAGCCTTCCAAAGTGCTAGGATTACAGGCGTGAGCCACTGTGCCTGGCCTCAGATGCCTTCTTTTGCTGGCACAGGATGGAGTATAAACTCCCCCAGGGTGTTAGGGATGGGGTTGCAGGCCCATCCTGGAGGCTCTGAGGTGTCACCTGGTAAAGCCTGGGGGTGAGGCTGGGCCCTCTGCATGCTGTGGAGTTGCACCAACGAAGCCCATGGAGGCTTCTGTCCGTGTCGCTCTGTCCGGTTCATGTCCGAATGCGCCAGTGCCATCAGTGCTTCTGGGCTGCAGAGGACAGGTGGGAATGGACAGTGAGGTGCCCTCCGTGCTTCTCCCTACACTCTGCAGACAGATGGGGCAGTGGTGAGCATGGCTGGGCCGTGGACTGTGTCTCAGGGGCATGGTCCCTGCTTCTGGCCTTTCCTCCAGAGGGCTGGGTGGCCTCATTACACCTGCCCTTATTAGCTGGATGGAATTCCTTCTCCTCCCAAAGGGCCCACTTTAACGTCTGGGGGGTCCTTTGGTTCTGGAGTGCTTCCTGATGACGTGGAGCTCCAGTGTCTGTGTCCCCCTGAAAAGAGGAGTTCCCAGGCACAGAGTGGAGTCCAGACTTTGGCCTTTTGAAGTTGACTTTTGTTTCTGGGGCTTAATCTCCTAAGGGAACTGGTTTGGTGTGTTGAGATGCATTGGGGTCAGGGCACTGTGGCTGTGGGGCTGGCCTGGGCGTTGCAGGCGGTAGGTGTGGAGCAGCATCCCTGGCCTCTGCCCACTTGGTGCCAGCAGCCCCTTCCCAGGTGTGACAACTAGATGCGTCTCTAGACATCGTCCACATTCCCTGGGAGACTCCCAGGTGAGAGTCCCAAGTGGATACTATTGCAGTATTCATGGCTAGATCCTCTGGTCGCTATTTCATATTCCACTGCATGAATGTACCACGACCGACTCATCCGTGTGTCTGTAATTTGGCTGTTTCCAGTTTCGGACAATTGAACAGTCACTTTCCTGTGCTTCTCAGGTGATCATATTGAGAACCATATTTGGGGGAGATGCAGGCAGGTGGGTGGCTTCTCTTGGAGGCAGGAACCTTTCTGGTGGGGGTTGTGGCACGCAGATGTTATTTCTCTAGGATTTGCTGTAAATGAGGGGAAAAAAGATTTATTATAAATGAAGCAAGTTTCATTTTCTTCCCATGGTCATTCTCTGGTGCACTGTAGACCCAGGATATTTCTATTCTGCACACACACGCACACACACACACACCCATAGCCAAACATTGTTTGAAATCCCACTCCCCAGAGATGACCAGTGTCAACACGGTGGTGACTTCTTTGGGGGGCTTCCATAGGTGTGTGTGTGCACACAATTTCATATAAATGGAGTTCTGCTATAAATGCCATTTTGCAGCTTCAGTTTTTAAATTTACCATATCTATATTTCCATGCCAGTAGCCACAAACCGTATCATAATTTTCATGGCTGCTTAATAGTCTACATTTGCTATCCTGCTGTTAGACGTCCGGCTTCGGGTCTGCATTCTGACAATGCTGTAATGAATCTTCTGTGTTCTTGCTAGGTTATCTCTGCAGGATGAATTCTTAGAGGTACAATTACTCTGTTAAATGTCTACACACTTTTTTCTCATTTTAAAATTTATTTTGGACGCTTAAGCCAGATCTGTATTTATTTGCTGAGGGAGCAGGTAGACGTGTAGACTCACAGACTCAAAAAAAATGAGAGCTGGCGGTTCAGGTTACTCGGACCAAACTTCTCATCACCCTGCATCCCCTGCCAGCCATGCTTTAAAAGCAAGCATGTTATTGGAGTGTAACATGCTTGCAGAAGCAGGTACATACACGTACGGTGTGACAGTTTTCAAAGTGAACATCCCCGTGAACTGAGCCCTCAGATCAAAAAGCAGCACACGGCCGGCACCACAGAATGCCCTTGTAGACGCCGGTGGAACAGAGCTGCCCGGCATTCTAGTGAGCGTGTTTCTGCTGGGGGAACCTGACTGTGTGCCCTTCCTTGTGGGATCTGCCCAGGACAGCTTTGCTGGGTCAAGGGGCGTGTTCAGCATAAACAGATGGTGCCCAGTGACTTCCCCAGAGTGGGCACTGGCTCACTCTCCTCTTGGCAGAGCGTGAGAACCCCAGTGTCCAGCATTGGGTGTGGCCCGTCTTTTCCAGTTCAGCCATTCTGGTGGCTAATGTTGTCTCATTCTGTTTTCTATTTGCTTTTCCTGAGTGATGCTGGTGACGTTTTTATGTTTATTGGACATCGATGTCCTTTAAAAAAATCTGCTCCAGTCTTCTGCTCATTTCTCTGTTGTGCTGTCTGCTTTTCTTTTGTTTTTTCTTAGGAGTTTTTGTGTATTTTGAGTATGAGTTATTTGTTGAATATACGTATTGCAAATGTCTCTTCCACTGGGTCTTGCCTTTTGACTCTGATGGTGTCTGCTGGTGGACGGCACTTTTCAATGCCAGTGCAGTCGGTTTATCAAGCTCTTACGTGTGTAGTGCTTTCTGTGTCCTGGTCAAGGAATCCTGCCTAACCCAGGGCCGTGAAAGTAGGCTCGGCGTTTGTTGTTTTCGCTTTCATGTTTGGGCCTGTGCTCCTTCTCTACCTGTTTTGTATCTGCAGTGAAGTAGGGGTTGAGACTGACCATTCTCCCCATACGGATATCTAATTTACCCCGGCTCCACGTGTGGGAAAGACAAACCTCCCCTCCTGGCTGCGGTGCCACCTTTGCCGTCAGTCACGTGAAGGGTGATGTGGCTGTTTCCAGACGCTGCTCTGTCCATCATCCCGTTTGCATGCTGGTACAACTGCAACTGCCGAGTTCTATTCCAAGGCCTGAGATTGGCTCGTGTAAACCCTCCAGCTTGGTATTCCAGGCTGCCTTGGCTGTTTTTGGTGAGATACACATTTAAAACTTTAATGCACATTGTGAACCTGCCCTACAGAAAGGTCATACCCATTTATCCAGCCACCGGCCAGGTGCGACAGTGCCACGTCTCCCACACCACTGCAGACTGATGCGCAGAAGTCACACCTGGTTGTCACTTTTGTATCTGCGTTGCTTTGGTTATTGGTGAGGCTTCCTAAGTGAATTGGCCATCCGCATTTCTCTTTATGTTGCACGCGCTTCTTCCCTATTTCTCCAGTGGAGTGTTTGTTTTGTTAGTGACTTCTGAGAGTGCTCGATATAGTACCAATGTTAGCTCATTGCCTGCTGCTGCAATTTACCAGGCTTATTTTTTATATTGACTAATATGGCTAGTGAAGATGAGCACTTGAACCTGCAGTGAGAAGCCGTTCCCCCGACCCCGGCCTCCGTGCCTCCACCTCCTCTACCTCTCCTGAACCTGCAGTGAGAAACCGTTCCTCCGACCCTGGCCTCCGTGCCTCCACCTCCTCTACCTCTCCTGAACCTGCAGTGAGAAGCCGTTCCCCCGACCCCGGCCTCCACACCCTCCACCTCCTCTGCCTCTCCTGAACCTGCAGTGAGAAGCCATTCCCCCGACCCCGGCCTCCATGCCTCCACCTCCTCTGCCTCTCCTGAACCTGCAGTGAGGAGCCGTTCCCCCAACCCCGGCCTCCGTGCCTCCACCTCCTCTACCTCTCCTGAACCTGCAGTGAGACTCCATTCCCCCGACCCGGCCTCTGTGCTTCCACCTCCTCTGCCTCTCCTGAACCTGCAGTGAGACTCCATTCCCCCGACCCCGGCCTCCGTGCTTCCACCTCCTCTGCCTCTCCTGAACCTGCAGTGAGACTCCACTCCCCCGACCCCGGCCTCCGTGCTTCCACCTCCTCTGCCTCTCCTGAACCTGCAGTGAGACTCCATTCCCCCGACCCCGGCCTCCGTGCCCTCACCTCCTCTACCTCTCCTGAACCTGCAGTGAGAAACCGTTTCCCCCGACCCCAGCCTCCATGCCTCCATGTCCTCTGCCTCTCTTATACCTGTGGTGAGAAGCCATTCCCCCGACCCTGGCCTCTGTGCCTCCACCTCCTCTGCCCCTCTTGAACCTACAATGAGAATCCATTCCCCTGACCCCAGCCTCCATGCCTCCACCTCCTCTGCCTCTCTTGAACCTGCAGGAGAATCTGTTCCCCCTAACCCCTGGCCTTCCTGCTTCCACCTCCTCTGCTCCTGCCGCCTGTCTCCCTCTGTCAAGACCCTTGGGGATCACACTGGATACACGTGGCTTATCCAGGATCACCTCCCACCTCCAGACGTTTAATTTACCCACATCGGAAAGGTCCCCTTGCCACTTAAAGTGACATGTACAGGCTCTGGGGTTAGACTGTGGACCTCTCTGGCAGAGGGTGGGCATTACGTTTTCTCCACTGCAGAGGGTAAATTAGGAGTCTGTAGAAAGAGGAAACCCTTTCAGCAGTTCTTGAGGCAGTGGCTGGATCTCTGAGAATGCAGCTAGGTCTCAGAATGCATCCCCAGCGTTGTAGGGTGCACAGGCCCTTCCTCCTGAGGGTACCCACCTGGGTGAATGGGATTCTCTGTTTCCAGATCTCTCTGCTCCAGTTGATGTGGCAGACACAGGGTCAGACAGAAGCTTGTTGGACATCATCCCTCCCCCAAGGGCAAGGCTGGGTGAGGGGCGGGGTCTCTTTATCCCTCCCCTGAGGGCAAGGCCAGGCGAGGGGTCTCTTCGCTGCACATCGGGGCAGATCAGGGGTGTCAGCCATGTCCTGGGGAACAATAGTCTGCCTGCCTCAGCAGAACAGCAAACTCACTTTCCTGTGTCCTTTGGCATCTGTAGCGTGGATGCCATGGAATGTGGCGCGTGACGCCTGCCGTGTGGCACACTGAGACTGGAAGAGCAGGAGCCAACACTGCTTTAATCCGCAGCTGAAGCTCATTGCTTTGAACGCGCTGGGGTTTGCAGAGCACAGGTCAGCTATTGTGTGGGGGAGATACCGGTGTGGCATCTGCAGCCTGTTGTTCTGGGGTCGCCTCGGTTGGGGTCGCCTCGGTTACGGCTGCCTCTGTCACAATACGCAGTGTCAGAGCTGCTTCCAGAGCAGCACTCGCCCACAGGCAGGGCCCCCTCCCAGGGCCACTCTTTTCACCAGTGTTTCTGAATGGGCCACATGGGAGCCTGGAACGCAGGAAGGGCAACACCTCATCACCTGGGAGCACCAGCTGCTGCTCCTCAGTCTCCACGCTGAACACAGGGCCGCTCTTGCCTGGGGCCTGCAGGGCTTCCTGACTGGTGCCCCACACTGACAGCTGCTCCTCTGCCCCCTCAGCTCTCCCCTCCACAGCAGGATGAGTGCCCTTTAAAGAAGCAAATCTGGTCACCTCCCTCCTCTGCTGTGGACTCTTCTGGGCCCCTGTCACTCAGGGTGGAGACAGACAGACCCTGACCTGTGACCCACAGGCCTGTGTGATCAGCCCAGCCTCATCCTGAACCTCTCTTCTCCTCTGTCCGTGCCCTGGCCTCCTGGCCTTTGCACATGCTGTCTCCTCTGCCTGGAGCGCTGTCCCCTCTGCCTGGAGCACTCTCCTCCTCCCCTTCCTGGTTGCTCCTGGTTGTCCTCCTGCCTCAGCTCTGCTGCCTATCCTGGGGCCCCTTCCCAGCGCTCCTGGACCGGGTGGGCTCACTGTATCCTGTTCCTGTGGCTGTTCAGTGCGCGTTTGCCTTTCCCACCAGGTGGTGTGTGCCATGCGTTTTGCTTGTCCTGAAATGCAGGGCCTGTGGCACACAGCAGGGCCCTTTGCCAAGGAGGAAGCTGAGCTTAGAAGCAGCATGAGCTGCTCGGGGTGACACAGCTGGGCAGTCAACGCCCCAAGGGGCAGAGTTCTCACTGCGAGTGCGGCTTTAGCGGCATCTGTTTCCTCCACAGAATAAGTTCAGACTGCAGTCTGCACCTTCAGACCCGTTCTGGGTTTTATGCCTCAAGACGGAAATGTACTGAGCCAGGACACAGCTTCTCTGTGCTTAATTGATGGTGGGTTGTTAGTTGTCCCCACAAGTGATGTTTGGTGGCTTATTTGAAAACAGAAACACGGCTGCAGCCAATCACTTACATAGTGTGATGTTATTATTTACTGAAGAAACGGTATTATAACAGTGTTAATAGAAGCCAAGCCAAAGAAGAAAAATGGGCCCGTTTCCTACACATACACCCGTTACGCTGCATGCACACAGGCATGAATGCTTTATAAGCGGAAATTATAATGTAGATAAACATTTTATTCTCCCAGTTAATTATTTTCAATATATGTGTAAAAGGCAAGATGATTGCTTGGAGATTTATTCATGCCCAAATCAATATGAGTCACGTTCTACCACTATTAAGGTTCTCCTTTCCATTTACCTGCTTTAAAAACAGCAGAGCTTATTTGGGTTTAAAAATAAAAAGAAATTAACTTTGGTGTGGCTCCTCCCATTCCCGGCCCCTTTATGTCAGGCCCCTGGAGAGGCATGAGGACAGAAAGGCTCAGCTTTGCAGCCTTGTGAAGGGCAGCGGGTCTCACTCACTGCAGCGAGTCTTACTCACTGGAGGGGGTCTCACTGGAGGGGGCTGTACTCATTGGAGGCAGTCTTACTGCAGCAGGTTATACTCACTGCATTGGATTTTACCCACTGCATCGGGTCTCACTGCACCAGGTCTCACTCACTGCACTGGGTCTCACCACACCAGGTCTTGCCACACTGAGTCTCACTCACTACTCTGGATCTTACTGCACCGGGTCTCAGTCACTGCACCGGGTCTCAGTCACTGCACCGGGTCTTAGTCACTGCACTGGGTCTCAGTCACTGCACCGGGTCTCGTTCACTGCACCGGGTCTCGTTCACTGCACCGGGTCTAAGTCACTGCACTGGGTCTCACTCACTGCACAGGGTCTCACTCACTGCACAGGGTCTTACCACACCAGGTCTTACACACCGGGTCTCACTCACTACACCGGATCTTACTTCACTGCACCGAGTCTCACTCGCCACACTGGGTCTTACCACACCAGCAGCCTGGAAGCCCTGGACTTTCCCACCCGCATAGCTCAGTGTCTTTGCAGTGCCAGGAGGGCATGTGCGAGCCCAGGGCAGGTGGCAGGTGGGTCAGGGCAGCCACGCGTTAGAATTCTTCTCCACCTTGGAACCTGCATCTCGCCTGCCTGCCATCTCTGGGTTGCTAGGTGTCCACTCTAATTTGGTATTGCAGAGCCAACACTCCTCCCACGAGGGAGCAAATCCCGCTTATTCCCACCCAGAACCGTCCAGCTGAGAGCATCTTTCTTCTCTGTGATTGGAGCCAGAGAGCAGAGGGGCCGATACTACAATTGGGGGCAGACGTGACAAGTGGAAATGCCTCCAGCTCAGCCACTGGAGTGGCCCACAGTGTTGGGAGGTGGACACTCATGAATGTAGGCTGTTTCTACCTGGCTGGGGGCAGAGGTGACGGAGGGGCTGCCTGCCTCTAACTCTGCCTCAAGAGCACAGCTGGGGCGCAGGCGGAGAGGACGGCACTGACGGATAGGCTGATCTTTGACCTCAGGGTCAGAAGCAAACCTGATGTGATGGGTCCCCCAGTGACAGGATGGCTGTGGGGGAGCAGGGCCATCCTGTTCCCCAACCTGCTAATTTTCCTAGTGAAGCTATTTGCCTCAAACTTTTCCTGATTTTTAAATACTTGCAACACACAAAAGGGACAAGACTAGGATGCAGGTCGACACCTGAGGGCAGATGGAGCAGGGTGGGGACGGCCTCCAGTGGAAAAGGAAGCCTGTGGCCGCGCCCCAGAGACTCTCCAGGCCAAGCTCAGAGGCAGGCTCCAGCCTGCCTGTGGGAGAGGCCAGGAAACTGCTGAGTCCAGTCCTCTGTTGAGGGCCTGAGCTGTATGCAGAGCCGGGACAGTGCGGAGTCCTGTGCTCCCAGCCCCACAGGCTCCAGCTCAGCCCCCAGTCCCACCAGGACCCTCATGGGGTGACCTTTCCAATGCCAGGGAAATTGGGGAAAAGCTAGCTGAGCCTGAGAGGACGGTTTCCGTAAAAACAGATTTCCTGGTCTAGACCGCCCTCAGTCGATATCCAGAAAGTTGTGAAAAAGTCACAGAGTTCATGATCGCTGTGTCCGAGATGGAAAGATAAAAACAAAACCAAATGAGCCCTGTTCCCCTCAGGGAGCTCTGACAAGGGACAGCTCCGAACATCTGGCCCTGGGAGGCTGGCTGTGCTGACTCAGAGGGGAGTCACTTGTTTATGGAAGGCTTTCCTCTCTGAGCGCTTTGCCGCTTCAAACACAGGGTGCACCCACCTGAACCCAACCCTGGGGCATCTTGGCTGGGGCAGCATTCCCTGGAGGAGGGTGGCTGGTCCTCGCCCCTGCCGCTCAACTCAAGCCCACGCTGGGAAAGGACCCAGACTCAGCCAGGCCTGAACAGGGCTTTCTGCTTTAAAATAATGAATTATGTGCAGACATTTCAAAGCTGGGGGATGCCATATAACAACCTGGCATTTTATGTTCCCTTGGCAAATGGAGGATCTGAGAAGGAGCTGCCAGTCAGCTGTGTTGGCAACCCTGCCGGCAGCCTGTGAGGTTGGTGCAGACCAGATCATTCTGTCTCTATTTATGAACAAGACAGACACCAAGGGCCACAGGGGGGACCTGGCTGCCCTGTTTGAAGAGTCCCACCCCACCGGCCACACCCTCGGCATGACCTCCCCGGCCCCTGTAGGAGCCTGAGTTTCAGGCCTGTGAAGTGATTCTTGCTCCCAGGGCCTTTGTTGTATCTCCAATGCTTTTCCCAGGAGCTTGGAGGAGACGAATGGGGTTTGTCAGGAACAAGACAGGGATTTGAGGTGTTTTGTCAACAAGACATGCCACTGGTGCAGAGAGGTCAGTTGCTTCCTCCTCTCCCTCCTTCTCTTGCTCCTCCTTTTCTTCTCCTTATTCAGGAGCTGACACTCACTCATTAAAAAGACATCGTGAATCATGGTTTTGATGTGTGGTTGTGTATGTTTAGATTATACAGTGAAGTAGATGTATGTTATTTCTTTAGGGCAAAGTCTTAAGCAGTAATCTCCATAAACTCCTGTATTTGGCATAGCCTTTTAAAAATGCATTAAATACATAACTATTAAACAAAATGCTCACGTGCTTCTCATACTTGCAGGGACCTAGAATCGTCCTGTGAGCACTACAGTGGGTAGGCTGCCCCCGGGAGCCAGGGCAGGGGACTAACAGAGGCCTGGGCCAGGCAGCTCAGAAATAGCCCTGGGTGCACACCTGGGTGAACCGTGATTTTTGGTAACCCACCTCCAGAGCCACCTGGTTATAGGTAAGACAGGGATAGAACAATCCCCTGTGTGCCAGCCTCAGGGGCCGCTGGCTGCCCTATCGCATGCGACAGTCCGTTTGGGAAATGGCAGGCTCGTTCGCTCTCGGAATGGAGCCTGCCAGGCAGGGGCCTTTGCATCATTCAGCCCGCAGGTGACCCAAACACTGTTTCAGTTTCAAGACAGTGAGTGACCAGTATTTACGTCAGATGATTCTTACCTTAGCATCGGAATTGCTAGCTTCTGTCCTGAAACCTGAACTTCTGGCTGTGCAGGTCTGACGTGCTGCGTGGCAGGCCAGGGGGGTGCTGAGTGGTGGCCCCCCCTGCAGTTTGCCATCATTCCTACCTGGATGGTCCCTGGGGACATCTGAGTTGTGACCTCTGATGATGGTGTGGCCATTTCTCTCATGCCCTCGCTTGTCCTGGGGTGAATGTTTCAATGCCTTTACCAGGAAAGGGTAGCAGGGACTTCACTGAGCACAGAAAATCCTGGTGCTGGCCACTGGGGCAGAAGGGTATGGGGAGGCGCCGAGCAGGATCCTCCAGGAACTGGTTCTTGGACGATCTCGTGGAGTTGGAGGGTGTGGGTGGAGGATGTAGGTGGAAAGGAGCTGCAGAGGATGCCAGCCTTGGAAGGAGCGAGTCGTCCGGGGAGAAGAGGAGCAGGTGTGGACAGGGCAGCAGTCCGCACCTCCCTGTCCAGTGGAGAGCCTCGCTGGGGGAGCTGACCCGGCCACCTGAAGTGGCTTGTGCCTCCCACCCCACCCCTGAGAGTGTGACTGGTGGGGTCACTTTGTGACCTTGGTGGGGAAGACTGAGACAGTGGTGGCCAGGACAGCACGTATTCAGAACCAAAGAAATGGAAAAGCAAACATCCACTTATAGCTGGAGAGGCAGGTGTGCAGCTCAGTGAGACTCTGCAGAAACCCAGGAGCCAGAGTAGACATCTCATGCATTAATCAGGGAGCAGTTTCTGGGGAACACACTACACACCCTTGCCACAGCCTCCCCCCTGCCTGGGGCCTCTGCGCCTGCGCTCTGCCTGGGAAGTACATTCTCAGTTCCATAAAGTGAGCTGAATGTACGCACCTCTGTGAGGACATGCCCAGGTCATGTTCCATGCCCAGGTCGTGTTCCCTCCCACGGTCTTCTTTCCTAGGTTATTTTTCTAGATGCCACTGTTGACATCAATGTGGTCTAGGGCTCCCTTTGCAGTCTGGTTTGTGATCTGAGTCCCGAGGAGGACACGCCATGTGTCCTTGGGTGTTTTATCACCTGCCGTGCCCAGATACCTGTGTGGGGTGGTTGCCCAGCAGGTGAGGAAAGGGGCCACTACGCCCCAGCTGCCACTTGGTCACAGGGATGTTTTTTGACAGAACTGGAAATCCAGATTTTTTTAAATAAAGTTGTGAACTGTCCTGATTTTTTATTAGCGAGTGATTCAAAACAGCTAAAGTGCTGAGCAGGCCAAATGCAGCCCTTCCATGGGCCGCATCGTGGACCTCCCAGAGCCTTGCTTGGCATCACCCCGAGAAGCTGCCCATTCCCCTGTGAGCCTCAGGTTCTGGAGCCTGCTCAGTACTACCCCCAGCCCCCAGACCCGTCTTCTTGCTACCCCAACATTGATGAGCCAAGAGGAATGTTCCGGAAATAGCCTCATGGTACACAGTAAGTATTTGTTGAATAAATGAATGAAGTAAACATAAGAAATAACATGTGAGTTAAAGAAAATCCAGCAAACACAGCTCCTGACTTCACGTGTGTCTGTCCTCCACTTGAAAACCTTGAGGACTCATCACTCTCCCAGCAGCTCGGATGTTTGGTTTCTGAAGGAAACTCCCACGGGTAGCAGCCTTGCTTCGGGCTTCTCCCAGATCTGTGTTCTCTCCCAGAGGGGTCACCAGCGCTGTGGCTCTGTCTGCGGCAGACCAGGTGAGCCAGGAGGGGGACGCCGACCTCCAGCCCCGGCATGGCATCTGCAACACAAAGTCTTTTCCTTCTGAGTGTGTGGGAGCCGCATTCAAGCCAGAGTTTGAAATTGATGGCTTTAGGCCAAAATAATAATTTGGTTTAGCTGGCAACTGTTGGTTGATTTCATATGAAATCTGGACTATATGGCCTGTGGACCTAGCCAGGCGCATTCCTCAGTGGCAGCTGCTGGATTGCCCGCAGCTGAGCGTCTGCCCATTGGAGGGTGCGGCCCTCCCCACCCTGCGATCCTCCTAACCTGTGTCCTCCCCGGGCAGGGCCCAGTCTGGCCCCTGTGGGCAGGTGAGCTGTTGCTCCTGCTCTCAGCTGGGAGCCTGCAGACCTCAAGTGCATCAACCCAAAGCTGAGCAAAGGGCAAAGTGTTGGGTGGGGTCAGGAGTGAGACAGGCCAGGGTCCTGTGCCTCCGGAGCAGCCCTGCCTGGGTTTGAGCATGCTGTGCATTTACGCAGACGGCCTCCTGCCTGAGTTCGTTGCCTCCTTCTGCAGCTCTGTGGGGGGAGCCAGGAAGAGGCCTTAATACCTTTTTGCAGATGAGGAAACTGAGGCTTGCAGAGGTTCCATGGGTCCAGGCCTGCAACTAAGCACTGGAAATGGGGAGTAGGACCCGCATCTTTGGGCCCCTGGACTGACGGGTGAGAACCATCTCTTTCGGTGCATACCAGCCCTGGGCTCCTCCACCACCCACGCTCCCTGTCCTGGCAAAACATGACATGGCCGTGGGTGTGTGGAACACATCGCTTTACCCTTGCAGCCCCCACACAGGCCTCTCCCCTGCAGGCCGCATGTGGGCAGGAGGCTGGCTCTCCTTCTCTGCACTCTGTTGCTGAGGGAGGCAGTGCTGCCTGAGGGCCATGGGGTGCCTGGCACTGGACAGAGGAAGCCTCAAAAGCTCAGGTCCCGGGATAGAGTGAGTGCCTTGCACATGCACACAAGCCGCAAAAGCCGAGATCCTGGGATGGAGGGCCGTGCAAGCGCACACAGGGCCACGTGGGGATGCACGTGGGGATGCAGAGTGCACCAGCAGGGCTGGGGAGCAGGCTTGAGTTGGGCGGAGGGCAGGGTGCCCTGGTTCCCTCAGAGGGCCCGAGTGGTTTGTTGAATAATTCTGCAGGCGGGTGGGACTGAACCCGCCACCCCAGGATGAGCGGGAAGTACGCCTGGTCCCCATGAGGAGGGGCATCTTTTGAGGACCATGAAAGCACAGTGGGAAGGGAAGCCTTTGGCAGGGCCACTAGAGGCCCCTGGTTCTAGCAGCTGTCAAGGCAGCATGGAAGACTGGTACTAACTGCAGGCCTGGCATCACGTAGGAACTCCATCAACAAGAAATAGAGAGTCTAATTGGGTTTCCATAAAGTGAACTGAATGTACGCACCTCTGTGAGGACTTGGAACAGATTCTGATAAAGCGTCAGTTTCTCATTGGCAGCTGTGAAGTCCTCACTATGTGGGAAGTGGTGTTAGGATCATTTAATATCACTGAGCCTTGTGAAAAGGAGGGAGCGGCCGTCCTCACGTGGGTGCCCTTGTGTCCTGTGTGCACAAAAGCGTCTGGGCTGAGGAGGCCACACTGTGTCTGCCAGGCTGCGTCCGTACGTGTTGCCGTCTGGCTCACAGGAACCCACCCATCCACGGGCTCTCCCTGACTGCCAGGAGAGGCAGAAGCACACGGGGCTGAGGGGACCGGTCCTGGGTGGGGTCACGAGGGACTTGGAGCTCTGGGCCACTTTTAAAAGTAAAAGGACTGGCTGGGCACCCGTTTTCTTTTAAAAGTGGCCCACTTGAAAATATTTATTTATAATTATGCAAACATAATTACATCTCCATTAAGAAACTGAAACATTACAAATGCAGGCTGTGTCCTTTATACCATGATTCCCAGGCCTGGTTTATCTTCCCCTCTCCCGAGCCCCCGCTGCCCTCCCTTTCATGGCTGTCCCTCCAGATTTCCCCTTGTGTTTAGATTCGCACCCATTGAAAACTTCCGGGTGTAAGAGTTTCTTTTTACACACACACAATGGCGTCATGCTCCCGGTGTCGTTCTGAACTGCAGCGGTGCTCTGGGAGACTTCATTTCAGCACGCAGAGCTACTTCCTTAACAGACAAAAGTGAAACCAAAACCCAAAAAGCACACCCTGCCTTGTGCCGTATTCCACCGCGTGGCTGTGCCGTGGTTTGTGTAGCCGATTCTTGCTGGGCCGCTCCTGTTGCCATGTTCAGGCTTCTCTTCTTGTTCCACACGTGGTGCTTGGGGACGCTTTTCTCCATGGGCCCTGGCGCACGTGCCAGCTGGTTTCTGTGGGGTGTGTTGCGCAGTGCCAGGAGGGGATCTGAATGCGAATGTCTGCTGTCCAGGGGCCTCCAGAGAGGCACAGGCTGCCCACACCACCTGCAGGCCCATTGGGCATGCCGACATCTGGGAGAGCATGGATGAGCCTGGCCCTCCTCCCCCCAGTTCCCAGGACAGCCCACAGGACCTGTGGGCTTCCAGGTCGTGACCAGCATGCGGGCTGAGCCCCCCCCATCCAGGACTGCTTCATGGGGACTCCGTTGGCGGGACACTGTTGGAGAGGGCAGGGATCTCATGTTCTCCCAAAACCTGGTGCCATCATGTTGGTCTCTGGGCATCAGCCCTAGGCAAGGAGGGGCGACAGGAGGATCCTGAAACTCCATGTTCACAAGGGCCTCCAGGAGGAGAAGGGGCAGCCTCTGTCACTGTAGGCCTGGGAGCTGCAGCAGGGCAGTGGTGTGCAGGGACCCCTGGCCCCTCCCTGCCTGGGCACACCCAGCCCACAGGCCAGCCTCGCTCAGCACACAGCTGTTTTTGGATCATGCCCATGTCCACTGAGTTCCTTCTTACAATAGCTGAGAAGGATATGGGACTTTATAGTTGGGGAACCAAGGCTCAGGGAAGTCACTGGGCTGCCCAAGTCCATAGTGGAGTTGGGATTAGAGTTGAGTCTCATTCCAAAGATCATGCCTTCTCCTTGGGGAGCAAAGCACCACAGCTGCCAGCACCAGGTAGCCAGTGAGGGGGAGCTGCCCTACGGCCCTCAGGGTGGGCACAGGCTGAGAGACATGACCAAGATAATAGCACTCCGTCCTGGCCAGTGCCTCCTGCCCTGTCCGTGTCCTTCCTGGTGGTGCTCCCTCCCTGGTCAGTGCTCCCTCCCTGGTTAGTGCTCCCTCCCTGGTGAGTACTCTTCCTGGTCAGTGTTGTACCTGGTCAGTGTCCTCCCTGGTAGTACTCTCCTGGTCAGTACTCTTCCTGGTCAGTGTCCTCCCTAGCCAGAGTCCTCTCTGGCCAGAGTCCTCCCTGGCTAGTGTCCTCCCTGGTCAGTGTCCTCGCTGGCCAGTGTCCTCCCTTGTCAGTGTCCTCCATGGTCAGTATCCTCCCTGGCCAGTGTCCTTCCTGGTCAGTGTCCTCCTTGGCCAGTGTCCTCCCTGGTCAGTGTCCTCCCTGGTCAGTGTCCTCCCTGGCCAGTGTCCTCCTGGTCAGTGTCCTCGCTGGCCAGTGTCCTCCCTGGCCAGTGTCCTCCCTGGCTAGTGTCCTCCCTGGTCAGTATCCTTCCTGGTCAGTGTCCTCCCTGGTTAATGCTCCTTTCCTGGTCAGTGCTCCCTCCCCGGTTAGTGCTCCCTTCCTGGTCAGTGTCCTCCTGGTCAGTGTCCTCCCTGGTTAATGCTCCTTTCCTGGTCAGTGCTCCCTCCCCGGTTAGTGCTCCCTTCCTGGTCAGTGTTCTTCCTGGTCAGTGTCCTCCCTGGTCAGTGTCCTCCATGGTCAGCTGGGGTACCTTTTCCAGGGTTTCTGCTCTCTGGGTCGGTGGGATAGTGACTGTGAGGCAGGAAGGACAGAGCCCATTGAGGTCAGGGATGAGTCCTGTACGGAGCTCCAGCCCTGGTTGTGGCCAGTTTCTGTCCTTGTGTGCTGGCCTGAGGGAGGGGATTCAGGTGACCCACGGCCAGAAGATGCTGTGGTTTGGAGACTGTTCCATGGCCCAGCTCTGACACTCTCTGCACCTGGATCCTGGGCGACTGCTCTGAAGGGCGGATGGGTGGGAGCTTTCCAGGAGCAGGCAGCCCCCTGTCCTCTTTTGCACCCCCCTCCCCAACCATCTGGGAGGCCCCTGCTGAGAGAGGAGAGGTGCAGATGCAGGGTCAGGTCAGCAGCCTAGCGAGAGGAGCGCAGAGGTGGTGACATACTGTGTGATGTGAGGACACTTGCACCGCCCTGTGAGCTCACGTGGGGACGCGCCCTCTGCTGGGCCAGGGCTGGGATTCTCCTCCATGGCTGTGGCCGTTCCAGACGGGTTAGCCAGCCAGCGTCAGTGCCAGGGACATCATGGCCATGTGTGGCTCTGGGCATCGGGTGAGGCCATACATTCCCCATCTCAGTGCTTCTTGGAAGACATGAGTCAGTGGGGGAGGAGGTTTGGCTCTGCGTAAAGATATTGTCACCAACAGCCACCCCTAAAGAATGACAGCCCTGGTGGTGGCCTGCTTCTCTCTCAAGTGAGTGTGTGAGGTGAACAACCGATCCTTGCAGGACCAGGACCCAAGGACCTGGCCCCCCACTTTTAGCCTCTTGTCCTCCAAGCCCAGGATGGGGCTCCAGTGGTTACCTCCATGTCCCATGTCTCGGGGGTGGGGTGGGGGTGGCAGAGGCAGTGTTGGCTCCTCTGAAGGGAACGGGGGACTCCACATGTGCCCCAACCTCTCACCAAGTGGGCTGCCTTGGTCGTCAAAGGCCTTCCGCCCTGAAACGGGAGCAGACACCTGTCAGCCACAGAGCTCGCTCTGGGGCTCGTGCATGCAGTGTGCTGAGTGGAAGGCTGAGGGCGCAGGGTCAGCTGGGGCCAGCAGTGCTGCTGACACTGAATCTAGCAGTGGACGGCACGGTGGGTGGGCAGCCCTGCACCAGCTGTGAGTCTCACACTCCCCAGGGAGCGCGTTTCCCTTTGACATCCTGCAGCTGGCCAGGAGTGCACCCATGTCCGTTGTGGAGAGCTGGAAGCAGCCTCCCATCCGCGGGTGTCTTCCTGCACCCCCAGCTGCTACAGCTGTGGGGCGGCCCAGATGTGCAGAGGGCCTTGCCCATCTTTCCCGGGTTTGAGTCCACAGCCTACGGGAAGCGCTGAGATGGGTGTGTGGTATATGGGGTGTGGTTGTTGAGGGAGTCTCTGGTGATCCGGGGCTCTGTCGATTTGCGGGGCAGATGGCCCAGCCAGGCACCCTCCCAGCTGACGTGCAGATCAGTAATTTCTTCCACAATGATAATAGGTTGTCGATCCAGTAGCTTTTTATAGTTCACAGAAAGACTCTTGTCTTCTGAGAAACCAGTCTTCATTTGTGGGCAGGGCAGGGATCATTTTCAGATGTTGGCGTGGCCCTCCTGTGTACCACAGGACTAAACCCACATTCCAGGAGCCAGGTCCCTCCTGCAGGGCTGGGCGGCAGGGCCTGCTGTCTCCCCTTTCCGAGCTGCGCAGGAAAAGGCCCTTGTCTCGGGGTGTGGGGAGGCAGCCTGCTTAGCTTCCTGACATTCAGGGCAAGAGGAGTGGGCTCAGAAGGAAGAAAGGGGAATGGGTCTTAAGGGATGGGAGAGAGGGTGAGGCCAAAAGCAGAGGAAGGAAGTTTGGAGAAGTGGATGATACGCTGTATGTTGTGAGCACTCTGGAGCTGCACACACAGGCTCAGGTGCCTGCTCCTTTGTGGATTAGCTGTGTGACTTGACCGAGTCCCTGGGGTCTCTGGTTTCCTCAGCTTCCTGCCTTACCAAATGCGGCCTTGGGTACTGTCTGAGCTCAGGGCTGGCACGAGGGCCGCATGATGCATGTATGGTGAGACCTGGCCTTAGGGAGCAGGTTTCGAGCCCTGAGCTGCCAGGCATGGCCCTGACGCCCCCTCTCAGCTCCACTCACTTCTGCCCCCTTCACCGCCTGCTCCTGCACACTTGTCCCCATGCACTTCCTCCACTTGATGTTGAGAAACATCTTTTCAACCTCCATGCCTGTTTTCCCCCCTCCATGCCTGCTTTTCCCTTGCTTTAAGCCATCATAGCCAGAAATTCTGGAAACACAGTGTTTGCTATATTGCTTCCTAATCTGCCTTAGAATGCACATGTCACTAAAATAAAGTGCTCCTGGGACACCACCCAGAGTGACCTTGTAGATCAGCAGTGACCTCATGGCCTGTCTCCTGGCGAGCACTGGTTAATGGGATGGCTGTCCTCTCTGGCTGTCCTGCAGGACATAACCATGGGCTTTCAAGTGTGTGCTGCTGGCTGGGGTATGAGCAGGGGTGGCCGTGTAGGCTGCAGAGCGAGGGGGAGGCTTGGGGCCGGCCAGTTGGGGTAACTTTTCCAGGGTTTCTGGCTGTTGGGGCTGCCTTTAGGAATGGCTTTCCTGGGGCGGGTGAGAGCATGGGCCCAGCCACGCAGCAGGAGCAGCTGTGTCTATGAGTGGGGTCACTGGGGGACTTGGAGCCACTTCCAGTCAAGGTCTCTGGCTGGCGGGGGGAGTCAGGGGGAGATGCAGCAGGAAAAGATGTGAACTGAGCGTCTAAAACCTGGACAAGCAGGACAGTTGTTTGTGGCTTGCAGATGTCACCCTGGTGGTCCAGGAAGAGTCCTTCCTCTGCCTGGGCTTGGCCCTGTCCCTGGGAAACGGGGCATAAATGCTTCCCTCGAGTAGTGGTTGGTGCATGGATCAGATACATGGGGGCCAGGAATGCGTGCAGGAAGCTGGGAATTCAGTGTGTCCTGCTGGGCCAGCACGACATCATCGCCTATTGGTGGCCTGTTACATAACAGATTTTCCTGTCTTAAGTAGAAATCACTGTTGTCATCATCATCATCATCAATGAGAGTCTCGGTCTGGACATCCGGTGGTGTTCATAGCCAGGAAGTGGTATTAGTTGGGCAGGCCAAGTACTCTGGAATTGCTTGAACTAAAATTTGACTTGTGTTTTTCTAGCCCAAATTTCCCAAGATCATGAGCCACTCTGCGTGTCATCCTGCGTGTCAGTCTGTTCTCACTTCCTATAAGAACTACCTGAGACTGGGTGATTTATTTAAAACAAGAGGTTTAATTGGCTCACAGTTCTGCAGGTGCACAGGAAGCATGGTGCTGGCATCTGCTCAGCTTTTGGGAAGGCCTCAGGGAGCTACAGTCGTGGTGCAAGGTGAAGGGAATCAGGCACGTGTTAAATGGGCAGAGTGAGAGAGTGGGAGGTGCCACAGACTTTAAATGACCAGGTCCATGAGAACTCACAATCACGAGGACAGTGCCAAGAGGGATTTTGTCCGACCAGCGGCCCCCAGACATTTTGGCACCAGGGACTTGTTCGTGGAAGACAGTTTTTCCACAGATGGAGTGGGGGAGGATGGGTTCCGGATGAACCTGTTCCACCTGAGATCAGCAGGCATCACCTTCTCATAAGAAACTTCAAACCTGGATGCCCTGCAACTTTTGTGCTCCTGTGAGAATCTAATACCCAGCTGATCTGACAGGAGGGGAGCTCGGGCTGTAGTGCCTGCTCACCCCCAGCTCACCTTCTGCTGTACGCCCAGTTCCTAACAGGCCACGGGCTGCTCCCAGCTCACGGCCCGGGTGTTGGGAAGCGCTGTGTTAAACCATTCATGAGAACTCTGCCTGCATGATGCAGCCACCTCCCAGCAGGCCCCACCTGCAACACTGGGGATTATAGTTCGGCATGAGATTGGTGGGGACAGACTTGAACCATGCCACCCTGTTTCAGACGGGCACCGCCCTGTCCTGCTGGGGGGTGAAGATGTGCAAAGTCTTGCCCGTGTCTCCAGGGCGCTCATGCTTGTGGGAAGCTCAGGATTATGCTGCCCCAGGAACAGCAATGATTCCTTATTTCTTTTGATTGACATCAAGAATAGCCAGTGGCCTACTTCATTTCCCTTGCTTTTCTGCTACTTGACTTGAAACAGAACTTGGGTGTTTGTCTTTAAACGGTAATTTTCCATCAAAATTCCTGTTTAAACAAATTGGGAATCTCAGGAACGACATATAATGTTCTGGAGGAGAAGATCCTTGGGAGAGCAGTGGATATCTGTTTTCCTTTTTTTTTTTTTGTGCCATCTCGGCTGACTGCAACCTCTGCCTCCTGGTTTCAGGCTATTCTTCTGCTTCAGCTTCCTGAGTAGCTGGGATTACAGGCGTGTGCCACCATGCCCAGCTAATTTATCCGCATGCTTAGTAGAGACGGGGTTTCACCATGTTAGCCAGGGTGGTCTCGAACTCCTGAGCTCAGGCAATCTGCCTGCCTTAGCCTCCCAAAGTGCTTGGATTACAGGCATGAGCCACTGTGCCTGGCCAGTATCTGTTTTCCTAACACTTTCTTAGCATTTCTCTACCAATAGGCAATTATTTAAAGAAAAAGAGAACATTCTGTTTTCCAGGGTGGCCGCGACAATGAATTGATACCTACATATGAAGAGGCCCAAGCTTGGTTCAAAGGATGTTTCCAAACTCATGTCTCCCTGCTCTGTGTTCCTTAATTAAATGGTTTCTGTTGAGATCTCCTTCTCCTGCTTCAGAAATCACATCTTTCGTAACCCTGCATCATGAGCTCTGATCTCAGAACTTCCAGCTGCTCCTGGGGTCTGCACAGGGCCCTTCTTTATTACCCCAGGAAGGACAAAGGGCCCAGAGAGAAGGGCTCGCGGGAGCAGAGCTGAGAGGAGGCTGCAGCTGCTCTGCCAGTTGGAGAAGCTCTGCCCAAGAACACTGGGCTCTGCGAGCTGCTCCTGGGCCCAGAGCTCATGTTCTGTGAGACGAGACCCCCTGCGCCGAGTCCTGCCCTGGTCAGAGCCGTGTCCTGAGGCTGGCATGGGTGGGCACCTGCCGGCTTCCTGCCATTTCACTCCAACCTTGTGCTCACATCCCCATCACTTCTCCTGTCTTCCCATCTGTTCTTGAACTCAGTCTGCACAGTGAGCTCTTCTGCAGCACCTTTGGGGCAAGAGCTCTGTCCTCCCTTCGGGCTCTTGCTTCACATCCACTGAGGAATTAAAAGGCAGCTTCCAGGCACCTGCCTCTGCCAAGAGTGACCCAGGCTGCTTTTTTCAGGAGGAGTTTTGGGGATAAAATGTATGGATTTGCTTAGACGTAGGGAATGGGGGAGTGGTCTTTTTTGGGGGAAGAATGAGAGACCCACTAGAGTGAAATTAAATTAGGGTCAGGTGGATAGAAGTGTGAGTAACTTCTGAGTAGCCAAAAGAACCCACCTTTAGGACACCATCCCTTCCTGTTGGCCTCATGGCATTGACTCCAGGAAGATGCTGTGGTTTCCTGAGCCCCTGAGGAGCCGTAGGCAGCTCTGGAGCGGAGAGACTCTGGAGAGGGCAGGTGGGAGCGTGTGCCACTAGACCTGCTGGAGGCCAGCCAGTTCTGCATCTCCCCTTGTGGAGAACATGACACTGTCTGCCGGGTGCATTCAGGAGCTGGGGCCCAAGGCACCTCAGCCCAAGTATATAGCACAAAACACGTCTATGGCTGTTTTTCTGCCCAGCCCAGAAAACATGAGCTCCCTGTGCCGTACGGTGGGGGCAAACGATCCTTTTTCTGTACAGGCCTGGGCCCTTCTCGGTCAGATGGGCCCTGGGATCTCCCACAGCGTTCCTGGTGGTGTGCTGCTTTCCCAGAGCTCACTTCCAGTTCTTCTGGTAGCTCCTTCTCTGACAGCTGCCACAGAGTCACTGTGATGACGGAGTGCAGGCTGGTGACGGGCTGGGGCTCTGCTCTCTGCTTCCACTTCCCTGCCCCGTTTCCTGTGCTGTGAACGTTTGCACCCTGCTTTCTTCACATGCATGTGCCGTGGCATGTTGTAAATGTTTTATTTTCTTGGAAACCTGTCTTCATTTGTTCAAGGGTGCTTAATTCTGCTGAAGTGCTCTGTCAAATCAGGAAAATGTGTATCTTTTAAGTAAAAGGTTTTCTGTAGAAACAAACAGTGATTTAGAGAAGACCTGACATGATTTTTGTGGCCTGGGAATGACAGGTGATCATTTCAGAAGTAATGGGCCGTCACCCCACAGTAACCCCATAAACAGAGTTGTTTTTAAGAATTTTAGACATTCTGTAACATCAGTCAAAGTCAATGAACCAGAGCATTGCTAATCAACATGGATAAATCTCAAAAAAGTCAACCCAAAGGCAAACATCCAAAATGGGAGGGCAGGCGCGTCCCGTGCCAGCTCCACCACTGATCCAGCCATTACTCTACTGACGGTTATTCATGTCGTTTACCTGGGGGGGGCGTGCTGGGGAATGGGGTCACATGGTGAGAAAAATGTCAGGTCTGCTGATTTCTGCCAAATTTCTGTCCAGAGCAGCAGTGATGGCCCACCAGTGTAGTCTGACCTCAAGTCTTGCCACCCTCGTTGGTGTCAACAGGATCTCACTGAAGATGTAATTTGCATTTCCCTGATTATTAGTGAGTGTGAGCATCTCTCACCTGGTGACAGCGCGTCCCGTTTACTGTGTCCCTCCCAGCTTCTGCTTCTCATCACCTTGGGTTTCAGCCCCTTGCCATGCAAACCCACACCTGTAACAGAGTCCCCAGGCCTAGACCTGCTTCACCTGCACAGTTACAAACAACAAAAAACCAAAAACACGCGTATTGAGGTATAACTGGCAAAAAATAACTGTGCATGTGCAGGTTTTCAGTGCGTATTCCCATAAATCCATCCCCCACAGTGAAGATGATGGACGTGCGTCACCCTGAAAGTTCCCTGCGTCCCCCTTTTAATCGTTTCCTGTCCCCTCCCTGTCCCTTCCCACCTCCCTCCTCTGTCCCAAGGCAACTGCTAATCCTTGTTCTTTCACCATAGATTAATTTGCGTTTTTCTAGAACTTTTTTTTTTTTTTTTTTGAGACAGAGCCTTGCTCTGTCACCAGGCTGGAGTGCAGTGGTGCAATCCCGGCTCACTGCAACTTCCATTTTCCGGTTTCAAGCAATTCTCCTGCCTCAGCCTCCCGAGCAGCTGGGACTACAGGCACGCACCACCGTGCCCGGCTAATTTTTTTTGTACTTTTAGTAGAGACGGGGTTTCACCATGTTGGCCAGGATGGTCTCGACCTCTTGACCTCGTGATCCACCCGCCTCGGCCTCCCAAAGTGCTGGGATTACAGGCGTGAGCCACCGCGCCCGGCCCCTAGAACTTTTTATCATGGAATTGTATAGTATGAACTCCCTTTTGGTCTTGCGTTTTCCACTCAGCATTATTGTTTTGCTAAGCTGTTATCGTCAAGCTAGGTCTCGTTTTGCTCACTGGACTAGCAAGCCAAGATCCTTCTGAGCACTCCACCCCGTGCCCTAGAAGTTCCAAGCTTTCCACTTTGTCAGGTGTGGACTCCGTTACCCCGGCCCTGTGTGAGCTCCAGTTCCGTTCCCTGTAATCCGCACGGGGGGCTCTTTCCCTGCTCTGGGGGGCTCCTCCTGCACGTGCCAGTCTCTGCTGTACTGAGAACTCGAGAGGCCCTCCGCTCCATGCAGCTCTCTCCTCTCCGGTCACTGACCTTCGACATCTGAGCACCAGGATCTCTGCCAGGTCTTGCCTAGGCTTCCCATCGCTGCTGCAGCGTGTGGGAACTGTCTCAAGGCTGAGCTCTGGGGCAGTCACAGACCTCACTCTGTGCTGCTTCCTTTCCCTCATGCGTCTCTCTCCTTCACTGCCCAGTGGATGCCCAGGACTGTGAAAAACACGAATTCATAAGCTCGCCTTAGGTTTTAGTTGGTGCCAATTGGCGGGTGAGTCTGGTCTTGTTATACTGTCTTGGGCACAAGTCTCAACTGACCTCGTTATTTTATGTTTCTATCCTGTTTCTGGTGCGTGGAAATTTTACTTGATTTTGAACTTCGCCGTATCTTTTTAGTTTGGAAAGTTAGATTAAAAAAAAATACACTTAATTTGTGGAGGGGAAAAATTATGGAAGACTTTGAAATAGACCAAAAAGATTGCTGAATGCGCTTCATGGGAAGTGGGCATTATCTGGGTTATCTGATTCTCGGGGGTCTGTGCCCCCCCTCTGTGTCCTTGAGCCACCTCACAACCCTATGAGTGACAGTGTACCAACAGGGTCACGTCAGCCTTGGCCACTGACACGTAGGTCTCGTCGTGGTTGATTCAGCCGAGTTTCGCCCTGGACATGGAGTTCTGCCAGTTTTGTGCCTATTAAGCACATTGACTTCAGCATTCGGGATGCACTCGTGCATGTGTGGTTCTTTGAATTTTCCTTTTGAAGTGACGGTCACATCTCACATGTTCCCTCATCCATTAACACATTAAATGACATCTTTGATGTGTGTCCATTTTATCTCTGTATGAGAGTCATGATTTACCTTGTTAAAAGTTATCCTTCAATATGTGGAGGAGAATGTCAAGGGGAAGGCTTTCTCTGTTAACTGACTTAAAAAAGGGTTTTTTGCGTGTGCGTGATTAAGGCCTGGGAAAACCTGGGTTCAGCTGTTACATTTGTGAGCTTACAAAATTGCATCACAAATAGGGGAAAATGTGAGACAAAGCAGACGAACAGAAATATGAACCAGCTCAGACTCTGGGGAGAGCCACGAGCCTCACAGAGCACGTCTCTCCTTAGACGGCTCTGGAGGCCAACTGTGGGCTGTCAGAGACCCCCATTCCTTTCTAAGTAAAACCACTCATCTCTCATGGAAAATAGCACCATTTTTGATGTGGCATATCAGAGGCCTCGAGACCACAAACACGACCAGTTATTAACAGCCACAGAACCAGGCTGTAAAATAGATCAGAGTTTTACCACCTTTGAACCTATACCATTATCTTCACAGGAGTGAGGATGGCACTCTGTGGGAGATCCTCATGTGGTCCCCTGGGGGCAAACCTGTCATAGAAATTTCCAGCCATCTGAAGTCTTCCGCCCTAAAGGAATATATTGAGAGTTCTGTTTTGTAGATTGTGTCATGAAAATAGTATGTTTTCCTCTCGGTTGAGGATCACTGATGACACGTAGAGGCAGTGTTAACTTGTTCTGATCGCAAACGCTTTTTTCAGACACACATTAGAGGTTGTACTTTGGTTTACAATCCAGGGAGGAAAATTCACTGGCTATAGGGAAAATTCCCAAGTTGTGGCACTGGAAACAGGAGCCAGTGAGGACGATCAATACAGGGGCCACGGCCCCCTCTTTTCATCTTTATAAAGAATGTTCTCATAAAGCTCAGGCCTACCACACTGGGGCCCTGACTCTCAACTTTCAGGGACGAGAGGGCAAGGTGGAGGATTCCTCTGGGAATGATGGAGCCCGTTGTTGCTGAGGCTGTATTTTAAACTGGGCTTCTCTTTTCTTCCTCTTACACTGTGCTATAGCACAGCGTGGACAGCATGAAGTTGGAAAAATTCTAACCCAGTGTCTGGGGAAAAACAGTTCATAACACAAACACTCCATGAGCAAGAGGCACCTGAGAAGAAAAATCGTCCAGCTAGAGACCTAGAGGCAGAGCCAGCACCTCTGATGTGGGTGGACAGTGGGCTCTGACATGGGGCAGAAGGCCAGGGACGGACCCCACATGGAATAGTCACTTCCCTGGGTTCCAGCCTGGACTACACAAGAGATCCTTGTGTTCAAAGAGAAAACAAAGCACATACTTTTGGATGCAAGCAGGTGTTAACACAGCTTCCAGGGCCCCAGGACGAGGAAGGAAGCGTTGTCCCCTGGGAGAACTGAAGACACCCACGTCCAGGAGCCGGCTGTGGAGGCCTCGGTTATGCTGTGGGTCTTGGACTCACACATGCTGACACGTTTGACAACTAGATGAGATTTAGGATGCTGGGGAGGGGGGGACGTAATTACTAATCATGGTAGCATTGTCCACAATGTTAGAGTAACGGGATAGAATTTAGAGGGACGATTTTGTGGCAGTGACGTGGATGTAATTTTCAAATCATCCACGGAGGAAATGGCTGTAGGAGATAATCACACGCTACACCCGCTGTGATAAACGGGCTTGAAGAACTGCACGGAATGCCACCCAGCGAGCGCCTGCTGGTACGTGAGAGTGGCTCTGTGCTTCACCCCTGAAGTGGGTTGGACGGCATCAGTGGTTCCTAATGTGTTGAGAAGTGCCGTGGCCCAAAGAATGCTCTGAAGGAGAACGGTGGAGAGAAGGGGCCAGATGGCAGTGGAGCTGAGTCTGTGCTGCCGTGGCCATTTCCTAGGGCCACCGTGACAAATGGCTGTGCCCTAGTGCCTTTAAACAACAGAAACCCATTCTCCTGCAGCTCTCAAGGCCGTGAGTCTGAGACAAAGGCGTTGGCAGAGCTCCTGCGTTCTGGAGGCTCAGCGGGATCGTCCACCCCCTCCTGTCTCCCGGCATCCCGGCTTGTGGCCACCAACTTGTCTCTGCCCCATCTCCCCGTGGCCTCCTCTTCCGTGTGTCATCATCCTTTCCTGCAGCGTACGAGGACACTCTGATGGGATCAGGGGCCTGTCCCCATCCAGCACAAGCTCGTCTTCAGCCTCACATTAATGACATCTGCAAGGCTGCCATTTCTAAATAAGGTCACATTCTGAGGTTCTGGGGGAGACATGAATTTTGTGGGGAGGCTATTGAGTCCACAACACAGGTGGAGCCAGGATGAGACAGAAAATTGGTCTCCGTGTCTCTGTGCTCACTGCCACCTCCCTAGTCAAGGACCCCGCAGTGCTTTCCAGGAGGACTGAGCGTGGTCACCTTCCTGCTCTTCTCAGTCCTTTCTTGCACACAGTTTTCCCTTCTCTGTGCACCAGGGAGAATGAGCTTCTGTTACTTTAACCTTTGTAATTTTATCAGGAAATAATAAGTATTAAGAAAAGCAGACAGTAGCATCTTAGATCCCAGAAGCTTAGAGCAAGTGGGGCTTCAGAGGTTACTCTTTCGATTCTTTTCATTTCTGACATTTTTTTTTTCATGGATTGGGCCTTGCCCTCCCCATGAGACCAGAAGTTCTTTGATGGCAGAGTCCGAGTTTTGTATTTCATAGCGTCTCTCCAGAGGGCTCGGATTCCAGACCCTACACAACACATTTTCATTAGCTGTGTCTCTTGCTTGCTGGATTCTAGGGAAGCATCGTGAGAGTCCTGGGTCAGTGGAGCTCCTCGAGAGGATGTGACCCAGGGCAGGTCGGCTGCTTGGCCTGACAGAAAGCTCCATGCCCTTTCAGTAATGTGTTTGGAATGTTCTGGGTTTGAGTTGCTGAGCACAAGGTACCGTTGTACACATTTGCAGGCTGGGACTATATGTTTATTTCCCACTGATCTCTCTTCATACCTGGTGTTTCAAGATTCCTTCTTTTATCATTTCCTTTCTATTTCCAGAAGTGTACTTTAGACATTTTTTATGTCAGCCTGTTGGCATCAAGTTCTGTGTTTTCCTTTGAGACGGTTGTTTCTTCTTCATTCCTCAAGGGCATTTTCACTGGACATAGCTCAGGGTGGACAGCTCATTTCTCCCAGCACTTGACAGAGGCCGCCCCCTTCCATCCTCCGCACTTTCTCACAGGAAATGCAGGCCGTTCTAATTGTCTGGCCCTGTAGGTGACATGTCCTCTCTCTGTCCTTGCTTTCAACAGTTTATTTTCTTTGTCTCTGGTTTTCAGAAGTCTGATTATGATGTGTCTGGCAGTGATTTGTTTAGGTTTTCCTGTCTGACTTTGCTCAGCTGCTTGAATCTGTGTGTTTATATGTTTGGCCAAATGTAAGAAGTTTTGGCCATTGGACTGTTTTTCAGCCCCGCTCCCTTTCTCTTCTCTTTATGGGGCTGCAGTGACATGGGTATTACATCTTTTGTTGCCCCACAGGTCCCTTTAATATTTTAAAATATATTTTATGTCTGTTGTTCAGATTGTGTAACTTACGTTGTTTTTTCTTCAAATCATCCTTCCGTCCATGACTCTTTCCTCTGTCCTCTCTCTATTTCTATTTTTGCTGTTGAGCCATCCATTGAGGTATTTTGTTTTGTTTTGTTTGGTTTGGTTTTTGAGACAGGGTCTTACTCTGTCACCCAGGCTGTAGTGCAGTGGTGCCATCCCAGCTCACTGCAACCAGCCCCCCAGGATCAAGTGATTCTTGTGCCTCAGCCTCCCAAGTAACTAGGACTACAGGCATGCTCGTAGCCACCACACCTGGCTAATTTTTTGTATTTTTAGTAGAGATGGGGTTTCACCATGTTGGCCAGGCTGGTCTCAAACTCGTGACTTTAAGTGATCTGCCCCACTCAGCCTCCCAAACTGCTGGGATTACAGGCATTAGCCACCAAACCCAACCCGTCCATTGAGATTTTAATTTCAGTTATTCTACTTTTCACTTCTAAAATTTCCATCTGGTTCTTCTTTATACAGGTTGAGGATCCCTAATCTGAAAATCTGCAATCTGAAATGCTCCAGAACTCCAAATTTGCTGAGTGCTGACATGATGCTCAAAGGAGATGCTTGTTGGGGAAACTTCAGATTTTAGATTTTCAGCTTAGGGATGCTCAGCCGGGTACGTATAATGCAGAAGTGTCGAAATCTGAAAAAGTCCAGAATTGTAAGCGCTTCTAATTCTTTGCCGAGACTCTATTTTTTCATTTGTTTCGAGAGTGTCTGTAACTGTGGAAGCATTTCCATGATGGCTGTTTTAAAAATTCTTGTCAGTTAATTTCACTGTCTGCGTCATTTGGTGTTGTGATGTCTGTTGATTTTCTTTTCTCATTTATGAGGTTTTTCTGGTTCTCAGTATGACAAATGATTTTCAGTTGCAACCTGGACACTTTGGTTATGATGTGATGACACTCCAGATCTTGTTTAATCTGTTTTAGCAGTCCTCCTCTCACGCCCACCACTGGGAAGGGCTGTGTGCCTCAGCACTGCGGCGTCAGGTGAAGGTCCGAGTGCCGCTACATGTCCCTTGGTGTCCTGGTGAGGGCTGGGTGCCGCAAGGCTGCTGGGTCCCCCCAGGGCTCTGCTGATGCCCCGCGTTGCTTCTCCCCATGGCTCCACTCTCGGTCTTCTCCGATGCCACCTCACCGGGGGATGCTTGGGGCGACCGCCACAGCCCTGTGACCCACTCAGCCCTTGCTCATGGAGGCTGGGTGGGGCCGCACTTCTCCCGTGGTGTTTGGAGTAGCTATTTACTGCCTGTCTAGGTGGCCCCTTTCCTGGTCCGCTGTGGTTACTGGACATACAGGTCAAATAATGTAGGAGGCAAATCACACAGGCAGTGACAGCAGGGGTCATGTTCCAAAGACGCAGCATGGACACTGCTCTGTCAGTGCGATGCTGGCTGTTAGCTGCTGGCTGGGCCACACCATGCAGAGACTGGCCAAGTCAGTCCTGGGTGACAGAGCCCATCGCTGAGGGGGCCTTATGGATGCCAGCGGCCTCTCTGTAATCACTATGTGTCAAGGGTAAGGCCAGGTGGAGATAATTTAGTCATGGGAGCACTTCCCCCGTACTGTTCTCATGGTAGTGAATAAGTCTCATGAAATCTGATGGTTTTATAAAGACAAGTTCCGCTGCAAAATCTCTCTCTTGCCTACCGCCACGTCAGACCAGACTTCACTCCTCATTCACCTTCTGCCATGATTGTGAGGCCTCCTTAGCCATGTGGAACTGTGAGTCCATTAAACCTCTTTCCTTTATAAATTATCCAGTCTCAGATATGTATTTATTAGCAAGATGAAAATGAACTAATACAGGGGTCATATGGTAAATATATTTAATATTAAAAAAAATCTTCCAGACTGGATGCAGTGACTCTTGCCTTGCCGCCTCCTTTGGGAGACCGAGGTGGGTGGATCACAAGGTCAGGAGTTCAAGACTAGCCTGGCCAATATGGTGAAACCCCATCTCTACTAAAATACAAAAAAAATTAGCCAGGCATGGTGGTACATGCCTGTAGTCCCAGCTTCTCAGGAGGCTGAGGCAAGAGAATTGCTCGAACCCAGGAGGTAGAGGTTGCAGTGAGCCGAGATCACACCACTGCACTTCAGCCTGGGCGACGGAGCCAGACTGTCTCAAAAACAAAAAAAAACGACAAAAAACTTTCTAACTATTTTCCAGAGTGTCTCTGCCTTTTACATTGCCATGAACAATGTATGAGTGATTTAGTTTCTTTGCCAGCATTTGGTATAGTTACTATTTTTTATTTTAGTTGTTCTCATTATGGTCTTAATTTGAATTTTCCCAATGGTTAGTGATGTTGAAAATTTTTTCTTGTGCTTACTTGTCATCTGTATATCCTCTTCAGTAAAATGTCTCTTAGCAGCTTTTGCCTATTTTCTAATTGAATTCTTTCTGTGTTTTACCATTAAATTTTGAGAATTCTTTCTATGTTATAGATCTGAATTATAGATAGAATCTATATAGATATATATGAATTATAGATCTGAATTATTATAGATCTGAATCCTGTGTCAGCTACATGGTTTGTAAATATTTTCTCCTTGTCTGTAGCTTATCTTTTCATCCTTTTAACAAGAGTTTTTCACAAAGCTGAAGTTTCTAAATTTTGTGAAGTCCAATTTATTGATTTTCTAATTTTGTGGATCGTATTTTCGGTGTCATCACAAAGAATTCTTCATCAAACTCTTGGTCCCAAAGATTTCCTCCTTTGTTTTTATCTAAAAGTGTTACGGTTTTATTTTTTACAGTTAATCTATGATCCATTTTGAATTTTTTTGGTATAAGGTGCTGTTTCAGCACTATTTGTTAAGGGGGAAAAATCTCTTCTTCCTTTATTGAATTGCTGTTGTTTCTTTGTCAGAAGTCCGTTGGCTGTCCTTGTGTGGGTCTGTTCCCGGGTTCTCGGATCTGTTTCATTGATCTGTTTGTCCCTGTGCCAGTCCCACGTTGTCTTGGTTACTGTAGCCGTGTAGTAGGTTTTGAAATCAGGTAGAGTGAAGTCAGGTTGAGCACATGGTTCATATCACATTCTTCTTCTTTTGCAAAATTGTTTTAGCTTTTCTAGTTTCTTTGCCTTTAAAGATGACCTTTAGAGTAAGTTTGTCTATGTCTACAAAAATTCTTGCTGGGATGAATAGTAACTACATTAAGACTTTATATTAATTTTGGGAGAATTTATATCTTTATTTAATGGAATCTTCCAGTCCATTAACATGGGATATCTCTCCATTTATTTAAAATTTTCTTTGGTTTTCTTCATCAATATTTTGTAGTTTTGGCATGTAGGTGCTATGCAAGTTTTGTTAAATTTACACCTAAATATACATTTTTTGAGTGACTGTGAACTCAGTAATTTTAGGAGTTTCTTTCTAGATTCCTTGAAATTAGTGACATAAATGCTCATATTATCTGCAAATAGGGACAGTTTTACTTCTTCCTTTTGATCTGTGTGCTTTTTCTTCCTTGCTGTGCTGGCTGGAATTCTCAGTACTATTTGAACAATAGTAATGAGAGCAGACATCTTTGCTTATTCCCAATCTTAGGAGGAAACCATTCTGTCTTCAACTAATAAGTTAGCTCTAGGTTTTTTGTAGGTGTTCTTTATTAGACTGAGGAAGTTTCCCTTTATTCTTAGTTTTTTGAGAGTTCTAATCATGAATCAGTATTGGATTTTGTCAGTTTTTCTCCATCAATTGTAAGATCATCAGGATCAGCCCAGGCCCTGGAGGAGGTAAGCCTCATCCTGTCGGGCCTCTCTGGGCCTCCTCCAGACCTGGGTTCTGAACAGGGGCCGCACGCCACCTCCTGGTCTGTGTCTGATCACTGTGCCCCTAATCCTTCCGGAGGGAGATTTCAGAGAAGTCCCACCAAGCCCTAAAGATCTCAGCCACTTTCCTGAAGCCACCAGATCGGTCACCATGGGGACCTGGGGCTGGTTCCAGAACCCCATGGAAGTTTGGAACCTCGGACAGACAGAGAGCTTCGGCTGAGTGACTGCATACTTCAGCCTGCTCTGTTCTGGAAAACCTTGTTGCTGGGTTTGATGACGGCATGCTTGTGGCTCATGGGCGGGGTTTGAACTGTCAACTCTGGGCATTTGTTCTTTTTTCTCTGCCTCTTGCCCAAAATTAGACAGACCAGAATCTCAACTGTTCTACTAGGAATGAAAGAATATTCATCTTACCCACCAGACAGCGGGTGGGGAGGGAAGGCATGGAGTGGGATGAGCTTGGCCACTCTAGGCCTTGGTATTGTGAGAACTTTTCCAATGTGAGGAGGGACCAGGTGGCTGAGGCTGTTTGACTCTGCACTGATTTTGATGAGATTCCACATATAGGCCTCTTCGAACCCCTGACTGTTCTCATGTGAAAAGCCATAGCATATCTGCTTCTCCTGAAAGTTTAAAGACACTCTGGCATTAGCAATGCTTTCCTCTTGTTTCTGTAAGTCATCCAAAATTCTTCTTGGATAGAGGCCAGCTATAACCAAATAAATAAAAGGATAATGAATTGATTGGATCTTTTGATGTAAACCCTTTGGCCAACTTCATGACAAGAAGAACAAAGGGAAGAAAAAAAACCTTTAAATTCTAGCTGAGATTTCAAATAGGCATGGCCCAGGAGCCAAATTGAACGCTATAATGCTTTTATAGACGTTTATAGAGATTGGTCTTCTGGCCCGACTGCAGTGCTGAGATTGGGGAGGAGCGCCCTTCAGCAGCTAAACTTGTTCATTCCAGGCACAGTAGCTGTATGGATTTTCCATTTTGCCTCTTTTTTTACTCCTAAAAGTGCCATTAGATGGAATTCAGATGCTTTGGGCCATGGCCTTCCATGTTCTGGGAGGCACATGGATTCCTGTGGGTCACCCCCCACACCCCAAGGCTTCTGCTGCTGACAGACCCAGGGGGCTCAGCAGGCCCGTCCCCCATCTCTCACGCCACAGGCATCTGAGGGGCAGAGCCATGTACTACAAGTCCATGATGTACCAGGCCAGGGGGAGTCAGTGGCCATTCTAGGAAAATTCCATCCCCCACGGCATGAAAAGACAGCTAAGGGTCAGGTGTAACTCACCTGTGTTGAGTAACATGGTGGGGCAGGGTGGGGCTCTGGAACCAGGATGTCTTGACCTGAGTCCTGAATTGGCCCCTTACCAGCTCTGTCACTTGGCATGAGTCCAGCCACGGTGTGGCCTCAAGGCTTCATCTGTCAAGTGGGGCAGTAGTGTGTGCAGCTGGCAAGGGCTGAGCAATGGAATGACTCCACTCAAGCGAAACAGAACAGGCTGGGCACAGGGCAGGTGCTTGGAAAAGGTTAACTATTGCCGTCATTAGGAGCCGTGAAGGGGCTCACACATGTGATCTCAGCGGAGGCTTCTAGCAGCCTGTGAGGGGGTGCTGGGGTGTCTGGATGTCAGCGACAGATGCTGACTCTGGTTCTCCTGAGCAGAAAGGCAGTTTATTGGAAGGATGAGGGGGAGCACAGTGTATCAGAGTGAAGGCATGAAAACAAGACAAAATCCAAGGTCTTAGAACATACCTTATATCTTATTAGTATATTATTTTTATACTCAGCACAAAAAGGGCAGGGCAAAAATAAGCCCTAATGAGACAACTCTATACAAATGTTTTGAGTAGGCTAATGAGTGAAAATTATTTAAAAGGTAGTGTTCATTATTACTGCAGGGATGAAGGAGTAAAGGTTACCTTGTTGCAGTAGAAATGCCCAAGTTCCTTGCTTTCCAGTAGCATGGACTTAAAGACAATTCAGAGTGTCACTCATCCATGATGATCCGATGTGGAGGTTTCTATTCCCACAGAGATGAAGCCACAGGCGAGGGCCTGTCTGCGTGTAGGTCTGTCCTGAGCATGAACATCCCGTCCCAGAGAGAGAGTGGTCTGTCTGGGAAGAGCCTCCCTGGGAACACTCTGGGACCTTGGTGCCCTCTGGGCCACATCTCTGCTTAGTGTCTGGGGACCTGTCACAGCCAAGTGGGGCGACCATAGGCTCTCGACCTGCAGGAGGCAAGACTCCAGCATTCTAGGGGGTGACAGCAAAACCAGGTCCTCAGCAGAGACCACCTCCTTCCAGGGCCTTCTATGCCTGGGCGGGGGTCTCCAGGCAGCTCCCCAGCCTCCAGGAATACCCCCTGGTGCCGAGTCTGCTTACACAGACAGCAGTGAAGGACAGCGACACTGTTTTTCTTTCTGAAGTGGGAGGCTCGTGTGTCCACAGCTTAGGAGGAAGAGGGTGCCGCAGGCTTTGCAGGTGGGTAGGAGTTTGGGTTATACTAGGAGGCTGGGACCCCTGGGGCTTCTATAGGGAGAGGCAATCTGAGCCACGCTTTAGAAGTTGACCTCGTGCTCTGTGGGGACTCGGTGGGAGGGACAGGGGTGAAAGCTGCTGCCTCATCCAGGTGGGAGGAGAGCCAGGTGCGCAGGCAAGAGAGAGCTGGTTGCCAGGGAGTCAAGGGTGTATCCTTCAGCAAGGCTCCACCCACAGCGCCACCCTGGGCAGAACCTTCCTGGCCCCACCCACAGCCTTAGCTGTTGGATTGTGGAGCACATGTGACCATAGGCAGTGTCCTTATAGGTTGACTGGCCTCTCGCGCCCTACCCAAGTGGTCTCGGAGTGTCTGAAGGGGGACGTCCTGGAAAGTCAGTGGTGAGTCTGCCATCCAGGATGGTGGAAAAGAGTCCTGAGGTCAGAGTGGGCCTGAGGAGGGGCTGTGGGCTGTACCATCAGGGCAGTGTAAGAGAGGCTGGAGCCACTTGATAGAGGGTGGGGCTACATACAAGGAGGTGGGGCTAAGTGAAAGGAGGTGGAGCCATATGCAAGGAGGGTGGGGCTGAGTGGGGGAGAGGCCACTAGGAGAGGAAGGGCCATGTGAGTGGGGTGGAGTCATGTGAGTGGGGCGGAGTTATGATAATGGGGCGGGGCCTCTGTGGTTCATTCTCCTGTTTGTCTCTGGAGATTCTTCTTCTGGCTCCCAGGATGCTAGGGCTTCTTTCCCAAAGACGGAATCTCTCCACACGTACCATGGCCACAGTGCAGGTGACCCCAGCACTGCTAGTTCATAGGGGTCAACTTGTGCGTGCACTGGCGGGTCCTGTGTGTCCAGGAGGCCTGAGGAAGGAGAGGGTGGAGGCCTGGATGCTGCATTCAGAGGCTCACCACAGATGGGGGCACCAGGATGCTCCCTCCCCAGCCTCTGGCTGACAGCACTGAATTCACCTGCCTCACCCAGCTTCTAGTGGCTTCTGGTTCACGCTCAGTCTTCCTCTGTGGGCTCCCTCTCTGCAGGGTTCTCAGAGACATCACAGCTGCTAAATGCCAAATGCAGAGCCCGGGCTGTGGGTCCCAGCCTGGCTTTGTGTGCCGTGCTTTCCACTCAGAGCCTGTGTGACTGGGTGACTGGGCACTACTGGGGCGAGGGGTGATGCGAAAACACTTCCTGTTCTAGCTGCTCTAACTCCAGATCCCCATGCAGTTTCAGAGTTCTTTCTTTTGTGTTTTGAAACAGCAATGCAGTTTCCTTTCTGCGTGCCTCTGCGGCTTGCAGGCTGGCACCTGCGCTTAAACTGAGCATGAGAATCAGGTGTCTGCAGGCCCCTTCTTCTCAAGCAGGACTGTGGAGGTTTTGCAGAAGAGACAGGGACTTGGGGACTTCAGAGGGAGGGGACACAGTTTAGAGTTCAGTTCACACTGGAGGGCAGGTCTGCCATCAGACTGGCATCCCGCATTGACGATGAACAGACAGGAAACTGAAGCTTCTTGGTCTTTGGCAAAAACCATGTTTTCTGGGGTCTTCTGAACTAGGGGACATCGATGTGTCTCTCTGACCCTGGTGCGTCCCCAGGTGGCCATGGGCTGTGCTTGTCTGCACAAGTCTGCCCCTTTGCCCAGTGTTTCTTGGCTGTGTTCAGTTGCATTTGAAGAGGGAAGCAGTAGGTTGTGAGGTTGGGGAGGCTGCTATCTGGGATTGAGGTCTGGCCCCATGATCTCAAAATAAGGACGTGCGCATGTTAGCACCATGTGGGGGAGACCTTTTGCATTCTGTGGTCAGGACTTGTTCCACTGAAAGGACAGGCCCCTTCAAGCTGCCTTAAGGCCAAAGAGGCCTCTGCTGGCTCATGGGCCTGGGAGGGCTGGAGAGGGGGAGACTCAGGGGTGCCATGTTCCAGGGCCTCTGCTGGCTCATGGGCCTGGGAGGATTGGAGAGGGGGAGACTCAGGGGTACCACGTTCCAGGGCCTCTGCTGTTGTCCTCAGAGAGTTTGATCACCTGTTGGAAGAAGGGTGCCTCTGATTTCTGAAGCAGCCTAGGCTGAATGGGATGTCCTGTGGGTCTGAGTACAGCATCTGTGGGTGTCCTTGTGCCCCAAGGCACTGCTGACCTCTGCCCAGGAGCCAGCACTGGGGAGAGTGACTTAACCAGACAGGTCCATGTGCAAATGGCACTAGCGGAGTGAAGGCAGAGCAGTAAATCCCCATCGTGAGTCCCTGCTCCACTGAACCATCCATCCCAGGGTGTCACCTGGCCTAACCTTTCCCTCTCAGCACTGGGGTGGCCCAGCTCATCAGCCTGTCCTGAAATGCCTTGATCAGGGTCCTGCCCACCCCCCCACCTTCCTCTTCCTGTACTAGAACTGGGCTCTGAAAGTCCTGCCTTAGCCTCTATCAAGCTGTCGCTGCCTTGAGCATGCTGGGCTGTCTTATGACTCTCTGAAAGCAAGAACATCAGAAAGCACCGAGAGATATAGGCTGGTTCAAGGTTTTTCCTTGTCGTATCTCTCCCATTACTTCTGTTATTCTTGATTTCCCTAAAGGTGGGAGATTTCAAGCATTCAGAGCCCTGAGCCCTGATTAGTTGTGAGATGGGCTGGAGAAAAGGGTGGCACAGAGGGCTGCCTCAGGCTTTCCACTGAGAGTTGGCTCCTTATGTTGCTTTACTTACTGTCAAATTCAAGGACCATGGTGCCATCTCTCTTTTGCTTGGGACAGTGATGGACAAGTAGCTCCCCAAGTTATTTACAAGTAAAACTATACACCTGATCCATTTTCTGTTGTCATAACAGAATGTCTGAGACTGGGTAATTTATAAAGGAAAGAAGTTTATGTTCTTGAGACTGCAAAGTCCAAGTTCAGGCAACTGTGTCTGGGAAGCACCTTGTGCTGCTTCATCTCTTGGTGGAAAAGGGAAAACGGAAGCCAGCAGGAGTGAAAGAGACTGCAAGAGTGAGCCAGGCTTGCTTTTTGCATCAGTCTAATTGCATGAGAACAAATTCACTCTTGCAAGAACTGCAAGGCTCAGCCCTCATGACCCATTTGCCACTTAAAGGCCCCATCTCCCAACACTGCTGCATTGGGAATTAAGGTTCTAACACAAGAGCTTTTGGGGGACACAGTCAAACCATAGCAATACTTACGTAAAAGCCAGCACATTTCTAAACAAGGAATATTACCAGGCTATCATGAATATTAAAGTTTTCTCTTCTCTCTGTGTGTGTTTCCTGGAAGGAGACACTTTGGTGTACCTTGCTCACGAACGGTAGGCAGTAAACAAGCAGTTGATTAATCCCATTTGCTTCTCCCCCCACTGGAAAGATCATGGTGGCTGTTAGAGGGGAGTCTCAGATCCTGTGGGAGATATTCCTGAGGCTCACAAAGCGCTCTCCATTAGATGTACCCCAGTGCAGTGTGTCTAGTGGGGAATTAGGTTACTTGCAGGGGACCCGGCCCTGTGAGGAGGCCTTCACTTCTGTCCAGCAGAGCTCAGCAGCCCCTGGCTTGAGGTCTCAGGAGGACGCTCAGGTGAATGGGGCTGTCTCCCAACACTCATGATGAAGACTCCACAGAAAGGGGTAATGGTCACCTCATTACCATTCCCCAGCCACCTGGTGACAAACTGAACTGGCTTCTGTTCCTCTCCCAGGCCTTGGGGAGGCTGGTGGGCTGCAGGCACCTCCCATATTTCTGCGTGAGTTGCGGCCTTTATACAGATGACTCACATTCTGGCAGCACCACACCCCTGTTTTCAAAAACACACACACTCCACGTCAAGCTCCTGGGAGCCCTGGAAGCCCCTTTTCTGGAGACTTGCTGAGAGCTTTTGTTCCCGGGTCAGCGGTGAACTCCACACACATAAGGTGTCAATTGCTTTTCTCATCCCAGGAGCAGAGGCTGCGATAGAACCTCTGAAGATGGAGGGGAGGCAGTTTACCCATTTTGGAGTGTGATCTTGGCCCCAGACCCAAGAGAAAGCTGGCTGCCTCCCCCACCCTCCGACCACACACATACTTGGCTTCTTGTGGTGGTGGCTGTTTTCTACTTTGCCTTTGAAGAGTGATTTAGCTCTGAAGTCAGTGTCAGGACTTCCCAGAGGCCACTGCAACCTCTGCTCTGCCCCCTGGGGGCTGTGCTTCCACATCCAGCACAGAGGCGGGGGCCGCTGGCCCTGGGTGAGGAGGTGATGGGAGAAACGTTGTCTCACTCCTGAGAAGCCCCTGCCTCGTGTTGATGTGTGTGGTTCTGGTTCTTGGCTTCCTCAGGTCACCGGCTTATTTTAAAAATTTATTTTAAATTACTCAAGTAACACATAAATACCCTCTTGTTAAAAAATTACATATAATGCTATCTGCTGGAGGGTCTGGTTCGGGGGTAGTCTGGGGCAAAGGAAGCCTCATGACGCCCCTCTGAGACCCTGGCTGTGGCCAGCAGGTTTTTGTTCGTCTTTTCCACCATGTGGGGTTGGTGCTGCCATTTCCCTGCCGATGCCCTCTGTGGTCCAGGTGGCTGCAGGACCCAGGGCCCTCTGTGTCTGTGCAAGAGTTCACAGCAGGCTGTGGCTTTGGGAAGACAGAGGAGAAAATGTCTTTTCCAGGCAGTTTTAAGAGACTCTGTGATGCATTAAAATAACCCTAAGATACGGAAGGACAAAGCAAAAGGAGTAAACATTCCATTTTGCCAAAACATTAGTAATGGACAGTGCTAGGATAATTGGGTTGAGGGCAGAGGAGCTGTCAGACAGACGCTGCGATGAGAGCCCTGTGAGCCCTTTGGTTCTGCGGTGGGGTCCGAGACACCTGTCAGGGGCACCAGCACTGCTGCTTCCTGGGAAAGGAGGGGGCTTTTGGTAGAGGCCAAGATGACGCTCAGAGGGGGGCCACCCTTGCTACTGTGTCCCGCATAAGACAGTGGCTTCCTGAGAGCTGTTCACCCTGAAATGGGGGAAGGGTTTCACTGGAGCAATGATGGCTCAGGAATAGGTCACAGAATGGAGCAGGCATTGGGCACATAAGAGATACTTGACTTGGACTGACTGGGGAATCCATCAGATGCCATTTATCCTGGAGCCATGCTGCCTCTGAACAGCCCTGGGTCCTGATGAAGTCACTGGCCTCCTGAGCTTCCAACCATGGCTCCTGAAGGCATCTGTGCCTTTCATTTAGGGGAGAGCTATTGCTACAGAGTCCTCCGAGGACACCCCCCGGAGGCAGCCCAGGAGCAGCCCAGGAGAGAACGCCGGTTCCTGAAACAGGGTGGTCTCAGGGACCTGTTGAATTATTCTTTTGTTCATTCACTGAACAGATATTTAGTAAGCACCTGCTGTATGCCAGATGCCCTCTAGGTCCTGGGGGATGCAGCCGTGAATGAGACAGAAGCTCTGTCCTTTCTGTAGTGGACATTGCAGAGGAGAAGGTAGCAACACACACAGTGAACAGTGAATATATAACGGGCCATATGGTGGTCAATACTATGAAAAAATCAGGGAGTGGAATGGAGCTAGGGCAGGCAGGGGTCTGGTGCTGTTTAGAACAAGTTGGGAAGGGAAGGTCTCTCTGAGGAGCTCCTTAGTACAGAGGCATGGCAAGGAGTGGGGACGGAGCCTGTGGCTGCCTGACAGGGAGCATCCTATGGGGAGGAGTGTCCTATGGGGAGGAGCGTCCTCTGGGGAGGAGCGTCCTGGAGGGAGGAGTGCCTGTGGGGAGGAGCGTCCTGTGGGGAGGAGCGTCCTGTGGGGGAGGAGTGCCTAAGGGGAGGAGTACCTATGGGGAAGAGCGTCCTAGGGAGAGGAGCGTCTTAGGGGGAGGAGCATCCTATGGGGAGGAGCGTTTTAGGGGGAGGAGCGTCCTGGGGGATTAGGGTACTAAGAGGAAGGGCCCGGCACCTGCCAGGGCCCTTGGGTGGGTTAGGGAGGGCAGACGAGAGGGCAACATGACATGGGCTGGGTGACATGGGACTATGCCCACAATGTATGGAGACAGAAGTCGGTGGCCGTGCCTGTCCCTGCCTGAGGTCACCCAGCTGTGAGGGTCTGGGCTAGTGCTGAGAACCAGGGGCCTCTTCCGCTGCATCATGCGTCGTGTTTGTTTTCTTTCATTTCAGACTCGTAAGCAGCACAGTGAGGCCACCAACAGCAGCAACCAAGTCTTCGTGTACTGTGCCTTCCTGGACTTCAGGTACCCTCTGCACAGGGGAGAGTGGGTGGACGAGGTATCCAAGCCCTCAGTATTGCGCATGTCTACCTGTCACACCTGTCACGGGCAGTCTCCTCCTGCCCTCCTAGCCCCCCCCCCCTCAGCTTGCCTCCACGGCTCACCGGCCCCATGTCCGGGGATCTCCCACCATCGCTCTGGTCATGATTCTTGCTCCAGACATGAGCCCACAGTGAGTGGCTCCCACAGTCAGAGCAGTGTTGAAAACGCAGCTCCCAGCAGGGCCAGGGAGTGGAGGGAGGGGCGGGGCTCCTGAACCCTCAGCCACTGCTTGCCTACGCCCCCAGGGCTTGTTCCACCTGGCATGTAGGTTGCAGGTCCTATGTTACCAGGTCATGAGTTTTCATGGCTGAATTTTGTTTTTGTTTTTGTTTTTTTTTTTTGAGACAGGGTCTTGCTCTGTCACCAAGGCTGGAGTACAGTGGTGTGATCTTAGCTTACTGTAGTCTCAAACTCCTGGGCTCAAGCAATCCTCCGCCTCAGTCTCCTAAAGTGCTGGGACTACAGATGTGAGCCACTGTGCCTGGCTGTGGCTGGATTTTTAGATGAACTTCCCCAATGTTTAAAATACTGCACAGGCAGCTGGACACATCTGGGACCTCCAGTTCATACCCTGCCTAGTGGCCTGTCACTCTTCGTGTTGTCAGGGCTCCCCAGCACCTGGGCATCTTCCCCTGCCTGGATCACTTCCCAGCTCCTTCCTCCTATTGCTCCAGCCCAGCGTCCACACAGGCTGTGCCACCTCTGCTGGTGTGGCCCCTGGCAGAGAAAGCTTCTCCACTCCCTGCACCCAGAGGCCAGGAGATTGCAAGACACTGAGCTGGGGGTGCAGCGGTGGGTCGGCATAATCCCCCTTTATCTCTGTTCTGTGAACAGTGAGGAAAACACAGCCTAGCTCCTGTCACCTCCAGCAAACACTGGTGACTTTTTTTCCCCCAGGAGGCCTCCCCCCTGGCTGTGGCTGTTGGCGCCATGCCTCTGCAGCATGGAGGGATGCTCTGTAATTTCAGTAATTTTGTCCTGCTCAGGCTCAGCAGGTTGCAGCTCTTTTTCCTTCATTTGTAACTTATGAAAAATTGGAAGCACGTGCTCCTAGAAATAAGTATCCCAATCTGGGGGCACTGTTTGGAGAAAAAAGTTATGACTAGAAAATGGGAGCTGGGGTTTGGTAAAAACTAAATTGGCATGTTGGTTTTTATTTTTGAAGGAAATTTAAGAACAGGGAGAAATATAGAGAATAATATAACAAATGCAGATACCCATTGCCCAAAATTCATAGTTATTAGCATGTTGCCTGTGGCCCAGGCTGGAGTGGAATGGCGCGATCTCAGCTCGCTACAACCTCCGCCGCCTGTGTTCAAGCGATTCTCCTGCCTCAGACTCCCGAGTAGCTGGGATTACAGGCACCTACCACCATGCCTGGTTATTTCTTTGTATTTTTGGTAGAGACGGGGTTTCACCATGTTAGCCAGGATGGTCTCTATCTCCTGACCTCGTGATCCGCCCGCCTCAGCCTCCCAAAGTGCTGGGATCACAGGTGTGAGCCACCGCGCCCAGCCCACATTTTTTATATTTTTAAGAATGAAACAAGTAAAACATCACAGATGGTGTTAAAGAACCTCCACCTTCTTCTGTTCTTTTCGTCAATTCCCAGAGGCAGCCACTGTCATGCATATAGTGTCTGTATCCTTCCTGTTTATTGTTCAGTTACTACTTATTATTATATAATTTATATTCAGAAAAATCCACACTTTCAGATGATTGTACAATTCTGTGAGTTTTGACATGATTACAGCTGTGCAACCACCGTAATCAGGATTAGAACACTCCCTCACCCTCAAAACAGCTGTGCAGCCACCGTGATCAGGATTAGAACACTCCCTCACCCTCGAAGACACCCTCGTCTGTTTGTAGCCATCCCTTCCCCCTCACATCTGGCTCCTGCAAGCACTGATTTGTCTTCTGTCCCTATATGGTTTTGCTTCTGCAAGAGTGTGCGTAAATGGAATCATGGCGTAGACAGCCTTTTGGAGTCTAGCTTTTTTAATTTGCATAATGCATTGAGCACAATGACACTGCATCGTTGCATGTATCAGCAGCTCATTTTGACACTTCGCTGCTGAGTGGTATTCTCCCTAGTAGAGGAACATTTGGGTTGTTTTCAGAGTGGGATCATTAGGATTAAAGCTGGAAGTTTTACCAGCTTTGCTTTCCTGGGGTAGACGTCACTTGGTCATGATGTATTATCTTTTTGTATGTTGCTGAATCTAATTGGCTACGGTTGTTGAGTATTTTTGTGTCTATGTGCGTGCAGGACATTGGTCTGCAGTTTTCTTATGTTTTGTAATGTTGTCATTTGTGTATCGAGATAATGATACCTTCATAAAAAGCTACATTTTGGGATGCACTTTGGAATAGTTTGTATAGAACTGATATTTTTTTCCCATTTTAGTAGAATTCACCATGGAAGCATCTGAGCCTTCGTTTTCAATGTTGGCAGGTTTTCAGCTTCACCTTCCATTTCTTCTATGGATGCAGGACTATGCGGGTCGTCTGCTTCTTTTTAAATAAGTTTTAGCAGTTTATGTTTTTTTTCTGAAAAATTCATCAATTTCATCAAAGTTGTTTAATTTATAGGCACAGAGTTTTTTGTGGTATTCCCTTATTAGCCTTTTTCATGTCTGAAGGGTCTGTGGCGATGTTCTCATTTCACTTTTTCTATCTGTAATCTGTGTCTTCTTTTTTCTGAGTCGCTCTTACAATGGGTTTATTAATTTTATTGATGTTTTTCCAAAGACACAACTTTTGGCTTCATTGATTTTTCTCTCTTGTGTTTCCGTCGTCAATTTCAGTGACTTATCCTCTTTGTCTTTAATTTACTCCTTTGGCTTCTTTGAGTTTAATTTGCTCTTCATTTTAAAAGTTCTTAAAGTATAGGTTTAGGTTATTGCTATGAAGCTTTATTATTTTCTAATATAAACATTTAATGCTGTAATTTTTTGTAAGCACTGATTTAGCTGCATCACACATTTTAGTATGTTGTTTTAATTTTGATTAAATTTAAAATATTTTCTAATTTTCCTTATGATTTCCCCTTTAACCTATGTGTTATTTTAAAGTGTGTGGTTTAGTTCCAAACAGTTGGGGAATTTTCCAGAGAGCTTTCTGCCATTGATTTGCAAATAATTTTTTTATACTCAGAAAATATTTTTTCTATAATTTTAGTTCTTTTAAATTTGTCAGAAGTTTTTATGTGACCCCGTATACGTTCAGTTTTTAATGAAAGTCCCATGTGCACTTGAAAGAGTGTATTCTTGGTGGAGTATTGTATAAATGTCAGTCACGCCAAGTTGATTGATAGTTATGGTTAGGTCTTCCACATTCTTACTGCTTTTCTGCTAACTTGGCTGTCACTTTAAAGAGAAAGGAGGATGAACTCTCCAGTGTTAGTTGTGGGTTTATCTATGTCTCCTTTTAGTTTTATGAATTTTTCTTTAATGAATTTTGAAGCTCTATTATTAGGTGCATGTCTGTTTAGGATTGTTATGTCTTCTTGGAAAATTAGCCCTCTTTACCCTGGGAAATATGTGTTACTTTGAAGTCTGATTAGTCTAATTTAGATACAGCTACTCTAGCTTTGTTGATTAGTGTTTGAATGCTGTATCTTTTCCCATAATTTAACTTTCATCTTATTTATATAGTTATATTTTAAATGGATTTCTTTTAGACTGCATATAGCTGGGTCTTGTCTTTTCTTTAATCCAGTCCTAAAATTTCTGTTTTTAATTGACATATTTAGACAATTTATATTTAATGTGATCATTAATATGGCTGGAATAAAATCTACTGTTTTGCTAGATGTCTTCTAAATTTTCTATCTTTTTAAAATGTTATCTTTTTCTGACTTCATTTGGATTGTTGCATATCTTTTATGATGCTATTTTATCTCTACTATAAATGACTTCTAATTTATACATCCTTTTAGCTTTTTTGGTAGTAGTTGACCTAAGTTTACAATGTATATAATATGTCTAATTCATTCATGCCTGCCTTCAAATACTATGCTGTCATTCCCAGTGCATCCTAAGACGCTATGCTAATAGGTTCACACGTCTTCCTGCCCATTCTGGGTGCTGTTGCAGAGCGTTCCGCCTTTGCACATGCCGTAAATACAATGTATTGCTAGTGTTTTTCCCCCAGAGAATGAGTTATCTTCTAGAGCAATTAAAAATAAGACAATAATAATTGCTTATTTACCTTCACTTATTCCGTTTCTGACTCTTCTCTTTCTTTGTGTAGATTTTTGTCTAGTATCATATTCCTTTAACTCTTCTTGCAGTGCTGGTCCACTGGGGATAGATTCAGTTACCATTTGAGAAAGTATTCTCTTTTATTCTTGAAAGATTTCCACTGGGCTTAATTCTGGGCTGCTTTTTTATAGACCGATACTTTAAGAAATTATACAAGTAATATATCAATATGTATTTGTTAAAAAAAGTAAGAGATTATAGAAAAGCATGTGTTCCCTTTGACCTTTACCTCTTATCCTGATTGCCACCTCTTTCCCCAGCAATAACCACTGTGGGAGGGTTTTATGTGTGTTTTTTCAATAATTTGTATATAATTTATATTTTTAATCATAGAAAATATATGGTGTTATTTAATTCAATGTTTCTTCCATCATTCCTCCACATGCTGTTTCTGTGTTTTGCCCGTATGGACACACATGGCTTTTACTATATTTTTATGTTTGTTGTATTTTATTTATGCATGAGTCAACATTTTTCTTAGATGCAGACTTCCTGGGTCACAGGGCTGTACATGTTTTTCATGTTATTTGATGCTGCTTCGTCTGGCTTTCGTAGCAGATTTATTTATGCACAAGCTTCAAGCCTGCCTCTTTGTTTTCACTGACTCCCTTGGAAGGAGATCTTCACTGATGCCATTTAAGGCTCCGGGCCTCTGGCCAACTAGGTCATCATCACACCTTTGCAGCATCTGAACAATGTGACTTTCACGTTGTGTAGCTTACCCTTTGTGTAAAGCAGAAGGGGCAGCTCATACCCGTGACCATGTTCACCTATTTCAATGCCTGTTAATGTTCAGGCCACCCTCAAATTGAAGTCTGGTACTCATCAGCCAATAGGCAGACACAGGCTCAATGGATAACACAAAAGCTGCTGTTTGATGACTCCCTCCAAGGTTCTGGGAAAATTAGATCAAGAGGGCTGGGGAGGTAGAGGAGGAAGGCATGACCCCGTCTTTAAGTCCCATCAATTCTGAAGTTATTCATAGGGTTTTGCTCCTCTAAATTGGTAGGTCTGCGTGACTCTCACTTTGTCCTCTGGTGTCTGCTAAATGCCTTCTCCCTCGCCTAGGAGAGTAGGTCATTAATCATGAAAATCACCACTGAGCTGCTGTCTCTGAGTCTCCATCCTCAAGCTCAGAGCCACCCCTGGGTCATGTCTGAAGGACGATCCCAGTCCCTCCCTTGGGCTCCGCATCACCCAGGGCTAATGTGGAGTTACCATTACCCAAGGCTGCAGGCGCGTGCTCTGTCCGGTGGACATTGGCCGGAGCGGTACGAGCTTGGATCTTACCGGTCATGCCACCTGACAGCCACAGTTCTCATCTGCCACATCCATGCCGACACCACAGTTGAAAGTCAATACAAAGCAAATACAGACTAGAGCCTTTTAACTTGTTTACCTTTATAAATGCTTTCCCCTAAGGGCTCTTGCCTTTGGCTGAAGCAAGGATTTGTCTTTACTGATAACGTGAGGTTGCAACTTCAGGGAAGAACCATTTCAATCTTTCTTGTTTTTTTGAATTTGAAAATATAGAAGACAGGGTGCAGTGGCTCATGCCTGTAATCCTAGCACTTTGGGAGGCTGAGGCAGGAAGATTGTTTAGCCCAGTAGTTCGAGACCAGCCAGAGCAACATAGCAAGACTATATCTCTACAAAAATAAAAACGTTAACTGGGCATGGTGGCATGCACCTGTAGTCGCAGCTACTCAGGAGGCTTGCAAGTGCTGGCGGATTGCAAGGGCCCAGGAGGTCAAGGCTGCAGTGAGCTATGATTGTAGCACTGCACTCCAGCCTGGGAAACAGAATGAGACCCTGTCTCAAAACAAACAAAAAGAAAATATACAGAAAAACAGAGAAGAAAATGGTAATCACCAAGATTCACGCCAACAGAGCACCACCATGAGTTCACGGGCCCATGTGGTGTGGGGGTGCCGCTCTCAGTCCCCTGCCAAGGGTGCAGTGCTGCCGTCTCTGATCCTTTCTCCTGTGTCCTCAGCTCCAGAGAAGGGGTCTGGTCGAACCAGGGCTGCGTGCTCACGGGAGGAAACCTCACCTACTCCGTCTGCCACTGCAGTCACCTCACCAACTTCGCCATCCTCATGCAGGTGGTCCCGCTGGAGGTAAGAGCCAGGCCTCAGGGGTCCTGGGACCTGGAGGATGTGCCATGAGGCTGCAGGTCGGGGGCGAAGGAACGCTTTGCCCACCAGTGCCCGTGGGCCCTGGGCATGTTACTCCATGGGGCCTGCGTTTAAAAACAGAATCCATCCTCTTTCTTGGCTTCTGTCACCCAGGGCCCTGCATGTATTGGGCGCCAGCAGATATCCGAGGAGCCCATGATTGTGTAAGCCAAGTCCGTACAGCTTCCCACAGCGACACCCAGACAGCACCTGGCAGGTATCCGAGGAGGGACCCCCTCATCCCTCCATCCGTCCCTCTGGCAGATTCTCACTGGGCGCCTACTGTGAACCGGGCACTGGGGGCTCTCCTGGAAACAAGAAGAACAATACGGTCCTGCTCTTGAGGAGTTTGTGTTCTCCTGGGAAAAACAGATAATAAACTAGTAGATAAATTAGTAACTTCGAATCAGTGTAGGAAGAAAGTGGAAGAGGACAGCCTGGTAGAAGATGACAGCAGGGAACAGGGCTGTCTTCATGGAGGGGGCGAGGAGAGGTGTCTCCAGGACGTGGCGTCTGGGTGGCCAGAGGAAGCGACAGTCCTGAAGGCCTGGGGGAAGAACGTTCTAGGCCAGAAAACAGCAAGTGCTGAGGGCGGGGGGCAGGAAGGGGCTAGACGTGGCAGTGGGTGGGGCACCCTGAGCTCTGAGGCAAGTGCTGAGGGCAGGGGGCAGGAAGGGGCTAGGCGTGGCTGTGGGTGGAGTGCCCTGAGCTCTGAGGCGCTGGGGAGGCAGGAGGCTGGGAAGAGCAGGCTCAGCTCCAGTGTCCAGGCCTCGGGGAGGAGTGTGAGTTTTATTCTAAAGGGAGGAATGTGAGTTTTACTAGAATGGAGTTTTACTCTAAAGGGAGGAGTGTGAGTTTTATTGTAAATGGAGGAGTGTGAGTTTTATTCTAAATGCGCAGGAAGCCTTTGGAGAGCTACACTTGGGAGCCGCTTGGCCTGGGCCACCCTGGGTCTGGGCTGGGGCAAGTAGAGCCACCTGTAGGTGGAAACCAGGAGTGGAAGGAGGTGTCCTGTTGACACTGAGGACACCCACACGCACCTCTGTGCATTGGGGTTCACAGGTCTGGTTTGACTACACAGACGTGGCTGCTCCACGCCAGGCTGGGTTTGACAGATGTGTTGGGAACTGGTGGTCTGTTGGATGCTGGGCTGTAACCTGTGGCTGGCATTGGGCATTTTGGGGCCTGAGAGAGGACCAGGCTGGAGGGCAAGTCAGGCAGGGAAGAGTGACGCCTCCAACGTCTCCTGGACAGGTTTGTCATGAGACTCATCTTCCATGCGGGGTCCTGGTCTTTTAGAGCCTCGTGTGCTCATCGTGGCCAGTCATTGCTCCGGGGAGCCTGTTCCCAGTCTAGGGCTCTTCTGGGTGGCTCTGGGAAGGGTCAGGATGTCTGTGATCACAGCAGCTTCCTGGAGGGGGCGCCAAGCGCAGGTGTTTCGCAGCAGGCACTTCGTCGCCAGGGCTTGAACTCCCACCCCTGCCTGGGTCACTGCCTGCCTCTTGGTCACACATATCCATGCCGTGGACAGACGGAATCTGCCTGAATCCACCAGCGTTCGCGTGTCTGCACTGGGCCAGAGGGTGACGCTGCCCTGCAGGTCCTTCGTGGTTTCGTGTGGGATTTGGGGGGTTTTGAATGGGTTGTGCTTGTACTGTCTTGTTGACCAGGAGACAGACCTCTTCAAGGTTTAATGGAGACAGAATCCAGGCTTCGCCTTCTCCCATCCTGGGAGACTTTTCCTTTTCCAGAATCAGGGCCCAGGAATGCAGCCTCCCAGGGTTGCTGTGGGAAGGACACGAGTTCACTGCATCACAGTCACGGGTCCAGTGCTCAGCCCAGGTGCCCGTCACCCCCAACAGAAACCACCAGCAAACGCAAGCCACGGGGTTCTGTGTGCAGAGGCCTGGTGGACCAGTTACTCTCACATCAGTGGAGACAGGGCCCTGGTGTTTGGAAGTGACTTATAATGCTGCCGGGGCAGATGGAGGTAACCTAATCTTTAAATTTCATGGAAAACAAAATGGCAGATGCTCCTGTGCCGCCCCCTCTTACGGGGTGAAGACGCACGTGACACCTGCAGCCAGTATCGGCCTCACCAGCCGACTGGCTACCGCTCACATGAATGCCTATGGGCCTCACTCTGCAGAAGACGTGGGAGGGAAACAGCTATTCTGTTTCCAAAGAGAAGGCCCTTTCTTTTTGCACATTGCATGACGGACTTGGTGTCAAACTGTGAATTACTTACAGAGATTCCAGAGAGATGTCCAAGCCATATTTTATTTTTATTAAATTAAATTAATTAATTTATAGAGACGGGATCTCACCCTGTTGCCCAGGCTGGAGTGCAGTGTTTGATCATGGCTCACTACAGCCTTGAACTCCTGGGCTGAAGCTATCCTCCTGCCTCGCCTCCCAAGTAGCTGGGGCTACAGGCACATGCCACAATGCCTGCCTAATTTTTAAATTTTTTGTAGAGATGGGCTCTCACCATGTTCCCCAGGCTGGTCTTGAACTCCTGGCTTCAAGCAGTCCTCCCACCTTAGCCTACCAAAGTGCTGGGATTACAGCTGTGAGCCACTGCACCAGCTTTTTTGGTGCATGTATTAATTTTCTGCAGAGATGGGGCCTGACTTTGTTGCCCAGGCTCTAAGCCATATCTTAAATGGATGTGAGGGGGCACTACACACCCCTTGGGTCCCTTGTGCACAGATGCACACCCTGCATCCTAGACCGTTGTGCTTTGGAGCCTGGACCCGGGAGCCCTTGGCTCTGTGTGAGATGAAGCGTCGAGTGACAGGGGACCCACAGCCCACCCTGTAGCTTCGCACCATCAGGGTCCTCCCAGAGGGCCGGCCATGCAGCAGGCAGACTGCCAGGCCCCGAGTGCAGGGATTGCTGGCTCAGGGCTCCGTCATGACATGAGGCTTTAGCAGTTCCGAAGGGGCAACTCTGTCGTGAGGCCGGTGGGATCCAAGCCCAGCTGTGGCCCTTACCCTTCAGTGGTAAATGTTGTACAGGCAGTTGTGACCCGCCAGACAATCCCGAGGGGGGTGTTCCTTAAGGAGCGGTACCCCGAAAACAGCTGCCCAGCCAGCGACTGCCCCTCCCAGTCTCCATGTCCCCCCATGCCTTCCTGTGGGTGCCTCCTCTCCTGGCCTGCAGCCCCTGGGGATTCCTGCTTCCCCCCCCAGGGTTTGCACTGCCTGGAGGTGGGCTGTTGGTGGCTGTGGAGAGCCAGGACCTGGATCATTAGCGGCAATTTAAAGAAAATTAAACAACGAATGAAAACACACCAGAGTGCAATGAACGTAGAAATAGTTCCTGGGTTTGTGAAGCCTCCACGTCAGTTACCCTGTGTCCTGAGGGCCCTTTTTGTTGTCCCCCCACCCCTCCGCCCAGCCACCCACCGCTTCCTCTGCCTTCGCCTTCTCCCTCCTTGTCCTGCCTGCCCTGCCCTGTCCCTAAGTCATGATGTCACAGATTTCTTGCCATGGGTCAGACCTCAGTCTGAGGAGCACTGTCCTCTGTGGACGGCCGTGACGCCTTCTCTCCCCTCCTGCGGGCTCTGCTCTTCTGCTCCCCCTCCTGCCAGGCCTGGCCTGCAGGGCTCCCTTCGGGCTTCCCTCCTGATGTCGTAGGGAGCAGGCCAGGGGAGAAGGCACAGAGCCGCCCCCACGGAGAGCACATGTTCATTCCTGGAGATGGGCGGTCTGCACGGTGCTGTGGCCAAGGCTGCTCCTCTTACAAGTGGAGAAACAGCCCCAGAGAGAGGAGGGCGCCTGCTGGCGATCCCTTGTCATTCAACAGCCTGTTACTGAATTACTGGTAGAGCCTAGGCTGTTTAGGTAGCACCCGGGCAGTGGGGGACCTGGCAGTGAGGACACTGTGGCACTCACGGAGACACAGTGAGTCAGCATGTATCACGTTCTGCCCTGTAAGGGCCACGCAGGAGACCACGTAGGGTGACTTGGGGATCATTAGGCGCTAAAACACAGTGCTGGTGATGCCAGTGCTGTTTTAAAGACAGAGGCCCAGGAGGGCCTGCGTGAGAGGTGGCAATGGATTCTGCACCTCACGGTGGAGAGGACGGAGCCTCCTGGCCCTGAACAAGGACAGTCCAGGCAGAGGACAGGGCGAGGGCCGGGGCAGAGGGCAAGGAGGAACAACCAGGGTGGTCCTCGAGGAGACACCAGGGCTGAGGCAGGGGCTCCAGGCCCAGGGGTTGGGAGGGGGCAGGCAGGGGAGCAGGAGAGGTGACAGCGGGTGACCACTCCAGAGGCTGCTGTGGTGACCCGAGAACCGGCACCCTGGTGGTGTGGTGGGGGTGGAGGGGCAGGAGTGTCACTGCAGAAGACCAGGGCTGCCCCATCTTCTGACTGAGAAAAGCTGGCGATCTCTTTCTCCCATGAAATCTTCTGACTGTTAGAGGTGTTGTCAGTTATTACTTCTGAGCCATACGTGAGAGGTCATCTGGGTGCTGGACCAGCCGCTCGGGGTCGTGTGAAGATGCAGATCCCAGATGCAGTGCGTCTGGACCAGGGCCAGGCATCACTTTTGACGAGGCCCGAGTGGAGTGAGGCCCCACCAGTCCCAGCCCACCCTCTGCACAGACCCACGCGGAGGCACCCCGGTCTGCAAACATCAGCTCACACTCTGCTCATATCCTGGGAGATGGCTGCCACGATTGTCACCAAATCTGAGGACAGACAGTCTGGCCCCAAATACGTGCTCGTCGGCATGTGGAAAACTTCCCTTGTCCAGGAGCTATAGGGGGACTTGGAGAGACAGGTCCTCAGCCTGGAAGTGAGTGAAGTGGGAAGGTGGAAGATCCAGAGACAGAAGAAACAGACTGTGGCTTAAAAAGGAGCCCAAACCAAGGACCAGTGGGCAGGGGTTCTGGACACAGCCATTGCCTTCAGGGGAAGGTCTTCCCTCCTGCATAGCTCTGGAGAGTGGGACGCCCAGCTCACTGGCTCCCAGGAGCCATCTATTGAATGCTAGCTGGTAATTGTGGCCGTCACACAGCCAATCACGTGGGAGTAAGGGGACAATGGTAACAGGCACCGTTTCACATGCTCCCTGCCTGCGGGTGCTCCCTGCCTGGTTGTGCTCCCTACCTGATGGGTGCTCCCTAGCTAATGGGTGTTGCCTGCCGGTGGGTGCTCCCTGCTTGTGGGTGCTCCCTGCCAGTGAGTGTTCCCTACCTGATGAGTGCTCCCTACCTGAGGGATGCTCCCTGCCTGTGGGTGCTCCTTGCCAGTGAGTGCTCCCTACCTGATAGGTGCTCCCTGCCTGTGAGTGCTCCATACCTGAGGGTACTCCCTGCTTGGTGGGGGCTTGCACTCGGCTGCCCCTCTCCTTTAGTCCTCACTACACCAGTGAGGTGCTGTCATTGTGGCCATCACAAACAAGAGTCACAGGGGATTCCCTGAGGTCACGTCAGGGGGCAGAGCTCAGCCTTGAGCCAAATCCCGAATGCTGGGGCTGTGTCAGTGGTCTGGAGCGCCAGCTGCCTGGGAGCAGAGCCGCCTCCTCTGGATCGTCTATAGGCTGAGAACTAAAGCCGAGTGTGTCTTCGTTCTTGGCATGGCCAGAGAGATCGAGGTACACTTTCAGCCGAAAACTGTGTTTGTACGTGTTGTGTGTTTGTACGTGTTGTGTGTTTGTGGTAGAGGAAGGAAGAGAAGGGCCTGGTCCAGTGAGTGAAAAACCTGGAACAAAGATGCATTTATGGGTCTCAATCCATCACCGCTCACTGTCGGTGACACTGGATTTTGACAGTTTGTAGGTGTCTTCATGGGAGCAAATCACATCTATTCATTGCCAGAAAAGGTTGATTTGAAAATGGTTTAAAATTACCCATGCTAAAAATGAACATTCTCATCAACATTAAAGAAAGTTAAGACTGGTATCATAAGTAGAAACCAAATTAGCAGCACACTCAGATGATTAATAAAAATAGCACGAATGACCTTATTTCTATGACCTGAATCCGTGTCTTCCATGGGGCCCTGGGCTCGCACTGCTGGTTTGGGGTTCCTGGTGCGGGTTCTTTGCCCAGGAGCTCATGTCCGCATCTTGTCCCTTCCCTCTCTGAGGTTTTCTCTGGCTTTTCACCTGAGTGAACTGGGCTGGGCTGAGGCGGGCTCTAGCGCTGCTGTCCCGGGGAGGGAGACCCCAAAATGGCACTCTGTCTTTGCTTGCTTCTGCCAGCATGGTGGTTTGGGCCCAGGTTCTGAGGGGCCATGTCAAGGCACCTGCTGACAGTCACTGCAGTGGCTTCCAGCATCTGCCTACTTGCAGTGTCTGGCGACTACCATTGGTTCCGGAGTATGTGACCCTGCACACGCTTCCTTAGGTTCCTGGCCGGGGAATCTGTGGGCGAAGGACACAGGCATTTTGATTTTGAAAGACATTGCCTCATTGCACTCTGGGAACCACGTACCAATTTATTCCTCCTCCAACTGTGGGCAGGAATGGGTAGCTTTGCTTTACGAGTGAGTCACAAAAGCACGGCTCATCCCTGGGTGCTTCTGATTTCTCCTACTGAGTGCAGTTCAAGCGGGGGAATGAACTCCTGGGCTGTGCAGTATATCTGCATCCAGACCTGCCCCTCACCCCCCAACTGCATCCAGACCCGACTCTCAACCCCCAACTGCATCCAGACCTGCCCCTCACTCCCCAACTGCATCCAGACCCGCCCCTCACTCCCCAACTGCATCCAGACCTGCCCCTCACTCCCCAACTGCATCTAGACCTGCCCCTCCTTAACTGCATCCAGACCCGCCCCCTCCCTCTCCCAACTGCTCACCTCCTCAGGCCCACTTTCTGCACCTTTCAAATCAGCAACCCCAGATCCAGTAAGAACCCCAAGAAGGCAAGTTTTTCTTTTAATTGGATAAAATTATCTTAGAAAAGTAGGCCATTGGAACAGACAGAGAATTCATCCAGAACAGACCCTGTAACTTCTCAGTACACCCATGAGTATCTATGTCAGATAGTTAAAAGAATCAGCAAGTAAGATGACATTTAAAAAAGCATAAAATAAGAATATCTACATTATTTATAATAGAAATAACAGAAGCATGAATAAACATAACACTAACGATTGTATACATTCTGTACATCCACGCTAAGGGAGATTATTCATCTCTACTAAAGGAGAAATGATGAAATCAGGAAACGCTGTGTAGCTATGAAAGAATGAATCGTCACCTTGCCAGTGCGCTTGCAGGGACTGCCAAGGTGTCGTGTGAAAAGGATAGACGTAGACTAGAGTGATAAATACCCCGGTTTTGTAAAGCCACACCAAACAGATCCTCTATTCGTGGCTGTGTTTCTGTATGTGTGTTTAAATATGCAACATTTGTGTCTTGGTATGCGATGATCAGAAAGTCATGGATGGCGCATTCAACATTGTTAGTGGGCAGGGGCAGGAGGGGGGCACGCCGGTAAGGCAGTGGCAGGAGCTGGGGGAGAGACAGGACTGTAAACACCAGCCTGTGGGCTCTGACCCATGTGTGTATTTGTGTGGAATTGCATGACATGATCAAATGAATAAAATCAGGCAGCTTGAAGAGGGGTTTCTGAGGCCTGCTACCTGGGGAGCTGTTTCATGCTCACCACTCGTTCCCGATGCCCAAGCGATGAGACACGCCCATGCCCATGTTTGCTGTATGAATGAGGGCACAGAGGGGAAAGACGTATTCTCTTTCGAAGCCAGAATGCCACATGCATGCTGGTGTGGTCGGTGGGTCCCAGCCAGGCTGACACAGCTGGTCTGTACCGGCGCAGGCAGGTGGGAGCTCGACTTTCTGTCCTCTCTGAGGACTGACCGGCAGGGTGCGAGGGAGGGAGGACCTGAGGTTGACACAGGAGTGGATGCAGGTGTGGGCTGGCCCAGCCAGGGACCCAGAGGAGGGCTCAGGCGTGGACCACCCAGCGTTTCTTGCTGAAGCTGTGCACTTAACGAAGATGTTGGCCACGGGGACTGCTGCTGTAGAAGCCATTTGGGCCCGGCCTTAGGGAAAATTCAGCTGCACCTGCTCCTGGCACTTGTGTTCCCCCGCTCAGCGTGTGTGGGCCCAGGAGATGGTCTGGTTTTCTAAGGTGGGAGAGGCGCCTGCCTTGGGTGGCTGTGACCTGGCGGGTGCAGGAGCCTGTGCCAGTACAGGAGCACCTGGGAATGCCAGTCCCCCGAGCACCCCCCTCTTGGGGCCTGGTGGTCACAAGGAAAAAGCACTTCAATAAGACGGTCATGGACTGTGGTCTGAAGGCTGACTCTGGCCAGTGAACAGGTTTCTTTCAGCCCACAGAAGTTTCAGTTTTTAAAAGTTGCTTGTCAGTATTCCAGAACAGCAATATTTTACCTAACATTTTGGATTTCTGGATTTTTTTTTTAATAAAGAAGAGGAAGATGTGGCCACGCTGGGCTTCCCCCCACCAACACTGGAAACGATGCTGGAGGCGAGTGGCTGCCATCCCTGACTCGAGGCAAGGTCCCCAGGGCCCCCCCCGGTCCCCATGGCCTCCTGTACCACAGCAGCTGCCCCTCACCTTCATGTTTGCATCACTCGTCTGCTTTTAGGAGACGGCGAAATGCTTCCTGCTCTTGTCTGGGGAAGGAAGGGACTTGGTTAGAACTGTGGAAGGGAGGATGCTCTTTCAGCAGCACAGTCCCACCTGGCGGTTCTGTCTGCAGGCCCCCGCTGGCCTCCTGAACTCATGCCCTGCTTCTCTGGAGGCATTTGAGTTTGTGGTTTCTGACTCAGAGTCCGTGTCCTGAAACCAACTGCAGGCTTTTCTGGGCATTTCTAAATCTAGCTACGGGTGGGGAAAGGAAGGGCACTGTGGGGGCACACCACGCCTTCCTGAGGCAGGAACGGCAGTGCAGCCTTCCCCCGGACACACAGTTCTAGGCCCCGTGCCCCATGGTTACCCAGCCAGGTACAGTTTTGAGCCCCTCAGACGGGCTCTGGCTCCAGGGAAGGGCGCAGGGAGGGCGGTGGCAGGGGCCTGAATTGCACAGCATTACTGGGAGCTTTGAGAACCACCCAAGCTGCATTTGTGGTCCCGAGGGTGTGTCACAGGCAGGGCTGTGCCGACAGCTGCAGCGTGTACAATTCAAGTCAGAAACAGGCTCCCTCCACAGGGTCTGTGGGTGAATGTCAGCCAGACGACCTCCCGAGAACAGCTCCTGCATGCAGCTGGGGTCAGTAGCAGTGCCCTCCGCCTCCCAGCCAGCTGGACACACATCCCTCCTGGTGATGTGCCGAGTGGCTTTGGAAGGTGCCTCCTCTGAGCCTCAGTTTCCCTGCTGCGACATGGGTGGGACCCTTTCCTTGTGGAGCTGTGGTGGTTATCAGAGGAGGAAGAAGTAGGCACTACCCAGCCCCAAGCACCCAGCTTTAACATCCAGCCCTGAGTACCCATCCTCAGCACCCAGCCCTGAGGACCCAGCCTCAGTACCCAGCTCTGAACACCCAGCCTCAGTACTCAGCCTCAGCATGCAGCCTCAGCACCCAGCCTCAGCACCTAGCTCCAAACACAGCCAGACAGAACACAGTGAGCCATGAGTATGAGGTCCTTGGGGCTGTCCTGGCCCTGAAGACCCCATGAGAGTGGAGTGGAAAAGGCCTGGCTACTATACGTAGGGGCGGCAGCTGTCTCAGCATGAAACCTTCCAAGTTCATGCCAACAAGTCTCCTTTCATTCACTCTGTAAAGAAGGTTTGGTCCTGTGGCTGTGGGCACCGAGGCAGGGTGGTCTATTGCCCTGTTTATGGGGGTGGGGGGAACTGTATAGGCTGGAGCGGCAGAGGAGAGGCCCCTCCACCCCCCCACCCCTCTAGTCCTGGAGGCAGAAGAGGGCCCCGCCTTGCCCAGGAGTAACAAGGAAGTTGGTTTGTTCAGCCCCCAACCCCCTCCCTAATCCCCAAGAAATGCCATGGTCACCAGCATCTTCCTCCAAATGGGGAGGGCATTTTTCCTCAGTGCCATCCTTGTAGAGACCCAGAAAATTGTCACCAACCCTTCCCGGTTTCCCCGGCCTGTGCAGTTCTTCTGGAAGGAGAGGACAGTGGGCAGAGTCCGCCGGATCCTTCTACATGGGCTCCTTACCATTCCCATCCATCCACCAGCAAGCCCTCCAGGTGCACGGGCGTGTGCCCTTCATACCCCGCCTCATGGGCAAGTTTTCCTGAACCCTGTCCTGGCTGCTGAGAGCGGGGCCGGGGTGGAAGCTGGGAGCTCAAAGCCCTGACTTGGGAAGGTGCAGGGTCACGTGTCCTTCACTCTCTCCCGTCTCTCGCCCTGCCCACCCCTCCCATGGCCCCTCCAGTCTTCCTCCAGACGCCTCCCCCGCAGCCCCCAGGGCCTTCCCTGTACCTTGTGGCCTGTGCCTCTCTGAGTGGGGTGCTGGGTGAGCCCTGGGAGCAGGGGTGCCACCTGCCACCCTCATCTTTCCCTTCAGTCCCCCTGGCTCTCAGGCTGCTGGTCACCTGGGACATTGGGAAATGGGCCCAGGAGGTGAAACCTGCCCTTCAGGATGGAGCAGCGGCCAGGAGCTGCCCGACTCAGCTTTGCTGTCCGCTCAGCCCAGCCCTGCCTGGCCACCTCGCAGTCCTGGGAGCCGGGAGACGTAGGTTCAGGGTTCTGAGGGCTGCAGCCCTGCCCCTCTTGACAAATTCAATTGCCCTTGCCTCCTCCAACCAGACCCAGGCTGCTCCTTTCAGAGGAGAAGCAGGCGTTGCTTCATTTATTCCCTGATTTTCCTGAAGAAGTGTCTGCTCTGCTGCGGCACTGTGCTTGAGCTGCTCTGTGGAGGGGGCTGGCAGCAGCCTCAGGGGTGGTGCTGTCTCGGGGGATCTTCTTTTGAGGCTGCCCTCAGAATTGGGGTCTCACTCTGTGAAGCTGGGGGCATCCTGGGTGGCCAGGACTGGGGCATGGTTAGGGGTCAGGCTGGAGGTTCCAGAGGCAGATGGCTGCGTAGTCCGGCCCCACAGGACAGCCTGGCTAGGGAGGGGGTCGCTTTGAGGGGCAGCTGCGGGCTGCAAGGCTGTGGTGAGGGATTGACGTCTGAAGCGGCCAGGTTTCTGGTCAACACGTGTTTTTTGTCATGAGTGTGCTGAATCTTGGGAATTAGAGTGGGGTTGTGGGGCTGTCTTTGAGAAGCTGCCAGCCCCTGTGTTAGGAGTGGGGACAGGAGCTCGTGGGCTCTTCCTGACACACCAGAGGAAGCTGGGGTGTCAGGAGACAGAGGGGTTCTGCAGGTTGAATTGTTTGTAAAGATGATACATGCATGTGGGAAAATGCAAGAACACAGAAGGCAGAGAATTGGAAACTGATGGTCACAGCCACCGTTCCTGCCTCCCAGCCCTGCCCAGAGCAGCAGCTTAGGGTCATGGCCGCCATTCCTGCCTCCTGGCCCGCCTACAGCAGCGGCTTAGACTCACGGCCACTGTTCCGGCCCTGTCCAGAGCAGCAGCTTAGGGTCACAGCCACCGTTCCGGCCCTGTCCAGAGCAGCAGCTTAGGGTCATGGCCACTGTTCCTGCCTTCCAGTCTTGCCCAGAGCAATGGCTTAGCGTCACGGCCACCGTTCCTGCTTCTCGGCCCTGCCAGAGCAGCAGCCTAGCCTCTGCTCGCTTTTCTGTCGTTGCAGACAGTCGCTGAGCCTGGGGCCCTGCTTTGCTCTTTGTTTTTTGTTTGTTTTTTAAATTTTCTGTACCTCAATGGATGCAAACCTATTTGTTCTTTAAACAAGGGGTAGCAAAGTATAAAGACAGCTCCGTTTATTTTTATTTATTATTTATTCATTTTAGAGACAGGGTTGCATGCTGTAGCCCAGGCTAGAGTGCAGTGCCGCCACCTTGGCTCACTGCAGCCTCGACCTCCTGGGCTCCAGAGATCCTCCTACCTCAGCCTCCCAAGTAGCTGGGACTGTAGGTGTGTACCACCATGCCTGGCAAGATGGCACAGTTTAAAAACTGTATCCATGTATCTTGGAGGTTGCTCCTTCTTGGGGTACACAGACCCACATCTCCCGTGTTAACCACCGCGCAGTTCCCTCGTGGGTGGACACTGAGGTGATGCTGCAAATGACCAGCAACCTGTGCACACATGCGGCCTCCATCTGTGAGTCTGTGCGGATGGGTTCCCGTGGGGGCACTGCCAGTCCAGTTTCACATCATCACAGCTGTCTACAGCAGCCGTTGTTAGGGGCACAGCAGGGACTCGGCTGAGTTCCTGGTTGTGTTGGGTCCTGGTTCTGCTCTCAGATCCACCTACTCCCTGCTGCCTGGCTCAACCTCCCAGGGCCGAGCACTGTGCTGAGTCCCAGGTCTGTCACTTGGGGTGGCAGGGGGAGGGGAGGAGGCCCAGCAGTTCTTCTCTGTCGCCGCTGCAGGTGGCTTTTCTGGCAGCCCACGCCTCTGCTGTAGCTGTAGTCCCTGCTGGACAGTCTGTGGCTCTGGCTTCCGCTGGGGGGATTTCGGGTGTGGCTCATTCCTGGGCCACCTCACTACCCCTGTGAGGTCTCCCTTCTCTCCCCTCCCCAGGACGAGCAATTCCCTGAGTCAAATGTTCCATTCTTTGAAAGACTGGAGTGGTTTCAGTTTTCCCATCTGGCCCCAGACTGATAAATAAGCCATGTGGCCAGGGGAGGCAGCAGGACCCCCCAGGATTCCTGGTCTGGAAAACAAGGGGGCGATGGTCCCCTCAGCTGACTCTTTCAACAAGGTAACTGTGGCCTGAGGCAGGCAAGTTGCAGCTTCTGTTCAAACACACAGCAGCCCAGCTGGGTCCTTGGGGAAGAAGTCCTGCCCGTGGCCAGTCCCTGCAAGCCCGCAGCACCCCTCAAGTGGCCAAGAAGCTCATTTCCACCTGTCCCCAGCGGTCGGTTCATTTCCATCAGTGGACGTGAAATGTGCCAGCAACTGGACCTGGCCCAGGGGGAGGCTGGCTGCGTGCTGCTGGCACATGCTACAGCTGCCTACGGCCAGGGTGGCTGCCAGACCGGGGATGCCTGGAGTCACAGATCCGCCAGGGTGGCTGCCAGACCAGGGATGCCTGGAGTCACAGATCCGCCAGGGTGGCTGCCAGACCAGGGATGCCTGGAGTCACAGATCCGCCAGGGCCCGGCTGCTCCTGCTGTCCAGGAGCGAAGGGCAGGAGCATAGCTCAGTCAGGGGCTGAGGGCTGCCCTGAAGGAAGCAGGCCCCGTGAGAGCCTGGATGCCAGCCACTGAGAGACCAGAGACAGGCAGGAGCTATCCTTGTCCGGACAGGGTGAGTGTCAACAGTGGGGGAAGCAGATGGCTGGTTTGAGGGCCGGTGTGGGGGCGGGGTGTGGACCCAGTCTGAGGCCCTGCTCTCAGGCTCTGGAACCCATCCTCCAGTCGTCCTGCTCGCTGCTCTACGCTTGGCTTCCTGCCAAGTCCAACCAAGGACAGATGGTGCTGCAGGGTGGGCAAAGGGGGCCAGCCTTCTGCCTCAGCCCCTGCTGGCATGGGCATTCCCCTGTGGCTCCAGCCCCCCGCATACAGACCACCCCCCCCGAAGCCTCACCTGTGCAGGCTGATCTGGTTCCAGTGCCTGCTGGTGGCCCGGCCCTGGCTCTGTGGCTGTCCCCCTCTCCCGCTGTCCTCCCATGGTGGCTGCCATCTGGGCTGCCTCACTGCCTTCCCTTGGCTTTTTCAGGGCTTCCTTCACCTTGGTAACCAGCTCCCCCATGTCCGGTCCCCTCTGTGGAGCTACCGGGGGAGGCTCTTGCTTTCCCATGATGAAGGGAGAGGGTGGATGGAGGCAGGTCAGAGGCACGGGCTGGGGCTGGAGCATGTGGGGCCTCGGAAGCCATGGTAGGGAAGCGGGGCTTGAGTCTGAGCCTCAGGCACCGTGGAGGGGCTGAGCCTCGAGGGACGAGGCTCCCGTGTACAGTGGAGCCCACACCAGGAGGGACTTGGTAGAGGATGGGGCTGGTGCTGTGGAAAGACCCAGGAGATTAAGGCAGAGGCTCTGGAAATCAGAAGGAGGATTGGGACAGATGGCCCTGTGGTGGCTGAGAAGCCAGCAGGACTCGGAGGTGGGTGCTCCAAGGGAGAGGGGAAGGGCTGGGATCAGGGCCTTGCTCAGATCATGGCCGTGTGAGGACCAGCATTCCTCTGTCCCTCTGCGGTCACCTCTGCCACTGCCCCTGTGCATTTCCATCACAGCCTCATCAACATGGCACTAGAGCCTTACGTGTTTATTCACACCTTTACACATCCACATCTTTGTCCATGAGCCGCTTCCCCACTGCGATGAGACCTCCATGCCTGGCGCAGAGTCAGTCCTGAATACATGCTTGCTGCTCAGGCAGGGCCAGCGGGGGCAGCCCCAGCACCGCTTCTCACCAGCTGTACGGTGGTGGGCAGTCACTTACTGGGGCTGCCTCAGTGTCTTCATCTGTAAAGGGAAACCACGCTGTCCACTCGCGGGCTTGCTGTGAGGATTCTAGGCCTTCAAGCAGCAGGTGCCCAATAAAGGCAGTCCCTCCTGTCTTTCCCAGCCACTCTTCTGTGATTCTCCATGATGCCTAGAGTTTGCCAGGTCCTCTGTCGGGCTCCGGGGGATTCACAGTTAAACAAGGCAATCGACCTGTCTTCATGGAACTGACCATCAGAGCTCACATCACTCCGGTCTAGAAGGCTGTCTCCTGTCCTGTCTGTCAGGTTTCTGCCCAAGTGTTGAGGCCTGTGTGGAGCCCTCTCCCTCCTAACACCCACTTAGTATTTCTCTCCCCCTCCTCCAGATCACCCTTCCAATTTCCTAAGGCCTTTTGCAGGTCGCGGTGGAGTTACGTTTAACACGGGTTGCAGGGCTAAGTAATACAATAACAAATCCGTGGCTGAATATGTGTTACAACTAGAAAGTCCCTGTAGTAAAGAGAAGGGAGTGAGCTATCAGAATCACCTGGATTGTCACCTTCCGCCCAGTCCACTCTGTGGACTTGAAAGCTGTGTTGAAGCAGAGAGGTTTGCAGACCCTGACGTCTACATGCAGTTTCTTCTTGATCCCTCCTGAAGTCTGCCTCAGGGTTATTCGAACCACTGTGTGTAAGAATAATGTCTGAGGTTACGTGCATAAGTCTGGAGACTCCAGTTTACGGGGCTCTCAGGAGTTTTCAAAGTCATTTGGATCATGTATCATTTTTTACTTGTGGGCTCACCTGATAACTCAACCACCATGTAAAATGTGACCCTCCAATATATCTGGCCTTATGTTACTTAAGATCTTTTCAAAATTGCCTGGTCAGGCTCTTAGCTCTGTTCAAGGGAGGAACCATATGCCTTTCCTTTCAGTGTTCTGCGTCGTGCCTGGCATGATGCTGGCTTTGGGTGGGTTTGATAAAAGTGCGTGATAAAGAGACCTGATTGATGATGGGATTGGTTCATGGTGGGGTTGGTTGATGGTAAGATTTGTTGATGGTAAGTTTGGTTGAAGATGGGTTGGTTGATGGTGGATTGGTTGAAGAGGGTGGTTGATGGTGGGGTTGGTTGATGATGGGTTTGATTGATAATCAGGTTGGTTGACAGGTTGGTTTATGATGCATTTGGTTAATGGGTTGGTTAATGATCAGGTTAGTTGATAGTGGGTTGGTTGAAGGTCAGTTTGTGATGAGTCTGGTTGATGATGGGTCTATTGATGGTAGACTTGGTTGACAGTGGATTACTTGAAGGTAAGGTTGGTTGATGGTGGGTTTGGCTGACGGTGGAGTTGGCTGGTAGATTGGTTGATGATGGGTTGGTTGATGGTAAGGGTAGTTCACAGTGGGTTTGGTTGATGGCCAGGTTGGTTGATGGTGGAGCTGGTTGGTAGATTGGCTGATGGTACACTGCTTGAATGTAATGTTGGCTGATGGTAGGATTAGTTAATGGTAAGGCTGGTTGATGATGGATTTGTTGATGGTGGGTTGGTTGAAAATGGGTTGGTTGATGGTGGATTGGTTGATGATGGGTGTGGCTGGTTGATGACAAGGTTGATTGATAATATGGTTGGAAGGCCTAAGGCATAAATGGGTAGGTGTGGGTCTGGGGCTAGGGATGGACTCCCATTGGTCAGAAACTCCCAGTAGAATGGGTGGCCCAGAAGGGAGATTAAGATGTTTTGAGAGTTGGCTGACCAACTGCAGCCCAGTGTGCAGGGAACTCTCATACCGCCCACTGGAACGTTGCTGCAGCTGCACATAGATGAGGTAAAGCTTGATTTTCTCCATTTAAAAGAAGTTAATCAGTGATAGAGATTTAGGAAGTCTCTCTTTTCAATCAGTGGCAGTCAGATGGGGAGATGTGCAGGCTCTGTCTCCCCTGATGCCTTCAGCAAATCCTCTGGTTACCGTTGTACCCAGGACTGCTCACTGCTGTTCTGAGAGCTGCAGGTGATGAGGCAGGAAAACTCCCCCTAAGTGGACTGTACCCTTGGGGCTTACCACGTCTCTGGGGGAGAGATGATGCCCCATGAAATGCAGCCGTGGTGTCCACGAGTGCTATGCATCCCTCTGGTGGGACGTGAGGTGACTGGGGTAGTGCAGAGAAGATTGGGGTGGGGGAGGAGCCAGGGCCTCGTGTTGTGGAGGCCTGTGTGGGGTGCATCTCTTGGGGGGCTTCCCAGGGCAGTGGGCCAGGCAGGCTTTTGGACAACACTGCTTTCCTTCACTAGCAGTGTTTCCATTGATTTTTTGTTTGTTTTTTTGAGATGGAGTCTGGCTCTGTTGCCCAGGCTGGAGTGTAATGGTGCAATCTCAGCTCACTGCAACCTCTGCCTTCCGGGTTCAAGCGATTCTCCTGCCTCAGCCTCCTGAGTAGCTGGGATTACAGGTGTACGCCACCACACCTGGCAAATTTTTGTATTTTTACTACAGACAGGGTTTCACCATGTTGGCCAGGCTGGTCTTGAACTCCTCACCTCAGGTAATGGGCCCACCTCGGCCTTCCAAAGTGCTGGGATTACACGCGTGAGCCACTGCACCCAGCGTCTGTTGGTTTTTAACTGAATTCAGTTTGGTTGCTGCTGCAGAGCTGGACATTCGTTTCCAAGAACCATTCCCTCTACTGAGGCCCAAAACTCTTGTAACTGACCCTTCCTTCCATCTCTAGGCAGAGATGAGTGTGAGAAACAAGACTTTTCACTTGTGTTAGAGACAGCAAAGAAAGCTCGCATATCCAGTATGATGTCAACGTTTCCTGTATTTGGTTTTATTCTTAGTTTCTGAAAATCTCACTTCCTCTAAAATAGCACCTCTTAAACCACATCTCTGCTGCTGTCATTGGGTCTTTTTCCTTCCTCCTCCAAAGAGTTTAAGAAATGCCAAGTTAAACATAGCTAAACAGGGTGGTTTTTTTAACCTGCAGAATCCTCAGAATTCTTAAACAGCTTTATATTCATCCAAAAAGTCTTTTAAGGGGTGCAGAGAAAGGAGCTTTTCCCGAACTTACCTGAAAGCAGAAACATCATTTCTTGGAAGATTTACTAACAATGTTATGCAGGAACTGGAGGGTCACACAGCGAGTGTGGGGAATGTGGCCTCGGAACTTAGTTCCCTTCACATGCTGGGGCTATGCGATTAATCGGAGCAGCTCTTGGCCCGCCCACCTGCAGATGGAGACAGTTGTTTCCATTGCCGGGAATGCTGCGGTGGGAATGCACGGCGGTGCCCGCCCTTTGAGGAACTTGTTGTGCCAAACATGCTCGGGAGGTGACTGATGAGTGCCTTCCCCCTGGCACAGGGCCCCTTCTGCTGGCAGAAGACACCTGTGACCTCAGCTCCCACCTGGTGGAGCAGAGAGGGGCAGCACTGGGCAGCCTCAGGCCCCGGGGAGGCCCCTGTTCACACGCAGCATTCCAGGTGCCCGGGGGTGTTACCAGGCAGGAGCGGGAGTGAGCTCTGGGCAGAGTCGGTGCCGAGTTCACCGAAGTCTCCACCCTGAGCTCCTCAAGCCCAGTGCAGGAGAGCCCATGAGGGTCGGAGGAAGCCGAGACAGAGGCGCACACCCGGGGATGTCGTGGCGCCTGCTGCAGGGAAGCCTGCGGGCGTGGCCATGATTCCCAGGGTACAGAGGTTGACAGCCTGACGGTCTTCTCAGGTCCAGGAGGTCAGGCTCAGGAGTTAAAGGAAAAAGGTTTATCTGTGGGAGAAGGAACAGTGGGATCTCCTACCTCTAACTGGATGATTCTACAGTAACCAGAAACATGAACAAGAAACCACAGGCATTCTCCCACGGGGCCAGGGAGCCCCGTTTCTTCAAATTCCTCTCATCCTCAGGGACACTGGTGGGCTCCCCCTGTGACTGCCCCTCCTCTCTCTCTGGGGTGTTGTGAACCTGAAAAGGGGACTTTTCTGTCTCTCTGGTCCTGGTCACGCAGTGCCCACCTTTCCTGTGATAGCCATGATGTCCGTGAAGAGGGACGTCCAGCCCCAGGGAAATCTGAGCTTGTGCATAGGTCTTTGGCTGCCAAGGCCTGAGCCAGCGTTTAGCAGAGGTGGCTCTGCCCAGCCCTCAGCCTCTCTGCCTTGTCCCTGAGCCTGAGAGCAGAGAGCCCCTCCAGGGGAAGCGCTGCCAGTGTCATGGCAGCAGCTGTTTCACTCCTGATGGTGGCCAGGCCGAGGCCCTGCCTCCCACAAGCCGTGGACCCTGGAGAGGATACCAGGGTCTGCAGGGTGAAAATGAGCTCCTGCTAGAGAGGGAGGCACAGCCTGCGGGATCTGGGCTGCCCCCACCCCAGCCCCACGCAGCCAGGAACCTAGCATGTGTGTAGCCCCCCAGGTGTGAGCTCACTCCACTGTGAATCACAGCTGAAGGCAGTGCCCACTGAGTGTTCAGGCCTCCCACGGCCCCTAGTCCAGGCTGTTTCCTGTGGCCCAGTGCACTGCCTGTCTCGCCCTGAGCCGGGGCCTCCTGGGCCTGCAGCGTCTCCTCCGCCATTGCCAGTAGCTCCTTACGCACTCAGAGTGATCTCTTTCGTTCCTTTGTCCTGGTGATCAGGGAGAAGGCATTTAGACTCCCCTTACCCCCATGCCACAGGAGGAAGCTAGAGGCAGGGGTCTCGGAGGTTGGGGGGACATGGGTCTAGGGTCTCTGTGCCAGATGAGGACAGCATGATGCTGACTTCAGGCTTCAGCTGGACAAGAGCCATGGACACAGGAGGAAGCACGTGGCGGCCTCCTACACTTGAGCAGCTGGGAGGCTGCCTTTCCAGGCCTGTGGCTTAGGAGCTTGGAGCTTCCTGGAGCCCAGGGTCATGTGTGTCTGAGCTTGAGTCCCCCGAATCCAGAGCTGAGGGAGCGCCGTCTGGATTGTGCGGTGGGTGAATGGTGGCTTCAGTCCCATCCTTAGTGGCTCTGTACCCGTGTAATCCCCAGGTGTGTTCTGCTCTGCCTCATTCCCACAAGGTGTTGGGACCCAGCAGACGTGGGTGCTGGTGTCGCCAGCCATGTCCATTTAGAGGGCTTTCCTGAGGCCACAGTGTGCACATGGCAGCTATTGTGCGGGGACTGGGAGGGCGGCCTTGGGCGGGAGCAGTAGCCAGCTCTTCCCTAGCTGCTCCAGCACTTTATGTTTGCAAATTCATGGAGTCCTTGTGGCCACTGTGGGAGTGGAGAGGCGTCATTGTTTTCATTTCACAGCCGAGTGTCACGTGTTGTAGATCGTCATCCAGGACGTGGCCCAGCTGGGACTTGAACCTCGGAGGTCTGGCTCCAGGGCTGACTCTCCCTCTGCAGCCCTGTGTGTTGCATGTAGACAGGAGGCTCAGCGCCTGGAGACCATGACTGAGGCAGCTGAGTGATCTATAGGGACCCTCGGGCACTGGGCGTGTGCGCAACCAGGGCTGCAGCCCCAGCGCTGGCCTCTGTCCGTGGCAGCAGCGGACATTTGGGCTGAGTGGCAGGGCTTGGTGGTCACCATGTCCAAAGGGGACCAGCCGTGCACCTGCCTGGGCCCTCTGCAGCTTCAGGTTCTGATGGAGTGGCTGGGCCCCTGCTGACGCCTCTGCTTCATTCCCTGCAGCTCGCACGCGGACACCAGGTGGCGCTGTCGTCCATCAGCTACGTGGGCTGCTCCTTGTCCGTGCTCTGCCTGGTGGCCACGCTGGTCACCTTTGCCGTGCTGTCGTGAGTCCCCTTCTCTGATCCACCCAGCAGCCCCTCGGCCCCTGCCTGCACCCCAGATCGCAAGATAGAAGAGACAGGGGGAGAGGGGGAGGGGCTGTGGAGGTGGGAGTGCCAGGCTTAGCTAAGCTGCCATGGCCCAGGGTCAGACTGTGTAGGGCTGGGTAGGCTTGGGAAGGAGCTGGGATCAGATCCAAGAGCAATAGGGAGCCATTGAAGGTCCACAATAGGGAGTGACAGCAACTCCTCAGGCTGCTCTTGGAGGACTGGATGCAGAGACTTTGTCGGGGCAGGGAGCCCAGTCTGAGGGACTGGGTCAGCGCAGGGCCCGGCCTCACACCCTGTCTCTGTCCTCAGCTCCGTGAGCACCATCAGGAACCAGCGCTACCACATCCACGCCAACCTGTCCTTCGCGGTGCTGGTGGCCCAGGTCCTGCTGCTCATCAGCTTCCAGCTCGAGCCGGGCACAGTGAGTGGATGCAGCTCCTTGTTCCTGTGCTGTCCTTCCCCTGCCTCCTCGGATGTCACCGGGTGGCACCTTCTCCTGCTAGCTAGCTTTTTCCACTCAAAATTCAGACCCTATCTCCCCAGACAGACAGGGCTGTGGTTTTTAGGGGAAGCAGAGACCGTGACGTGCACGAGCTTATTCCTGTGTGGCACGCCAGCCTCGGGTAAAGCTGCACCGCCGCCACCCACTCACACTGCTTAGCACCAGCTACGTGCGATGCACTGTGACAAGGCCTTGCATTTGGGAAGCCATCTCACCCTCTAACCAGCCTGTTCTTCCTCCCGGCCTGCAGATAGAGGAGCTAGGGCATAGGACTTATAGGCCTTGGCCGAGCTGACGGCCTGCTGTGGGCAGACCTAGACTCTTGTTGTCACCTGCAGACTGTGCCCTTCATCAGGTGCTCAGCAGCAAACAGCTGTGCCACCTTTGTTCAGCAAAGTGGACCTGCAGACCTGGATGCCACCTTTCCCTGCCCTTTGCATGGAGTGGGGGTTCTCTGGGGCCCTAGGAAGTCTTAGACCTCACAGAAGGCAAAGAGCGGGGGTTCTCTAGAGTGACCCAGCAGCGGGGTGACATGGGCTTGTAAAACAGCTGATGAAAGAGAAAACAGGGCTTCCTGCTTCATGTCTGGGAGGGGAAAAGGGAGTTGGTTCTGGCAGAAGCCCTTAAGAACCCAGCAGGATAAGCCTGTGGTCTTAGGGTACAATCAGGATTGGCCAACAGAAGATGAGTGCTTTATCCCTTGCCTAGTGGGTCAGCAGAGCCTCTCCTCCTCACTGTCCAGCAGAGCCCTTTGTCCCCATGCATGTCCTGGGGCTACTGCCTACGGACAGACCTACCTTCCTCTGGCAGCAGGCACCTCCCTCACAGGGCACCCCACCTCGGACTTGGGAGCATCTGGATGCACCGTGGAATGGACGGGGTGTGCACTGGCCTCATGCTCTCCCACTGGACGCTTCTCAGCCTCTGGTGTGAACCATCACTGGGGGATTCCTTACACTGCAGATTTTGGTTCAGGAACTCCGGGGGGGTGCCCAGGATGCTGATGCTGCCTGTCCAAGTCCACACTGGGGGTGAGGTCCCACTGCATGCTGGCAGCAGGAGGGGAGGCAGGTCTGCAGCAGCTCCAGGTGTTCCTAATCTCAGCTGGTGGCCTCAGGAGCCTGGGAGTGCATCTTTCCTCCAAAACCCCGTGTCTAAATCCCAGGGAAGGGCTCTGATTGGTCCCACTCTCCCAGAGACCTGTGTCTAAATCCCAGAGAAGGGCTATGATTGGGTTCTGAGTGATATGCTTATAGGGTAAAACTTTGTGGCAGATGGGAGAGGATGATTGTAATGGTTGGTCCTACCAGAGCCTCTGGGGTAGGGAGGGGCTGCTTTCCAAGGTAAAGGGGCAGCTGGTCCTGGAGGACACGTGGCCAGGGGTTGATGAGCCAACAAAAATAATAGGTGTATCTTATTTTGTGTCTGGATATAACAGATCGTGATAACAAGAAACACATTTAGTGGCTTGTACATTCCTTCTTTGAGAACTGACTGACTTGGGCATATCTGAAGGACAGAACTTGGAGCACCAGCAGAGCTGGGTTGTCCCGGGTTCCACCAGAATTCCTGTGCCCCCAAGCCAGGCACAGGAATTGGGGAACCCGAACCAGGCAAAGGAGATGGCCACGGGCCTGGGGACACCTCAGCCCTGTGCTTGGACATTCATCCTGGCTCCCACGTTCCTCAGCACAGGCACCTGGTTCCTTCCTGGGCTCCGGTTCCCTGGACCTTTTATCTAGAGTTAATGGACATGCCCTCGGTGTTCCCAGCACCTGGACTCACAGGGAGCAGAAGGGTGGAGCTCCAGGAGGATCTGAGGCTGCGCTGTGCAGGGCCCGCCTCTCTCCATCCTGGGTACCTGGGGTCTCCAGGCCACAGGTGAGGAGTAGAGAGGTTCCCAAGGCCCTACCTCTCTGTCCCTGAACCCTATTGAGGAGGGAAGGCTGCGGAGCAGCAGGGTTGCCCCAGCCCCTTTCAGTTCTGGGGTAACTACAACTTGGAAGCCACAGTCAATTTAGTTAGAACTAAAAAAGTCCCACCATCTAATGCTCAGCCACATGGGGCAGGCTCCACACCTCTCTGGCAGCCACATGGCTTCCAAAGTTCTGTGCTCCAGTCCTCATATGAGGGGAGGGGAAACTCTTCCTTAGTCCCCCTCCTTAACCACAGAATCCACCCTGATTGGACCAGGTGAGTCATGTGCTCATCCCCGAGCCAATCCTGTTGCAAGGAATAGATAGTTTTGCTGATTGGTTGGGCCCGAGTCCTGTGCCCTCTCTTGAACCAATCACCATCCCTAGGGGCAACATGGTGCTGTGATTGGCTAGCCCTCAGTCACGTGCTGCACCCAAATACCTGGGCCAGACCAGCAGGAAGAGATCCTGGGAAGAAACGTGGTCACATGACCAGAAGACCACTCAGGACATGAATACTGGGTGGCTGGGACCATAGCCACGCCCATGGCCCACCCCACGGCCGTCTCACCTCCCACCTCTGGTTAATCCTAGACTCCCTGCCGGGTGATGGCCGTGCTTCTACACTACTTCTTCCTGAGTACCTTCACATGGATGCTGGTGGAGGGGCTGCATCTCTACAGCATGGTGATCAAGGTCTTCGGGTCGGAGGACAGCAAACACCGTTACTACTATGGGATGGGATGGGGTAGGTGGGATTGCGGGGCAGGAGGGGTAGGTGGGGATGGGGCAGGTAGGACAGGATGAGACAGTTGGAAGTGGGGGACAGAAGGGGCAGGCGGGGATGGGGAGAGGTGGGAATGGGGTTTGATAGAATGGGACAGGGAAGATGTGCTTTCAGCTTCATATCAGCCTTCTTGGTGCTTCCTACAGACCCAGATAGGAGGGAGAATCCACTGCCTAATCAGAGGCAAAAATTCCACATCACTTGGAAACACTTCCAACATTCCTGACTTGATTTTCATCAATTTTGGTGATCTGCAAAGAACTAACTTTTGGTTTTATTGATTTTTTTTATGTTTTTTCTGTTGTCTATTTCTTTAATTTCTGTTTTAATCTTACTTCCTTTCTTCTGTGCATTTTAGCTTTAGTTTCTTCTTTTCCAGTGTGTTGAAGTGAAAGTCGAGGTTACTGAGTTGAGATCTTCTTTTTTAATACAGGCACGTATAGATTTCCCTCTACCCACCGCTTTAGCTGCATGCTGTATGTTTTGTTTGTGTCTTCATTTCAAATTCATCTCAAATTATTTTCAAATTTAGTTCTTGATTTTTATTTGACCCATTTATTATTTGTGTTGTTTTATTTCTACATATTTGTGAGTTTCTCACTTTTTCTACTATTGGTATCTAATTTTATTTCATTGTGGAAACAACATATTTTGTATGATTTCAGTCCTTTTAAATATATTAAGGTTTGTTTATGCCTTTGTAAGTGTCTGTCCTGGAAAGTGTTCCCTGTGCCCTTGAGAGGAATGTGTATTCTGCCGTGGGATGCAGTGGTCTGCAGACACCTGCTAGGCCTACGTTGGTTTGTAGTGTTGTTCAAGCCTTCTGTTTCCTCGTCGATCTTTTTTCTAGTTTTCTGTTACTGAAGTTGTATTGTCTGTTTCTCCCTTCCGTTTGTTGGTTCCGTTTCCTGTCGCTTGGGGTTCTGTTTTTAGGTACACGTTTGTTTATACTTACATCTTTCTGATGAATTGACCCTTTTATATTTATAAAATATCTCTTCATCTCTAGTAATAGCTTTTGCTTTAGAGTCTGTTTGTCCCGTGCGATTAGTAGAGCCACTCCAGCTTCCTTGCAGTGGCTGTTTGCAGAGTATACATATTTTCCATCCTTTCGCTTTCCACTTGTTTGTATCTTTGAATCTAAGGTGTGTCTCCTGTAAACAGAATACAATTGGATTTTTAAAATTGTCTGGCAGTTTCCCGCCTTTTGGCTGGGTCATTAATGCTTTCACCTGTCATGTTATCATACATATGGTGGATTTGTATCAACGGTTTTTCTCCTTGTTTTCTGTGTGTCTCCTGTCTGTTTTGTTTCTCTGGTCTTCCTTTACTTCTTTCTTTTCAATTAAGCGAATATTTCCTGGTGTAACACTTACATTCTCTGAATGTTTTTTTTTACTTTTTTGGTTATTTTCTTAATGATTGACCTAATGCTTACTGTATTCCTCTTAGAATATTAAAATCTATATAACCTTTACTTTAATCTTATATCTTTTAAAGAAGCCAGGATTAAAAAGGAGAGCAAGTACATATTGAGGATTTGTTATATTAACCTCCTTATTTACTATTTCTGGTTCTCTGTATTTTTTCCTGTGAATTTGACTTACCATCTGGCATTGTTGCTTGCTGTGTGTATATATGTTTGTGTGTGTGTTGAGATTACTTTTTGGGTCATTTGCTTTCAGCCTGGAGAATTTCTTCGTTATTTTTTGTAAGGTATGTCTGCTAGCAACAGATTCAGTTGTTGTTTATCTGGAAATGTCTTTATTTCACCTTCATTTTTAAAAAGTGGTTTTTCTAGAGATAAGATTCTTTTTTGCTTTTAGTTCTTTGATTATGTCACCTCACTGCCTTCTGGCTCTGTTGTTTCTCATAATAAGTCAAAACCTAATTTTACTGGGGCCCCTTGTGTTTGAAGAATTATTTTTCTTTTGATTCTTTCAAGACTTCCTCTTTGCATTTGTCTCTCAGCATTTTAACTCTGATGTGTCTGGTGTATATCGCATTGTGTTTACCCTTTTTTTTTTTTTTGAGACAGGGTCTCAGTCACTCAGGGTGGAGTGCAGTGGCACCATCTCGGCTCACTGCAACCTCCACCTCCCAGGCTCAAGCGATGCTTCCACGTCACCCTCTTGAGTAGCTGGGATCACAGGCACACGCCACCACGCCTGGCTAATTTTTGTATTTCTGTAGAGACACAGTTTCTCCATGTTGCCCAGGCTAGTCCTGAACTTTGGGCACAAGCAGTCCGCCCACTTCAGCCTCCAAAGGGCTGGGATTAGGCGTCAGCCACTACGCTTGGCCCACTTTGTGGTGTTTATTGAGCTTCTTAGATGTGTAGATTAATACTTTTCATCAAATTTGGGAAAATTTCAGCCATTATTTACTGAAGTACTTTTGACATTCCTTTCTCCCTCTCCTCTCTTCTAATATTCCCCTTAGGAATAGGTTGGTGCTTGATGGTGTTGCACATTTCTCCGAGGCTCTATTGATTTTTCCTCAGTCGTTTTTCTCTTTGTTCTTCAAATTGCATAATCTTTCTCCATCTCTTCAAGTTCACTGATTCTTCTGCCAGTTTGGATCTATTTTGGAACCCCTCTAGTGGATTTTTAAAATTTCAATTATTACACTTTACAACTTTTTTTTTTAATGTGATCTCTTTATTGCTCTTCTGTATTTGATGAGACTTGGCCATTATGCATTGTCCTTTACCTTTTCAATGATAGTTTCATTTAGTTCCTTGAACATACTTATAATGATTGCTTTAAAGTCTTTTTTTGTTGTTAAATATGACAGCTGAGCCTTCTCACAGGCAGTTTCTGTTGCCTGTTTTTTTTCCCCCTGTGTATGTGTCACACTCTCTGGTTTCTTTGTGTATCTGGTAGTTTTTTGTTGAAGACTCGTCGTCTTAGATGATACGTTGTAGCCACCTTGATACTGATTCCTTCCTTCCATGGCTCCTCCTTGCTTGCTTTTGTATATGTTTAGTACCTTGGCTGGACTATTTAGCCAAGTCTGTTTCCCTTGGTATGACGGTGAGTCCTCTGACCTCACTCCCCAGAGGGCAGTCTTAGGCATGTGCAGTCACCCCAGGATGACAGTGGTTTCAGCAGGGCTCTGTTGGTGTCTTTCCATGGCCTCTCTAACACCATCTGTGAGGTTCCACTCATTGCCAGCCTACGACTCTGTTTCCAGCACCAGCTTGAGGTACATGCTGCTCCACAGCTTCATCTAATTAAATCCAGGCCCCTTTGTAGGGCTGTTTTTGAGGCCAGTCTTGAGGTTTGTTCTGACCTCAGGAAGGCTCTCCTGAGCTGTCTTTTCCCTGGCTGGCTCCAGTAATGCAGCTGGAATATAGTTTATCCTGGTGTTGTCATGGAGGCACCAGCCTTGTCTTCATTCCCTACTGCAAAGGCTCCATTCTTTCCCAGACTACCCTTAGGCTTGAACTTCTCCACTCTGTTTCAAATCAGTTCCCATGGGAGGCACTTTGGAGTTCTCTATTCTAATGGGTAGCTTCCTTTCCTGGGAAGAATTCCTGAGGCATTGCTCTGGAGCTGGGGGCAGGGACAGTGACTCACTTGTGGAGTAACATGTTTGCCTCTCATGCAGGGCACTGCGTGGGGGGAAGTAGCGTCAAATCTTCAGAGCTTGTCTCTCCCAGTGTAGAACCCCTGCCCTATGAGTCAGCAGAGATGAGGGCAGTGAGGCCCTAGTGTTCTGAGCTTGCCACACCTGGACAGGCCCTGGATACTATGAGTTGGAGGAGGAAGGGAGTCCCAGCCTTTCAGCTGCTTTTACCTGGAGTGGAGCTTCTATTGCACAGAGTTGAGGGGAACGAGAAATGCAGGCAGCCTTCCCCCACCTGCCCCAGCCTGGGGAGATACCGTAGCCCTGGCCTGGGAGCTGGACGGAGCAGCGCCCTGTCTTTTTGCGCACACCTACTTGGAGCGGAGCCTCTCTCACACCGAGCTGGGCAGGGAAGCAGGTTTTGGCTGAAGTGCCATAGACTCAGTCTTCTGAACAAGATTTAGTAGATTTTCTTGAGCAAATTTTTTTAACTTACTGTATACCCTTAGGAAAATGTACAGAGACTTTACATGATTATGTTTTTTAAAACTGTTTCTTTTTCAGTGATAGCTGTCTCACTGGGGGAGGGTCTACTGAGAGACTTGTGCTGTCCTTCTGGAAGTCAGCTCCCAAGTGACGGGGCTTCTTTCTGAGCTTTGCCCTTGCCCATCCCAGGGAGTCCCAGTCAGCATGGAGGCACTGGGCCAGGCTGTGCATTGACATCTCGCATTCTTGCAATGGTTGTGAAACATTGACCAGATACGAGGCACCTGCTACTTGTTTCAAATACATTTAATTTTCACTGTCCTCATTATGCAAGTAGCAGGCAAACAAGCTTACTTTGTGCTTTGAGTTGGCAAATGTAATTTATTTGAGGATTAAGTGGAGGTAAACTGTGCTCCCCTCGTGGCTCCCTGAGGAGACTGAAGAGGGCACATGGGCAGCCACCTCCAGACTGCTGCTGGCCACGCGGGGATCTCCCCTAGTCACCACGGATGTCCTGTGTCCCACCTCGATGCTCACGCTGCATCATCATCAGGAGGATGCTTTTCACACGCTGGTCCTGAGGCCAGTGTCCTCTGCCCCTCCCTCCCGGTCACACGTGACCTGCTTCTTCGGGCCTCTGTGATGTTCCAGAGAGTTGCTCCCTCCAACAATTTAGAGGATGATATGTGGCCAACCTAGTTTCTTTATGGATACAGTCATGTAATTTAGAGGCATATGTGCATGTGTGCGTGCACACACACCCACTCTCCATAAGCCGTAGCAAAGACAGTTGGGGCGAACAAAGTGTCTGTAGGATTTGTTGCTAAAGTGAGAGGAATCTCTTGAGTGGAGCTGTCTGTGTCACCGATAGAATGGGGTTGGGGTGTGTGACCGAAAGTGAATCTAAGCCAAACCAACCCAGCCTGGAAGGACATTTGATTTGATCTGCACAGTGCTGGAGAGAAAAACGAATTGTTTGCCGACGTTTTCAGATGGAGGAATTTTACACAAGCTCGCAAAGTTCTTTTGAAAAATGAGGAGATCTAGCACCCTGAGTTTGTATTCCTCCTAGACAACGGTGGCTGGAACTGCGGTTTCTGCTACCCATGCGGCCCCAGTAGGAGACTGAGCTTGTAGCCCCTGACACAGCTCTCTGCAAATGGAGCGCTGGCTGGTTCTGTGAGTCCTGCAACCTCCATCTATCTCCCTGTCGGCTTTCCCTTAATTAATTTCATCAGGAGTCCAGGAACTGTGTCTTTCATTCCAAATGGGTTGGAGCTGACTATGAGCCAAAGTTGCGGGGTCTGCAGGCAGTTGGGCTTTCTCGACCTTCAGTTTTTAATTAAGGAGCTGAGGCCCACCCAGAGCATGGCGGGGGGAGCCCTTGGGAGAGTGGCTTCTTCCTGCAGATTTCACCCTGGCCTTAATCTAGTTCTCAAGCAATATTAATTTCTGGAAACCCAGAGACTGTTCTGAAGCTGACGGGGCAGGTGGGGGAGGCATCATATCCACATCTTACCTTGTCGTGTGGTTGATTGCCAGACTTGTGCTAGGAACTATGAAGGGAGGGACAGATAACCTCTTTCCTCAAGGAGCTCACAAGGAAGCCAAGAGAGCAGAGGGACAAGCATTAGAGAGGCAGACAGGCAACTCTGATCACAAACTCAGAGGTGAAGGAGTGTAACTGTTTTATTTTTCTTTATTGCAACTTAGTTTCTTTTGTAAGCTCCTATTCCTTGGGAGCGAAACTGAATCTTAGTTAATTCTGGGTCCCACTTTTCTCTGAAGCTGCAAGTTCATTCCAGGGAGATTGCATAATGCCAGGATCATAGGAAGGGTGTCAGTCAGGGTGGGCTGGCAATGCTGCGGTAACAAGCAGCTTCCATCCGTCCTTGATTTAAAGAACAAACGTCATTTTCCTGTGCACACTGCGTGTCCACGGTGACCAGTGGTGGTGAACAGTCATGGGCCCAGGCTGACGGAGACGGCACTGCCTTGAGCCATTGCTGAATGCTGTGCAAGGGAAGGGGACAGAGAGGAAACTGGACTGGAAATCAAGTGCTCAGCCTCTAAGACATGTGTCCCCTCTGTACCCAACTCAGTGCCCAGAACCAGCCTGTGGCCTCCAGAGCCCCGAGGGGCAGGGCGCGGACCTCCCCCTGTGCCCACATGTGAGGCATCTGGAAATATGTGGTAGCAGTGACTTCACAGTTCTGGTTTTGTCATCTCTCTACCCTCTCTGTCGAGACGCCTTCCCCCTGCAGCCATCTTCTGAGGCCTTTGCTTCACTCACCTTGGTTCATCTCTCACAACACATGCTCCTCACCTGCTCCTGAATCATAGGGGCAGATGCCAAGGACAAAATTGGCCTAGTCCCTCTGAAGGTCACCGTGTTGCAAAGAGGAGCACACAAAGTACATGTCTGTGATGACAGGGCCAGAGACTTCAGATTGCCTGCAGATGTTCCAGGTCTGCCCGGGTCACTGGGGCGAGAGTTTCAGATGACAGTAATTGTGGGAAGGGTGAAGTCTGAGCTGATTGATGGTAGAGGTCATTGCAGGATTAGCTTCATCATCGAGGGGCTCAGCATTCACAGACAGCTCATGTCATCCTCATGTCCCAGTGAGGAAGCACTCATTACATTCCCACAGTGACAGCACAGTTTGGCTGGTTCCTTGCGGCTGCACAGCTGGTCCTGGGTGGCCCCAGGAATAGAACTGGGTGTCATCTGGCCCCAAAGCCCACGCTTTTCCCACTCACTGTCTTCTCCATCCGCTGCCCCTCTCCTTATCCTCCCACTTAGGAATCTTTTCTTCTTAAAAAGCCCCACACACTCACCCAGACATCATGGCTTCTGCAGCTTGTTTTGGAGAAAGCAGACAGTGGGGCCCACCCTGTTCTCAGACAGACCCTTTGTCCTTCGCCTCTGCTGGACACGGGTAGATGCAGGGGAAGAAATGGCAGGGGAGCCCACATAGGGAAACTCAAAGTGACAGGGTAACAAAGGCCCACAGTCACTCCTGGGCCCCAACGGTGTACCTCTTCCAGAGGCCACCTGTCTCCTTCTGGACAACTTTATTACCCAGACATTCTGTAATGCATTTAAATCGTTTTGACATTTAAAACAAAATATTTCAGAGACAAGGCTGTCCAGGAAATGTCTTTCCAGGGTAATTACCTTAAAACCCCAACCCTGATGTTTGGAAGGGCAGGCATGGCATGGACTCTGCCCCCAGAGGGCACTGGAGGACCATGGCCTGGAGGCACTTGGGCCAGTGCCAGCAGCCGTGAGTGGGTGCCAGGAGCCACCTTCCCCTCCTACTCCTTCCTTCTAGAGAAATCTCCCAGAACCTGTGTGACCTCAGCCACCGAGGCACAGAGAGCTGCATGCTCTTCGTGTGCTTCTGTCCCCCACCATGCTATCCCAGGAATGCGAGATGTGTGGTTTCCTCATCAGGAGCTGCTGCCCCCATCCCCACCCTGCTATCCCGGGAATGCGAGACGCAGGGTTTCCTCATAAGGAGCTGCTGCTCCCATCCCCCAGCCTGCTGTCCCAGGAACTCGAGGTGTGTGGTTCCCCTCATCAGGAGCTGCTGCTCCCATCCCCCACCCTGCTATCCCAGGAATGCGAGATGCAGGGTTTCCTCATCAGGAGCTGCTGCTCCCATCCCCCAGCCTGCTGTCCCAGGAACTCGAGATGTGTGGTTTCCCTCATCAGGAGCTGCTGCTCTGGAGCATCCTCCTGGGGGAAAGGTTCAGGGGTACAGTAAGGAGCTGGCCCTTTGCAGTCTCTCCATCTCTCTCTCATCCTTCCTGCAGAGGAAGGCTGCTGTGTTCAGGGTAGCTGCACCAGAGCAGTCCCTGTGGATGATGCCCCACTTTCTGAGTAGCCAGAAGTATGTTCTTTTCAGAAACAGATTCCCATTCTGCAGGATCTGTTTCAACGCTCACATATGCATGTGGTAGCAGAGTCATGTTTCCAGACAAACTCCATGGATGGCTGAGCTTGGGAAATGTTGTAATGTGATCTTCCTTTTGGAGAGTCATAGGACACATTAGCCTACAAAACCTCTGCACTTTAAAAGTGAAAGTAGAGGCCAGTTCAGATTTGGGGTAAGTCAGTTTTAAAAAGTGCTTTGACCACAGAGTGTTTTGATTGCAGAATGACGAAGCTCTGGGGACTTCTGTAATCCAGATGCTTTCTACCTCATTTGTGGACCTCCCTCTGTCCCCACCCCCAGAGTTTCAGTTGGCTTTGTAAAATATTAAACACATTTAATTTGTCACACTGAGTTTCAAGTAATAGAAATCCAACTTGAACTGCCTAAGACAAAAGGGAATGTAATGGCTCATTTAACAAAAAGTCCTAAGATGTCGGACTTCAGATACGGCTTCACCCATGAGCGTAAGTAATAGAATCAAGATTGTGTCTTCTTTTCCGTCTCTCAGATCTGGTCTCCTCTGTGTTGGAGCCATGCACTATCTCATGGTGCCAGAATGGCAGCCTGGACCCCCAGGCTTCCTGACATCCTTATGCTTTTAGGGGCTTGGTGGAAAACAGAGGTTGTTCTTAGCAGTTTCGAAGAAGCTCTTGATGGAGTTTCATTGGGCCAGCCAGGGTCACATGCTCATCTCTGAACCAATAGCTGTGGCTGGGGGATTTGATGTTCCAGTTAGCCAGTCCTGAGTCACAGGCCTAAGAGCCAGGAGAAACCAGCCCAGCTGGACCTCATGGAAAGATGGAGTGTGATGGGTTCCCTAAGGAAATTATGGGCTCAAATACTAGAAAGCAGACTGTGTACGTGGCAAAGTCAGCCATGTCAGATGTCCCCTCAGTCCCAGCTGATCTCCCCTTTCCCCCCACTGCTCTAGAACAGGAATTCAGCCAACACTATGGACACTTGGACTGGGTAACTCTTGTGGGGCAGTCTTGTGCATTGTAGGGTGTTTAGCAGAATCCCTGGCCTCTGCCTGCCTGATTCCATCCCGTTAGGACAACCCTAGATGACTTGAGCCATTGCCAGTTGTGTCTTGTGGAGCCACCAAGCTGAGCTTCCCTTCCTGCTGGTCATAATGCCACATCTCACCCACATTGTTTTAATGAAGACACACACTTTCTTGTCTAGTATATAAGTGTGAGCATGTGAGTATGGTGTGAATGTCTGTTATTCCTTTATTTAGAGGATAGGGGCTGTTCTGCGTCCCAACAATTAGCACATAGTTCCCTCTCTGTGTACATATATCAGGTGTAAAAGGAATGAAGAAAGGGAGAGAGGGAGGGAGAGAAGAAACTGGAGCAAGCGAACATGATCTTCTCTGCTCTTCTGCAGGTTTTCCTCTTCTCATCTGCATCATCTCACTGTCGTTTGCCATGGACAGTTACGGAACAAGCAACAAGTAAGTGCAGGGCTTTGCCTTGCTTTCGGCAGCCTTCCCTGGAACAGGCTGCTGTGAGGAGCCCCGTAGCTCTTGCCTTCCTGTGCTGTTCTGGGTGCAGGGGTGCTGTGCAAAGCTGGCTCTCACAAGCCCACCCAGTGAGAAAATCATGGTCCAGGGGAGAGGGAGAACAAACCAGCTGTGCCCTGGAGAGTTCTCAGCTGTGGAACTAGCAACAAAGACCACAGAGCACCTCTAGGAATAGCAGGGAGGCTGGTAGGAGTTTCTGCTTGGAAATTTTTCACCCATGTCGTCTTCCCAGACACAGTTCTGGTCATCTGTGGAGGCTAAATTGTGACCCTATCACCCTTTCTTGGGGTGGTCAGCAAGGGCCCCGTGTATACCATGTGCCCAGTAACTGACAGTGGAGCAAGTCCATGCATGCTGGAGTAAGCGCAGTCTGCTGGGGTGCCAGGCAGGTGGTCTTGAGGCTCCCCGTTGCTTGAGTAGTAGGGGATGGACCTTATGATGTCCAGAATCTCCTGCTGCCACTTGAAATGCAGCTCATGGGTCCACAGTCGTGTCAGGAAGAGGATGGGATGGTGCTGTGTGACCAGGTCAGCTGTTCAAGTTCTAGAAATACGATTTTCTTTCTTTACAAGAAAAAGAGCTTTCACTCAGATAAATGTCTCTTGGAAGCTGCTGCCTATTCTAGCCAAGCTGAAGAACCACTGTGCGAAAAAATGGAAGATAAATATTGGTGGTGCTTACAAACAGAAAGGAAGTCAGGCATTTTCACAAGCTTCGAGATGAGACAATAGTTCAGCCGAATAGTGAAACCGGGAGAAATCCAGCCTTTTCTGCTTTGCTGCAAGTTTCCTGAATGCGAAGCATTTACAGAAGGCAGGTCTGAGCGCACATTGAAACGAGCGGTTATGCAGAACACTGACCCGGCCTGCTCCGTTCATTCTGGATGCCGTTACAAGTTGAGGGACTAATTAGAAGAAAAATGTTCTCCTCAAACAGCTCAATGGCATTTGTTCCCTTTTATCCCATCTGGAGCTTGGGGCTGCTGGGCTCACCCACAGTCCTGAGTCCCAGGGTCTGACTCGAATCTAAGCCTTTTCCCCCACTGTCATGCCAGAAAGCCAGGCAGCACCAGCCAGGTATGGGAGGCTCGCTGGGTTTCTGAACAGGGTAGGGTATCTATCAGAGCCCCTCAGCGACTTACCATTCTGCATGAAATGCTGGAAAGCACAGTCTCTCTCTGTGCAGAAGCATCCCACTCTCCAGAGAGCCTGGTTTGAATCGCACCTTTGCAGAGGTACCATTCAGACTTGCTGTGCATTTTTCTTTTAAACAGTGCATCCTCGGGTGAGAGGTTTCTCCTGTCTGTGCTCTGGGTGTGCAGCCACGAATGAGCCTCTTGCAGGTGCTGTCACTTGTTTTGGGGCATTTACTGTCTCCTGGTCTGGGAGGCTTCATGGGAGGAATGAGGACAGGGAGGCAGTGTGCCCACGGCGATCTCTGAAGTCACCTGAGCTTTTTCGGGCTCAGATTCCTCATCTGTAGGATGGGCGTGATCACAGCACCCACCTCAGGGGCAGCATAGGATTAAATGAGATGATAGAGTTTGATGTGCTGTGGGGCAGACCTGCTGCTCAGCGAGCCGTCACTGACGGAGTGAAATGAGCCAGCCCCAGGGAGACACCACGTTGTGTGCTAGTGAGGACTGCACCACGTACCTGTCCAGATCCAATTAAAGGCACCCCAGTGCCCTGGGAAACACTGTCTCAGGAGTCAAGAAGATGAGATGTCCTAGGGAATCTTAGGCTCTTGACAGTTTCCTCTCCATAGGCTCTGGAGATGAAACTGTGAAGGAGCTGGCTTTTTTTGCCTGAGTTCTGGGGGTCACTTCTCAGAAGCCAGATCCTCAAACTGGACCCTCCGCTCAGGACATCAGAGCAGTCACCAGGACCTTCTGGAACCTTTCCTCTGAGTTGGAGGGCACTGAGGGAGTGTAACACCCTGAGCTTGGGGCATATGGGAATGGGCGTGCACTGCGTCCCTGACGCCTCGTCGGTACAGTCATCCCTCATGGAAGGCCCCTGTTGGGTCATGTTTGAAGTGCTCTGCAGGAAGGCCGGTTCCCAGCAAAGGTTTATTTCTCTTCATAATGAAATTAAAATCTATTTTGGATTTTGGCTAAACTCTCCAGAGGTTGCTGTCGTGGTCTGCAAACCTGGAAAATCCTTTCCAAGAATGAGACGTGGAATCATCATGGATAAAAATACGTTTGCAGGGATTAGGAATGTTGTATGACTGTGCCCCTAGGTGAACCCTGTGGCTGAGAAAGCACCTTAGCAACTACTTTTGAATAAAGGTACGCTGGGCAGGCACAACGAGGTTGTCCAAGTAACGGCTCTGCTTCCCTCCGCAGTTGCTGGCTGTCGCTGAGGAGTGGCGCCATCTGGGCCTTTGTAGCCCCTGCCCTGTTTGTGATTGTGGTATGTTTCCTGTCCTTGTGGGTGCACAGCAGGTCTGGGGAGGGTCAGGAGGAGAGGGCGCGGGGCTCTGGAGATGGCACAGGGCTCCTCGAGGAGCTTCTGAAGGATGCAGTGTCATTCCTCGGTCACTCCTCACTAGGGCTCCTCTGGGCCAGTGACTCAGCGTCTTATTTCCTTGAATGTTCAGGAAGGAAGAGCTTTCCAGGCGGGTCAATTCAAGGCCCTAGGGCTCTTCCAGGTGAGGTGGCAGGTGCAGGCACACCCACCCTGAGAATAGCATGGGCGAGAGCTGGCCCTTCCCCATCCTCCAGCGCCTTCTCACCCGCAGGCTCGCTCCTTGCTCGGCAGTCACCAGGACTGCAAGGCTGCAGAGGGGGAATCCCAGCAGAGCTTCCTGGGAACCACACATAACAGTTACAGTGGTTTGCAAGTGACAGAAAACCCAACTCAGAGTTTGTTGTTGTTTTTCTGAGATGGAGTCTTGCTCTGTCACCCGGGCTGGAGTGCAGTAGTGCAGTCTCAGCTCACCACTACCTCCACCTCTCAGGTTCAAGCGATTCTCCTGCCTGAGCCTCCTGAGTAGCTGGGATTATAGGTGCCAGCCACAACACCCGGTTTTTTTTTGCGGGGGATGGAGTTTTCCTCTTGTTGCCCTGGCTGGAGTGCAATGGTGCGATCTCGGCTCACTGCAACCTCTGCCTCCAGGCATTGAGCGATTCTCCTGCCTCAGCCTCCTGAGTAGCTGGGATTACAGTTGCCAGCCACCACACCCGGCTAATTTTTTGGGGGTGCCCAGGCTGGCGTGCAGTGGTGCAATCTCGGCTCACTGCAACCTCTGTCCCCGATGTTCAAGTGATTCTCCTGCCTCAGCCTCCCGAGTAGCTGGTATTACAAGCATGTGCCACCGTGCCCAACTAATTTTGTATTTTTAGTAGAGACAGGGTTTCTCCATGTTGGTCAGGCTGGTCTCGAACTCCTGGCCTCAGGTGATCCGCCCTCCTTGGCCTCCCAAAGTGCTGGGATTACAGGCATGAGCCACTGCGCCCGGCCTCAGTTCAGAGTTTAAACACATATAGGGATTTACCACTCCTGAGTCAGGACCATCTGTGGGGAGGCTGGGCCCAGAGCTCCTGTGCATGTGCGCTAGGATGGGGCTCCTCTTTCATGTTCTCTGCCTCCCAGGATGAGATGGAGGCTTTTTCCCAGCAGTCCCAGCGCAGGTCCCAGGGCTGGTTCTCAGTGGCCGTCGTGAGTCATGTGTGTGTCTCAGAACCAATCAGGGAAGTGGGATGGAGTTGAATGATTGCTCAGGTCTGCCTCACATGACTTCCTTGCGCAGTTAGCATGGTGAACCCCAGGAGCTGCGGGCCTGCTGGGGTCCTGGTCAGAGGGGTGACCTCAGCAGAGCCTGCGCTTTCTCTCTGCGCCTCCACGTCCCTTTCTCTGAGGGCCTCGGCTGCACATCCTGGCCCAGGCTTCCCCTCTGCAGGTTGGGCCAGGGCCCCGCAGTGAACTGGTGCGGCTCCCTGGGCTGAGTGAGGGCCGTCAGGGGCCCTGGGGCGTCCAGCGGGGCACCACCAGCGGAGGGGCGGGAATCTGTGCAAGCAGAGCAGGTCGCAGGGGAAAGGCTTGTGGCATCAGAGCCTCCCTCACGGCGTCTGCAGAGCTCCCAGCAGGGCTGGTTTTTCTTTCAGCGAATCGCTGTCAGCTGCAGCGAGGACGCCTTTGGGTCTGTGCAGTTGAGCTCCTCATGCCCAGGGGCTGCAGCGCCTCCCCGGGGCTGCCTAAGGATCACCTGCCATCGCTTTATCAACTCAACCCTTTAAAGAGTGACAGAGCCTTTAGTGAGAGGTTCTCGCGCTCCCTGGAGGTCTGGGAGGACCGTTAATTTTGTCAACCAAAATGCAAAAACGCTTTTGGAACAGACTCCCAGCCCCTCAGTCATCAAACTCCTGGCCAGAGCATGGCCAGCTGGGGAGGGGCTTTAAAGGACCTTTAGTGACAGAGGGTGTGAGGGGGAAGTCGTATTCAAGTCTGCTGTTCCCTGTTCTCCCTTTCTGTCTGCTGACTTAAACCCTCTAGAACCGCAGGGCCCGGGCAGAATAGGCCCGTGTGTTAGACGCTGCCCTGGTCATCTGGCTTTGTGTCTGACCGTGGTCAGTGACAGCTGGGGTTCTAAGGTGGCTGTGCCTGGCTCCTTCACCACCCACACGGCATGGGGCCCAGCACCAGGAACCCAGCACCCCTGTGTCTCCCAGCTTCACTAGAGTCCCTTTTGTCGTTCCTGAGGGAACATTACCTCCAGGGCCTCACCCCGACCCCACTCCTTGTTGTCAGTGGCCCTCAATCCTGGGGGACAAAATGAGTCCTCCTCAAACTCATTACATTATTGAATTACCTGGGAGTTTTTTGTTTTTGTTTTTTGAGACAGTCTTTCCTCTGTTGCCTGAGCCGGAGTGCAGTGGCACGATCTCGGCTCACTGCAACCTCTGCCTCTCGGGTTCAAGCGATTCTCCTGCCTCAACCTCCTGAGTAGCTGGGACTGCAGGCAGGTGTCACCACGCCCAGCTAATGTTTGTATTTTTAGTAGAGATGGGGTTTCTCCATGTTGGCCAGGCTGGTCTCAATCTCCTGACCTCAGGTGATCCACTCTCCTTGGCCTCCCAAAGTGTTGGGATTGCAGGCATGAGCCACTTCCCTGGCCCTGGGAAGCTTTAAAAGTATTCCTACCTAAGCTCCACCCCCTGAGGTTTCAGCTTCATGGCCTTTAGAATCTCCCAGGTGATTCTCACATGCAGCTGGCTTGAGGTCCTTGTGCCCTCCTGGGACGTTGGTAGCAGCAGGCAGTTTAGAAGGGAGGCAAGAGCAGCCTTAAAAGATTCCAGGGTCAAGTGCAGAGGCCGGCAGACTGCAGCAGTGTAGCCTACCTCCTTCTGCACATCACGTTTTCTTGGCCCACAGCCACGTCCGTTGATTTGCACATTACCTGTGGCTGCTTTCAGGCTGCAGCGGCTGAGCGGAATAGTTACAGCAAAGACTGCGTGGCCTGCAAAGCTGAAAATGCTAACTGCCTCTTGGCAGAAGGCATATCAACCTCTGGGCCTGGGGGGACCATGGAGGTTCCAGCCGACCCCTGCAGGGAGTGCCGTGGTGGAGGGGTGGGGGTCTTGTTCCTCTTACTTCCTCAGAGGATCCCAGGGTTTGTGCCGTTTGGGTCAATTCCTCATTCACCCGCAAGTCCTCGGCCTTATTTCCAGGTGAAGAAAGCAGGTTTTGGGATAACATACTGCTTGACCTCATTTGTGTAAAGGTGGAAAACTCTCTCTGGATACACACTCATATGTGAACATATAACTGAATAAGAAAATGCCTGGACAGAGCACACAGAATAATGGTTCCCTAAGGAGAGATTTGGGTTTGGGGAGTGTATGCTTCAAGATTATATGCATCTAAAAACACCCACGTATTGCTTGCCTAATTTGAAAATTAAAAACTTTCAGGAAGCTGTACGTTTGCATTAGGACACACGGTTTCCCTGTGTCCTGGCGGGTTTCATCCTCAAGAGGCACGAACCTAGCAGACAGTAAAGCGTCACTGTGGGGCCTGCCGGGCCTCGGGTTGAGGAGAAAAGGGCAGAGACGAGCCACTTAGTAACAATCCCCAGCAGGCATCTGCTGCCAAACACACACACTGCCGCTGCCCCTTCTCAAACTGTTCTCTGCTGTAAGGCAGGGAAATGACTTTCCATTTGCCCTGCGATTCCAGTTACACAGAATGCGAATGTGCCGATAGGCGGGCATTCCCTGGTGCCTTAGTCTCTAGGGCTGCCGTAACACAGGACCACAGGCTGTGTGGCTTAAACAAAATAAATTATTTTCTCACAGTTTTGGAAGCTAGAAGTCCAAGGTCGAGGTGTCACCAGGGTTGGTTTCTCCCAAGGCCTTGCTCCTTAGGTCACAGATAACTGTCTTTTCCCTGTGTACTCACTCACATGGTTTTCCCCTTGGTACGTGTCTGCATCTTAATCTCCTCTTAAAATAAGTGACTGTCATAAGCCACTCATTGGATTAAAGCTCACCCTAGTGACCTCATTTTAACATAATTACTTCTTTAAAGCACCTATCTCCATATGGTCTCGTTCTTAGGTACAGAGGCTAAGGGCTTCAACATGAATTTGAGGCGCCACAGTTGAGCCCATAACACCTGATTTTTCAGAAGCTATAGAGCCTAGACACCCTGTTCCCCCAAAGAACAGGGGCTCCGTGGGTGTCAGGGGCACTTTAGCCTGAGCCTTCAAAATGGCTTGTTCTGTGCTGGCCCCACCAGGTCTGTGGAAGAGGAGGAGTCTCTTTGATTTAAAATCTTTGTCTCCCTTGGGGAGAAGCCAGGGTAGGTATTTGTCTGCATAGAGACAGATACAGATATGGTTATAGATATATATACAGAGGTATAGATGCAAATAGATACGTAGAGACAGGTACACAGATACAAACAGAGGTACAGATATAAATGCAGGCAGATACGTGGATCCAAATACAGACATACATACAGATGCATTGCTGTAGATGCGTAGATACAGATAAACATAGATGCAGATAGCTGCAGATGCTCCTGAACTGACAGTGGGACTAAGTCCTGATGAACTTACTATAAGCAGAAAATACCAGAAATTGAAAATGCCTAGTACATTTCACCTAAGAGCATCGTAGCTTAGCCTACCTCAGTCATTCTTGCAACTGTTATATTAGTTGGGCAAAATCATCTAATACAAAGCCTATTTATAATGCAATGTTGAATATGGAATGAAATTTATTGAATACTGGAAGTGAAAAACTAGTTGTGTAGATTTGCAGAGTACAGTTTTTACTGACGTGTAGTGCTTTCACACCACTGAAAAGTTGAAAAATTGTTACTCACACCTTCCTAAGTTAGGAACCGTCTGTAGATACATTTAGATACGATATATAGGTACAGATACCTAAAAACAGACAGACAGAGACATACTGCTTTGGTTTGAATGTTTCCCTCAAAGTTCATGTAGCTTGATTTCCAGGGCAGCAGTTCTGAGAGGTGGCACCATTAGGAGCTGATTAGGTCATGAGGGCTTTGCTCTTGTGGAGGAGTTAATGCTGCTGTTGTGGGGAGTGGGCTCATCATCAAAGGAGTGGGTTTCTGATTAAAAGATGAGTTTTGCCTCCTTCGGTCTCTCTTGCTCTCTTGCTCTTCTGACTTCTGCTGTGGGACGGTTCAGCAAGAAGGCCCTTACCAGATGCAGGCCCCTTGACCTCGGATTTCCCAGTTTCCCAAACTGTAAGAAATAAATCTCTGTTCTTTATAAATTACCCAGTCTGTGGTATTGTCATAGCAGCAGAAACAGACTGAGATACACACCGTTGTGTATACTACATATTTGTGTGTGTGTATATGTACCTGTATAGCCCTTTCATTGTGCAATAATGGTGTCCATCTCAGTTTTTTTTCACGAATAAACATTCTGGTGATAGACATTCTGAGCTGGGTCAAGAAACAGAACACCAGAATTCCTATGCAGTCCTGCCTCCTCCTCCCAGCAGAGGTCACTGCGACCTTGGCCTCAGCAGTAGCCACGATACCTTTGCTTTCTGCTTTTGCTGCCTCCCTGTGCATTCCTTTCTTTCCTCTGAAATGAGGCCTGTGGCTCATTTCTTTGACATCTGCCTTTAGTGGCTTGTTGCTGCTCTGCGCTTCCTTGCTGGCATACCCATGGCACTCACATTGTACTTGCCTCACCCCAGGGCATTTTCCCACTTGTAGTAAAGTGTGGGTGTACCATACGGCCAGGCATGGATGAGGGCGAGTTAAATGGAGTGAGGGGGGGCCAGGCCTGTTATGTTTTCATGAAATGTCAGATTTGTGCCATTTGCAGCCACAGTCCCCCACTTAAATGCACTGGTGCAGGATTGGAGGCCGTGGTGAGCTGCCCCTCCCCTTATGAAGCCACAGGAAGTGTGTCATCCTGATAAGATGGAAAAACTGTGCCTGGAAAATGAAACCAGACTGACCCAGGCTAAAAAAAAAAAAAAAAAAAAGACCCAGAAAAATCTTTGGAGAAAAAGGGAAGATGATGAATTCTGACAAGTAATAATGTGATCAGCTTAACTGTTATGAAACACTTAGAGTGGATCTTATGCACAGCAGTCAAGATAAAGGACTTGAAATCTCAAATTAATCACTTGTAGCATTTGCATATTGGCAAAACATTTTGCTGCAAGTTGATCATCCTTTCAGTGGCCTTGTCAGAAAAGTCCTGGGAACAGTCGTGTGTGCATGTCTCAGCTTTACAGACGAGAGAGGTCTGTGGCACAACCACACCTGATAGCCTCCAGCAGCAAAGCAGAGTGATGATGGGACCTCCAAGCTCATGGTGGGTGTTGGTTGTGATGGGATGCTGAGCTCATGTGGGGTGTTGTATGATGGGACCCTGAGCTCATGTGGTGTATTGGTTGTGATGGGCCCCTGAGCTCGTGGGATGTTGGTTGTGATGATACCCTGAGCTTATGTGGGGGCGTTGGTTGTACTGGGACCCTGAGCTCATGTGGGGTGTTGTGATGGGATTCTGAACTCATGTGGGGTGTTGTGATGAGATCCTGAGCTCATGTGGGGTGTTGTGATGGGACTCTGAGCTCATGTGGGGTGCTGGTTGATGGGACCCTGAGCTCATGTGGGGTGTTGTCGTGATGGGATTCTGAGTTCATGTGAGGTGTTGTTGTGATGAGATCCTGAGCTCATGTGGGGTGTTGTTGTGATGAGATCCTGAGCTCATGTGGGGTGTTGTTGTGATGGGATCCTGGGCTCATGTGGGGTGTTGTGATGGGATCCTGAGCTCATGTGAGGTGTTGGTTGTGATGGGACCCTGAGCTCATGTGACGTGTTGGTTGTGATGGGATTCTGGGCTCATGTGGGGTGTTGTTGTGATGGGATCCTGAGCTCATGTGGGGTGGTGTTGTGATGGGACCCTGAGCTCATGTGATGTGTTGGTTGTGATGGGATCCTGAGCTCATGTGGGGTGTTGTGTGATGGGATCCTGAGCTCATGTGGGGTGTTGTGATGAGATCCTGAGCTCATGTAACGTGTTGGTTGTGATGGGATTCTGGGCTCATGTGGGGTGTTGTCGTGATGGGATCCTGGGCTCATGTGGGGTGGTGTTGTGATGAGATCTGAGCTCATGTGGGGTGTTGGTTGTGATGGGATCCTGGGCTCATGTGGGTGTTGTTGTGATGGGATCCTAGGCTCATGGGAGGTGTTGGTTGTGATGGGATCCTGGGCTCAGTGTGGGATGTTGTTGTGATGGGATCCTAGGCTCATGTGGGGTGGTGTCGTGATGGGATCCTAGGCTCATGTGAGGTGTTGTTGTGATGGGATCCTAGGGTTCATGTGAGGTGTTGGTTGTGATGGGATCCTGAGCTCATGTGGGGTGTTGTTGTGATGAGATCCTGAGCTCATGTGGGGCGGTGTTGTGATGAGATCCTGAGCTCATGTGAGGTGTTGGTTGTGATGGGATCCTGGGCTCATGTGGGGTGTTGGTTGTGATGGGATCCTGGGCTCATGTGAGGTGTTGGTTGTGATGGGATCCTGAGCTCATGTGAGGTGTTGGTTGTGATGGGATCCTGGGCTCATGTGGGGTGGTGTTGTGATGAGATCCTGAGCTCATGTGAGGTGTTGGTTGTGATGGGATCCTGGGCTCATGTGGGGTGGTGTTGTGATGAGATCCTGAGCTCATGTGGGGTGTTGGTTGTGATGGGATCCTGGGCTCATGTGGGGTGGTGGTGTGATGGGATCCTGGGCTCATGTGAGGTGTTGGTTGTGATGGGATCCTGGGCTCATGTGGGGTGGTGTCATGATGGGATCCTGGGCTCATGTGGGGTGGTGTCGTGATGGGATCCTGAGCTCATGTGGGGTGTTGTTGTGATGGGATCCTGGGCTCATGTGAGGTGTTGGTTGTGATGGGATCCTGGGCTCATGTGGGGTGTTGTTGTGATGGGATCCTAGGCTCATGTGGGGTGTTGTCGTGATGGGATCCTGAGCTCATGTGGGGTGTTGTTGTGATGGGATCCTGGGCTCATGTGGGGTGTTGGTTGTGATGGGATCCTGGGCTCGTGTGGGGTGGTGTCGTGATGGGATCCTGAGCTCATGTGGGATGTTGGTTGTGATGGGATCCTGAGCTCATGTGGGGTGGTGTTGTGATGGGATCCTGGGCTCATGTGGGGTGTTGTCGTGATGGGATCCTGGGCTCATGTGGGGTGGTGTTGTGATGGGATCCTAGGGCTCATGTGGGGTGGTGTCGTGATGGGATCCTGGGCTCATGTGGGGTGGTGTTGTGATGGGATCCTGGGCTCATGTGGGGTGGTGTTGTGATGGGATTCTGGGCTCATGTGGGGTGTTGTTGTGATGGGACCCTGAGCTCATGTGGGGTGTTGTTGTGATGGGACCCTAAGCTCATGTGAGGTGTTGGTTGTGATGGGATCCTGGGCTCATGTGGGGTGGTGGTGTGATGGGATCCTGAGCTCATGTGGGGTGGTGTTGTGATGGGACCCTGAGCTCATGTGGGGTGTTGTTGTGATGGGATCCTGAGCTCATGTGGGGTGGTGTTGTGATGGGATCCTAAAGCTCATGTGGGGTGGTGTTGTGATGGGATCCTGAGCTCATGTGAGGTGTTGGTTGTGATGGGATTCTGGGCTCATGTGGGGTGTTGTTGTGATGGGATTCTGGGCTCATGTGGGGTGTTGTTGTGATGGGATCCTGAGCTCATGTGGGGTGTTGGTTGTGATGGGATCCTGGGCTCATGTGGGGTGTTGTTGTGATGGGACCCTGAGCTCATGTGGGGTGTTGTTGTGATGGGACCCTGAGCTCATGTGAGGTGTTGGTTGTGATGGGATCCTGGGCTCATGTGGGGTGGTGGTGTGATGGGATCCTGAGCTCATGTGGGGTGGTGTTGTGATGGGACCCTGAGCTCATGTGGGGTGTTGTTGTGATGGGATCCTGAGCTCATGTGGGGTGGTGTTGTGATGGGATCCTGAGCTCATGTGGGGTGGTGTTGTGATGGGATCCTGAGCTCATGTGAGGTGTTGGTTGTGATGGGATTCTGGGCTCATGTGGGGTGTTGTTGTGATGGGATCCTGAGCTCATGTCGGGTGTTGGTTGTGATGGGATTCTGGCTCATGTGGGGTGTTGGTTGATGAGAACTCTGCACTCACTTGAGTTGCTCGAGGTAATCTCCAGCATCTCCAGGCATCCCTCTCTTGGGTCCCAGGCTTCACCATCTCTCCATCCCCTTCCCTGAATCACTGGAACACTGCATAGCTAAGTTTCTATTCCACCTGACCCCAAGGACACTGCTCAGTCATTCACAGGAAATGGGTTTCATATTATTTCCTTTTAATTTACAATTGTTTAAAATTTAAAGAATTTGATTTTTGAATTGGCAACACGCAAAATTTAAAGGAAAAGCTCAAGAATCTAGACATAAATGTGTCTGCCTCTGTGTGTGTCTGCATTCTCTGGTTTTCACCCTCCCTCCAAACAGGCAACCCATGATGCTGGTTTCCTGGGTATCCCGGGGTTTTGTGCAGATAGGGTGACTGTAACTACATACTCACCCCATTGCGGCCTTTGCTCAGTGTATGTCAGAGCTGTGGCTTCTTGGCCCAGGAAGAGCTGCCTCAGTCTGTCTCAGACCCACAAAGTGTCCCACAGAGTGGGTGTACGTGGCAGCCCCACCGCTGTGTGTGTGCATGTTCAGGTTGTTGTCGATCTTGTTACAAATAAGGCTGCTGCCTCTGTTAGTGGGTGAGGCAGCCAGAATAGAAATCCCTCAAGGGAAAAGGGCAGGAGCTGCAGAATGGCAGTTAGGACCTAGGGGCATCCCCACCCCTGAAGCAGGGCCAAGGACTGGAAGAATTGTTTTGAAAAAATATTCAGAATTCTAGAAACAAAGGCATGCTCACTAAAAAGCATTTATTCAAGAAAAACTATCGAATCTCAGAAGAGCAGGCAGGGTCTGTGGCAGTTTGACTGGGGGCCACTTCCATCTCCACCCTCCCTCTCTGTGTGATGCCGTAGCCACCACTGGAGGCACGAAAGTGCTTCCCAGGCAGATGGCCAAGGTCAGCCTGCCCCGAGGGCACGGGTGCTCCCAGACTTCTGTGACCATGAGCGATCTGCAATTCAAATCCCCACTCCTTGAAGTAATAACTGCACGAGTCACTTAAGCTTTTGTCACTGCCCTAGTTAGATGGAGTCATCACTGCATCTGGAAACCACTGACCTGTCATCCTGGCTGCCCCCGCTTTCTGCTCCTAGTTACACAGTGAGGTTGGCTGGAGGGCGTCAGCGTTTCTGGACATGCTCTTTGTGCAGATGCCATGCTGGGTGGCTAATATGTTCACTTATTTTCTCTTCCCTGGTGTTGGGAGACTTCTGTTATCAGCCTCACTTTACAGATGGGAAAATAAGGGCAACCAAGGTGCTTCAGACTGTCAGCTGAGCTGGGTGTGAGCTAAGCTGCCCCGGTGTTGAGGTGGTCAGTGAAGACAGGAGCTAAGGAGGGAACAGTTGGGGTGCTCACTGCCACAATAGTGTCCTAATGGGCTAGGCAGGAGGGGGGCAGCCCCACTGCGTGCCATTCTCCCCCATGGAAAGCACCAGGAGAGTCTGAAGCCTCAGCGCAGACAAGGCTGGTGTCCTGCTGACAGGGCCGTGAGCAGAGGGCTCTTACTGATTCATGGACTTGGGAGCTGCGGAGAGGAGGAAGGGAAGGCTCAGAGTGGAAAAGTACTGGGCACAGAAGATGCCTTCAGGGCCCCTAGGGTGAGGCGGGGCTCAGCAGGTGCTTTAGTGGGTGCCAAGAGGGGGTTCGGATGTGTGGAACAGTGAGGCTGGCCCGTCCCACGTGGGGCCCCCACGGCTTGGTCTCTGACTGCACCTCCTTTGGAGACTGCTAGGCTCTGGCTGCACCCAGGCTGGTATGGGGACAGCAGCTGTCCTATGAGGCCGGCCAGGTAAAGCCCTATTCATTGCCTGAAAGTTCGAGCCTGCAAGTTCACAGAGAGGACTTCAGCCTGGAGCTGGACTCCTTGCTGATGCTGCAAATGGCCTCAGAATTTTTCAGACAGAAGGGGAGAAGGCTAACCCTAACCCTCACCCTGTAGTGAGAGGACATTAGGGGGCTCTTCCCTGTGCTGTCCCTGCCTCGCCAGCCTCCTCTGGAGGCAGCTGCCCAGGTGAGGGGCAGGTTGTGCTGAAGCCTCTGCCAGGGGGCGCCCTGTGACCCGCCCAGCCCCACAGGTCTGAACGGGAGCCTTCCAACAGTTTCCCAGCAAGGAGGGGGCATTGGCAGGAGATGATGTCCCCTCTGCCGCAGCTTCCGTGGCTCACACAGCTGCAGGCCCGGGCCGGGGCGGGAGATGAGAGCCAGGCCCTGTGCTGGGGCCTGACACACTGAGTAATTGTTTGCACTGTGGGCACTGTCATTCTCATCACCTGGGGCACTGAGGCTCCGAGGACTTGGGTAGTGGCCCAGGGTCACACTAAGTGAGCAGATGCTAACATGAGGTCTGACCCAGGCTCATCCCCTCATGCCTGGATGGGTTCCTCAGACTAGAACTGGTCTCTGCTGTCTGCTCAGCACAGGAGCTCTCAGAGGCAAGCTTGCGTGTTATGTGTGTTGGTAAAAGCCCACGGACCAGGGAGAGATTTGTCCCAGTGACACCCCTGTCTCCCGGGAGCCTTGGCTGGGCAGGGGTAGCCTGTGGTGAGGGCAGCGGCCAGGCAGACGCAGCTCCCCTGCAGGGGCCAAGCCCTCCTCACCTTCCTGTGCAGGTCAACATCGGCATCCTCATCGCGGTGACCAGGGTCATCTCCCAGATCAGTGCCGACAATTACAAGATCCATGGAGACCCCAGTGCCTTCAAGTAAGTTGACCTTAAGCTGCCAGCAGTGGCATGGCCTTTCTGCCCCCAGAGGGCTGCTCCGAGGTCTCAGGAGAGACAGCCACTCCTTCCTCCTGTGGCCGGCACCCAAGTCCTCCAGTTGCTCCGTGTCCCACTGTCTCGAGGCAGCACTGGATTCATGCCCTCGCTTGGCTGTCGTGATCCGGGACAAGGCCTTTACCCAGCCCCAGGCTCCCACATGTAGAAGAACGGGATCCACAGATGTTCTGCTAGGGACTGCTTCACCCCAGGGTGATGAGCAGCTGGGGGTTGGCAACAGGGAAGATTCTAGAGCCAGAGTGCCCCTGCCAGTCCCACCTCTGCCTTGGCCATCTGCTGGGCTCAGCAAGTTATTTAGCCCTTCAGCACCTCACCTTCCTCACGTGCAGAATGGGATAACAGGTTCCTCTCGGCTGGCACATCAGGGAAGGTCCAAGGGAGAGCAGTGTCCTGGCGGGCTCTGGGCTGGCCCACCTGGGGGAAGGGGCAGGGTCTCTGGGAGGGATCCCACCGACACACCTCACTGCCATCGGGGGTCTCCCGACCTGCGTCCCTGAGGGCCCTGCCGATTGCAAGTGACAAATCGCAGCGTGCACGGTCCTAAGCTGAAGCGGGGCTTCCTGCTGCAGGTGACTGTAAAGTCCAGTGCTCAGAAGCCTTGGTCCAGAGCTCAGCACCGGGCCCAGCTCCTCCTTCGCATCCTGGGTGTTGCTGTCAGGCTGAGGTCCACTCTGTTCCCTGGTGGCAGAACGGCTATGGCAGGGCTTCAGGCCCATGGGGGGAGTCCCTGTCCCACCCGCTCAGACCCAAACCTGCGCCTGGAGGAGGATGGGGACTCAGGCTGGGCCTGTGCCCTCCCTGAGCCAGACCCTGCAGAGGGGGATTCACTTGTCACCCTCACCTGAGTCTCATGGTCCACCCTGGCTCTGGGGTGCAGTCAGCTCCCCCAAATCACAGGGCCTGAAAGCTGGGGAGGCCGTCCCTCACAGGGACTTTGGAGGCTTTGTGAAAAGCAGGGCATGGGTACCAGGCAGCTGACATTCTGTAATGTGACTTCAGCCACAGTATCTTTTCTGATGTAAAAGCAAAAATGGTAAATATGTCAGCAGCGAATCTACGAGAGAATTAGTCTGTAATGAATTCCAAACACCAAGTTAACCTGACGAGAGGCTGAAGTCTCCTCTGGCTGCTCAGCTCCTGGAAACTCTCAAGGGCTGTGCCCCCTAAAGAAGAGAGGCTCGTGGGGGTCAGAGACCATGTCCTTTCCTCTTCCATTGCTGAGACCAGGCTGGTCCCTGGCCCCCGTGTGGCCTGGCCGGGGGAGGGGACCTGTCCCTTCTTTGCCCCAGCCCTCTGCTCCCCCAGGCCCTCACCCAGCATTCAGGGTCGGCCAGTCTGTGGCCAGCTTATCTCCAGCAAAAGCTCTCCGTCCCCTGTCTGAGCCTCACAAGACCACTACTCTCCCTGTCACCAGAACACCTCGTGCACCTGGCCCGCACCTGGGCACCGCCTTCCCTCTCTACCCCTCTGCCCCCCATCCTCCTATCAGTGCCCACCCAGGAAGCAGCTTCTGCCCACTGCCTTTGCTTCTCCCTGGAAACATCCCCCAAGCAACAGGCTGGCACTGTGTCTGCAGCTCTTGTGAAGGTGTGAGGTAGGGAGTGTGTCTTGGGAGAGCATCCCCAGGTCTTTGCAGGGCACAGCTAGGCATTGCCCACTGCTCCCACCCGAGTCTGCGCTTGGCAGCCCGGGGGATGCATCCCTCCCAGGGAGGTGTAGGCAGGTGTCTCTGGAGACAGACCCCTCTGGGTCTCTCTTCATTATGAAACCCAAATGCCTTCAGCTCCTCTCCTTTGGCTGCCCAGCTCTGCCCTCGGGGGCTTCCTCACTCTCTTCTTAGTGTGGATGGCATAACACTTGATTTCCAGGGCTGACGAAGCAGAGCCAGAGCTGCCGGCCCAGGCAGGAAGCGGCCGTCACTGCATTGCGAGGAGGCTTCAGCACTTTCCTATCCCCCCCTCCGCCGGCTTTAATCTAGTGGCTTTCTCAGTGCCAAGCAGCCCAGCGCTCAGTGACTAACAAGATAAGATTCTTCCTCAGGGACCCTTCACATGGGTGGCTTTTCACTTTTTTTCTTTTCCAAGAAAAATGGAGAATAGAATAGGTGAGGTCTGAGAAGGGGGAGGAGCCTGGCTTTCACTTTCTAAAAAAGTCTCTGCTAATGGATCGTGATTCCAGACACCTGAAAAAGAAGCAGAGACTGTTCAGGGTTTACAAGTGCGACCCTGAGGATGGGGGGGGTGAGGGTGAGATCCCCATGGAAGTGCACCCATGAGCAGGTGGATGTTGGGGGCTGGAGACTCACTCAGGGCCTGAGCCCCACAGGCCAGGGCCACCTTCGGGGGAGCAGAACGGGGTCATGGCATCGGAGAGGAAAGCACACCACCCTGCCCAGAGCTGCCTCCAGATCCAGGGACCCTCTCCTTCTGATTTTGACCACGGACACTGACAGCTCTGGACATGTTGAGAGTCCTCAGAGAGCTTCAGCTCAGCGTGTTCGCCCCATCACTTTAAAAGTAGCACATTTTGGTACCTATTTCTCGGTGACCTTTCCTTTCCAATGTGGTTTTACCGGGATCTAAAGAATGCATGATATTTTTGTTTCCCAGAGACAGGTGTTTTATTTTTATTGCATTAGTGTTATGAGAACCAGCTGGCTGCAGTTCCTCTGCGCTCTGAAGTGCTGGAACAGTTCTGGGTTTTACAGGCACCCATTGCCAGGAGCTGCCAGTGCCAGGCTCTTGGGCTCTTGACAAGGAAGCTGATTATGGCTGCGTCTCACCTCCTCCGGGGAGGTGCCAGATCCGTGGGCAGCACTTTTGCACATCCGTCCCTTGGTTCATCATTCATTCATTCTCTGTTCATTTCCTGAGAGCCTCTGAGTCCTGGCACCGGGATGCACTTTGGGGTCGCAGAGACAAAAAGACCAAGTCCCAGGCTTTAGGGAACCCACAGTCTAGTGAGGGAGACAGAGTCACAGTCACTGGGCTGGGTGATGAGGGGGTGAACGGAGGCATGTGACAGTTGCTGACCTGGGTAGCAGGAACCCCGTTGGTCTGTAGACTTTTCTCTAAAGCTGAAAGGCAGAAGGTCCTTGCTGTGGAAAGCCCAGCTGTTTGAGAAGTAAGGATGGATTGGACTTGAGTTGGCTGGCCATGATTCCCCCAGCACATCAGGAGTGGCTTTGAGGCAGACAGCTGGTGGGTCCAGCCATAGTGGGTGCTAACTCTGGCCCCGGTGGGGACATCTGCATACCCTCTGCTTCTGCCCTTGATGAAACCCTGTATCACCTTAGCCGTTGTGGGGTGCTCTGGGGCCTCAGTTTCCTTATTATACAATGGGGTCAATGTATAACCTGCCTCCTGTGTCAAGAGGGCCATGGGGCTCAGAGGCGATAAAGATGCATGCTGGTGGGGGTGGTGTGGTAGGGGACGGGCTGTGTCAGTTCACAGTGCAGTTCAGCGCATCCTTTGAGCATGACCGGGGCCATGAAGACGGTCAGTTGATCCTGCCCTCTGAGAGCTCACCGTCAGTGTCACAGGAGGGCCCAGGTGATGAGTGGGGGACACGTGGGCTGCAGCCAGTGAGGCTGGAGAATGGGACCTGGCCGTGTCCTCGTTGGAGGCCCAGGCCTCATTGCCCCCTTCCAAGTGTCTCACAGGAGGCTTGGGTTCTGGAGGCTGCAGGGGACCCTCTGCTGTTTCAGTCCCCGAGTCTCTCCCTACGGCCTGGCTCCTCCTCCTCATCTTTGCAAACGGCTCAAACACAAGTCCCGGGGCTGGACAGGCTTGCCCCATGGCCTGGGTAAGTGCTGAGTACTACCTGAACTTTTCCAGAGCTCTCTCCCACCCACCAGCTGTGAGGGACAGAGGTGTGGAAACGCTGAGGCTCCTCCTAGGTAAATCCTCACCCCAGGGCTCCCTGTAGGGAGGACTCCAGGTCTTGCTCCCAGCAGGGTGGTGCCTGCAGCCGTCTGGAAGCCTGGTGCCTTGAGGGGCAGTCCTCACAGCCCGCGCCTGCCCTCCTGCCGCTCAGGGTGACTGTCGCTGTTTCTCTCCAGGTTGACGGCCAAGGCGGTGGCCGTGCTGCTGCCCATCCTGGGCACCTCGTGGGTCTTCGGTGTACTTGCTGTCAATGGCTGTGCCATGGTTTTCCAGTACATGTTCGCCACACTCAACTCCCTGCAGGTGAGAGCCCGTGGGGACTGGCAGGGAGCGGGGGCCACTAGCCATCAGGGGTGGGTGTGCATGGTTAGGTCTGCAGGGGTGGGGGAGGCCTGCCCTCCCCAACACACCCTGTGAGCCTGTAGTGCAGGGTGTCCCTGAGAGAGGCCTGCCTTCCCCAACACACCCATGAGCCTGTAGTGCAGGGTGTCCCTGAGAGAGGCCTGCCTTCCCCAACACACCCCATGAGCCTGTAGTGCAGGGTGTCCCTGAGAGAGGCCTGCCTTCCCCAACACAACACATGAGCCTGTAGTACAGGGTGTCCCTGAGAGAGGCCTGCCTTCCCCAACACACCCCATGAGCCTGTAGTGCGGGGTGTCCCTGAGAGAGGCCTGTCTTCCCCAACACACTCCATGAGCCTGTAGTGCGGGGGTGTCCCTGCCACTCCTCATGAGCCTGTAGTGCGGGGTGTCCTTGAGAGAGGCCTGTCTTCCCCAACACACCCCATGAGCCTATAGTGCGGGGTGTCCCTGAGCAAGGCCTGCCCTCCCTGCCACTCCTCATGAGCCTGTAGTGCAGGGTGACCCTGAGGCCTGAGGACAGAGAGGGTGGAGTGTGCCCTGGGGCTCTGAGAAAGAGGGGGCCTGCAGGGTCCTTACCCCTTCAGGGCAGGACTCTCTGTGCTTCTGGCTGGCATCTATAGTTGGCATGTCCAGGCTTGGAATGAAGTAAGACAGTCAGCCTGCGGCAGCTCCAGAAAGGAAGCCAGGCAGAGAGATGGTGAGGGCAGCCTCCCAGGTGCTGTCCTCTGTGTGAAGGGCCAGGGAGGGTCACTTGGGAACCAGAGACTTGGGATGCCCAGGGTCAGAGCTCTCAGGCCCCCAAGGAAGGGCAGGCGTGGGTCCCTGTCACCATCCACGGCCCTCCCGGCCCTCCCCGGGCTGCTCGAGGTGCGTCTGTGTCTGCTGGCCAGTGGCGCCTCTTCTGGGAGTGCCTCCCCCTCCCCACGCCGAGCCTGCCTGGGAACCCACCTGCCACTGCACCTTTGCCCACGCGGCACCCCCTCTCTGAGCTCGGTTCCAGCAGCTGCCTGAATCTAGGTTGGGACGCCCCTCCGTCCTCATGGGCCCCAGGTCATGCGACCTGGTGTCACAGCAGGCGCTGCCAGTGCTGCTCTCAGGCTGCGTGGGAGGAACCTCCAGTGTTCATAACAACACGCGAAGGGCTCTGATGTGCGTGTTTCTTCCCTTCCTTCCCAGGGACTGTTCATCTTCCTCTTTCATTGTCTCCTGAATTCAGAGGTACGTCCGCTCTACTTCCTGGCAGTAGGCAACTGGCTTTTCCTCTCTGAAAGGTCACGGGAGTGGCAATAGCATTGCCCTGTCAGCCTGGTGTCTGGGACTCAAATCCCGAGCCAGCCTCGTTCCTGATGACAAGTTGTGTGCCCTGGGCCTGCTTCTCAGCAGCTCTTCTCTCCTGCCTGGTTGCTAAGCGCCTTACAAGCATCCTCTCTCCCTGGAGAAGTGGCGTCTGCATCTTGGGGAGAGTGAGATGTGGGCGTGCTCCCCACTGTCCTCCGCAAGGGCCTTAGAGAAGCTGGCCTGGGTGTGAGAGGGAGGAATTCTGTCCACAGGAGCTGGGAAGGGGCCTTTTGTGATGTGGTCTCCTTGGACTCTGGGGCTGCCAGCGCAGGCTTTCTTCTCCATGCTGCTCTGGGCCTGGCACCTGCCGTGTAGATGACTGATGGGACGTAGGGGCTGCCCCAAGGACTCCTAGTCCCATGGGACAACTTTTACCAGTTGGCTTTGAACCCCTGCCAGGCTGAGGTTGTGGGAGCTCCCTTGGGGTGGGGAATGGGCCCCGGGCAGAGGGGCACCCTGCCCAGTCTGTCTGAGTGGCAGTGTCTGTTTGCAAGGACAGGCCAGGTGGGCTGTGGAGGGCAGAGCACAGCGTTGCTGAGCAGGATGGGCCGGGCAGAAGTGCTGCATGAGTGCAAAGCCCAGTGACCCCTTGCAAGGCCTGAGGCGGATCTGTGTGATGGGAAGGCAGTGTGGCCATGGGAGATGTGCCCGCCCAAGCATGCCCACCCACCTGCCCGCCCGCTCACCACGCATTAGTTTATCACCCCGGGACGTTCATTGCTGAGTGTGAGGAGCCTGGCAGAGGCCACTCCAGCCCCAGCTTCCCTGGACTGCGACACTCTGGGTCTGCCACGTGGAGCAGCGATACACAGCTCAGCTGTGGAGCCGCCAGCTGCAACTCTCACGTTTCCAAATCCCAGCCTCCCCCAGCGCGTGTGCTTCCGGGTTGCATCCGCGGACTCCTCGGGTTGCGGCTGTTGCAGCCTCTGAAATGGCTCCTCATGATCCCTTCCCTGCTTTCAAGGTGAGAGCTGCCTTCAAGCATAAAACCAAGGTCTGGTCCCTCACGAGCAGCTGCACCCGCACCGCCACTGCGAAGCCCTTCCACTCGGACATCGTGAGTTCAGCCTCCTTAGACCAGGGGCCCACCCCAGCCTCATTCCCCAGGCTTGGTCGTCAGCAGGACGGGGTGTGCAGGCAACAGAGGTGGCTTCGGGGTGCCCGGCAGTCCTTGTCCCCTCTCATGCCTGACACAGGCCTGCAGGCTGCAGGTGCTCTGGGCTCCTGTCAACCCACATAGTGCCCTGTGTCCTTATGAAGTCACCACAGCCCTCCCTCTTGACCCCCAAGGGTCCAGACTTCTTGTGTTCACTTAGGGAGATGGAAGGACTTAGAGATCAGCTGACTGTGAGGTGGTCCATCCCCTCCGCCCACCAGAACCGAGGCAGGCCCCATTAGCGCCGTCACTGCACCGCTGCCTTCCACCTGCTGGGGCCCTGCTCTGGTGTCCCATCCTCAGGAAGTCCTTCCACACCCATGACACTCAGTCAAGGTGCTCCCAGCCGTGCTCACACTTCACCTCCGTCGGCAGCTGTGTGGGTTTCCATTTGCTTGGGGACCACGTCTGCACTACTCCATGGGAGCTGGCCGGCTCGTGCCCTGCTCTAGCCCCACAGCTACAGCTGTGCCGGGTGGGTGGTGCACTCCATGAGTCACCATGAAATGAACACAATGTGGACAGATGCATGGGGGTGAAAGTGTGGGTGAGGGCAGGTGGCTGAGCAGATGAGGGAGTGAGTGCGCCCAGGCAGGGAAGTCAGCATGGAGAGCTCTGTGGGTAGAGATGCCGCAGCGTGCACGGGGGAGTCAGCATGGAGAGCTCTGGGTAGAGATGCCGCAGCGTGCACGGGGAGGTCAGCGTGGAGAGCTCTGTGGGTAGAGATGCCCCAGCGTGCACGGGGGAACTCAGCGTGGAGAGCTCTGGGTAGAGATGCCGCAGCGTGCACGGGGAAGTCAGCGTGGAGAGCTCTGTGGGTAGAGATGCCGCAGCGTGCACGGGGAGGTCAGCGTGGAGAGCTCTGGGTAGAGATGCCGCAGCGTGCACGGAGAAGTCAGCATGGAGAGCTCTGTGGGTAGACATGCCGCAGTGTGCACGGGGAGGTCAGCGTGGAGAGCTCTGTGGGCAGAGATGCCGCAGCGTGCACGGGGGAGGTCAGCATGAAGAGCTCTGGGTAGAGATGCCACAGTGTGCACGGGGAAGTCAGCATGGAGAGCTCTGTGGGCAGAGATGCCACAGCGTGCACGGGGAACTCAGCGTGGAGTGCTCTGTGGGTAGAGATGCCGCAGTGTGCACGGGGAAGTCAGCATGGAGAGCTCTGTGGGTAGAGATGCCGCTGCGTGCACGGGGAACTCAGCGTGGAGAGCTCTGGGTAGAGATGCCGCAGTGTGCACGGGGAAGTCAGCGTGGAGTGCTCTGTGGGTAGAGATGCCGCAGTGTGCACGTCCTCATCTCCCCTCTCTCTGCGCTTTGCCCCTGCAAGGAGAATCCTCAGGCAGCTGTGGACCCAGTGCTTACCACACTAACTGGGCTTGGGGCTGTCCCCTGGCAGCAGGCCCTCCACTGCTCATCCCTTTGTGCTTTGCAGATGAATGGCACCCGGCCAGGCACCGCCTCCACCAAGCTCGGCCCGTGGGACAAGAGCAGCCACTCTGCTCACCGCGTGGACCTGTCAGCCGTGTGAGCCGGGAGGCTGCCAGTCAAGCCAGCCTGCACTCAGAACACACCCCACAAACGGAATGAAACAGCCTGCCTGTGCCTGTGGGACCCTCTCCTTGCCGCTGTCTGGACCTGGGTGTTGTGGCCCGAGACAGCCGTCTTCCTCTGTGACTCTGGCTGTCAGAACTCACTGCTCAGCCCAGCAGCCTGATGCCCAGGCCAGCGTGGGTCCTCCTGCCTCGGTCTGAGTGACTGTCTCGTGTCTGGGGACTCCCAGGACACCGTGGCCTGGCTGCAAAGCTGCCCTCAAGCCTCCTTCATCACTGAGCACCAGACCCAGCGAGGCCAGGACACTCGGGGCCCGGGCCCACAGCACAGGAGGGGATGTTCAGCCTCTGTGCCTTGGTGGGACTTGGGGGCTCAGGGCCAAGAGGCGGTTCAGGTCCCCATGCTCCCCCAGAAAGTCAGACAGAGGCAGCTGGGGGCATGTGGGGGAAAAGCATGAGAAGGCCCCAGTCTCTGAATTCATCAAGCGGTGAGCACCACAGCCGGGGCCAGCCATGGTGCGTGACTCCGTAGGTGGTGCCGGTGTGTCAGCCTGCGCTGTGGGATGAGTTTGGGGCTCCTGCCCCAGACGAGCTCGAACCCTGGGCAGGGGTTGCTGACTGTCCGGGTGAGGGTGACCCCTCTGTCCATGTGAAGAGCCGCTCTGGGCCTTGAGGCTGCCTGATGGAGCCAGTGCTTCAGGGAGCTTCTCGGCCGTCCTCTGTGAGTTTTGCCTCTTTGGACCCCAATTCAGCCTTAAGATGCCCTCCTTCCTCATGGGCAAGCCTCCTTGGTTATTTTCAGGCCACAGGAGCCCTGCATCCCTGCAGTGCCCGGTGTCCAGGTGGAAAATGGAGGGCATTTTCCAAGGCACCACCTTCCCTGGAGAGAGTCTTCCTCATCACTCACAGGCACTCTACTGAGTTTCTAATGAGCAGACCACCCGGTAGGTAGCACCGTGCGCTGCATCTGGTCACCGTGAGGCCGACCTGCGCTGAGTCCTTACTGACCTGGGAAGGCAGGGATGGCGCCAGCCGCGTCTCCTGTTTGAGGGGGAATGTATGGCCTCGGATGCAGCCCCAGAGGAGATGGGATGATCGTTCTGGACCCGTGTGTGGACATGATCCTGTGGAGCACAGGTTTGGGGTCATAGATGTGAATTAAGACACCACTGACATACAGGCTGCGACGCTCGTCCTGTGCCAGCAGCACCTGTGGTGTCTGTGAAACGTGGGTGAGACATTCAAACCTGGTTTTTATACTGGAAAGTCTTCCTTTAAAACTGTGACCATGATTTCATGCAGCCCCTCCGCACCCCCCACGTCTGCCTTGTTTCAGAGTGAGTTTTCTATGGAGCTCTGTGGCCCTTTCCCGTCCCTCCTGGTGGCTTCTTAATGTAACTCTCCGCTAGTCACCTGGAGTGGACCAGCCATCCGCAGGCCTCCCCCTGCAGGGGGGAGGGCAGCAGAGAGCAGCATGTCTGCTCTTTAGTCAGGCGAGGCCCGGGCTGCAGCAGCCAGCTGACACATGGTGACGATGCCACGGGCCCTGCGTGCGGCCCCTGCAACCGTGCTGTGGCGGGCACACCGGCTGCTGCAGGCCGAGGCCACTGTTCAGTGACGGTTCCGTGTTTAGCCATAGCCCAGGCTCCCCTGCAACCCCAGAAACCAGGTCACGTGGACCACGGTGCCAGATCCTCATCACGCCTGTGAGCACCTGGAAGTGAGAACACTGTATTCCTACGATTTACACTTGGGTCTCTTTCCTTATTCAGTTTCTAGTGCAGCAAATCAAGGAAGTCTCTTTACTTTAGATGGAATTATTTGTTTTTTAACTGTTACCATATTCATCTATATAGCTAATATTTCAAGAGATGTAATGACCAAAACCTGTCTAAACCGTGTATTTCCAGTGATAGAAAGTCACGCACTTTATTTATAGGCTCTATGTTTTGGCTTCTGCAGTCCCTTTATTATCTACACATAATTTGGCCAAAAATAAGAAGTTGGGAAGAATTGCATGTTTAAAGTAGTTTATAGTAGAAGAAAGATGATGAATGACACTAAGTTGTGAAAATATGTTGTGACTTTTATGAAATTAAATCTTCAAGTCCTTAAAAGAACGTGTGTTCCTTAAATCTGTTGCTAGTGGAATGTGAACAGGACCCTGAGTCTCTTAACACACATCAGTAAAATCCCAGGCTGGGATCTACTCTGTAGACATTCCTCAGCGCCCACTGTGAGCCCCGCACATTCTGGTTCTGGGGATACCCCGGGAGCCTCTGTCTCCGGGATGGGGTGTGAACACAAACCAGCAGGCCTGGGAAAGCAGCGTGGGAAGGAGGCCTGGAGGGACGTGCACAGGCCATGGTCTGCCCAGGGCAACTTAATACAAAACACGCAGACGCTGCTTCCAGGGAGGCAGAGTTCAGCCGCACGCCACACCCCCCAGATACACTCACTCACTCCTTTCCCATGTGGCTTTTCCTCTCTTTATGGAATTTACAGAGATGTAATTACATGGTCCTACATTGTCTCTGCTGTGCAGCCGCCTGCTTTTATTTTTTATTTTTTCTTACCTTTTTTGAGGCAGCGTCTCACTGTCTCCCAGCCTGGAGTGCAGTGGTGCCCTCTTGGCGCCAGGCTGGAGTATAGTGACCGATCTCGGCTCACTGCAACCTCCGCCTCCCTGGTTCAAGCCATTCTCCTGCCTCAGCCTCCCAAGTAACTGGGACTACAGGCCCCACCACCACACCCTGCTAATTTTTGAATTTTTAGTAGAGATGGGATTTCACTATGTTGGCCAGGCTGGTCTCGAGCTCCTGACCTCAGGTGATCTGCCCACCTCGGACTCCCAAAGTGCTGGGATTGCAGGCGTGAGCCACTGTGCTAGGCCACCATCTGCTTGTAAATTTAATGTGCACTCATAAACCACTTTCCATATTACTCTATACTGTTCATAATTATAATATAAAGTGTTCTGTTACATATTTTACCAAAAGTTTTGCACTATTTTACAAGTAGATTATTTCTGTGCTTCTGTGTTATATGTCAGCATTTACATACCTATCATGTATATTTATATAACAGTTTAATGTTTTTATATCTATAATATATAATAGAGGGATAGCTATAATGCCTTTCATGTCTTTGTGCTTATGGCTTTTTTCCTTATATTAGTTTTTCTTATGTTGATTATTTTCCAGGTTAAAATTTTGAAAAAAGAAGCGTTTTGCATCAAAAAGTAGAGAATCCTATCTCAGTGATAACTTATAAATGTTCTCAGTGAGAACTTATTGATACTCTCATTTCTCAACACTTTACAGGAAAGGTGAACAGTGTTCTCATCGTCAGTTTAGTGTGTGAGAAACGTATCATTTGTATTTTCTTGATTACTACTGAGTTTGAACAGTCTTTCATATGTCTTTTTATTTTCTCAGGAGGGTGGCTAAAATTCTGAATACACAGGGGAGATATTTCATTTATTTACGGTATCACTCGTTGCCCTGCACACGTCCCAGTTGTGCTCTCCTGTGGTGACGGTGGGACCAGGTCCCACGGGAGCCGCACACGTGGTGACAGGAGCCAGCAGTCGTGGCTGTCCTGGGTGCTTGGAGAAACGCCTCAGCAGGCGCCGCCCCTCCATCTCCCACACGCCACTTGACCCACAGCCTTGGCCAGGCCCCTCTCTTGGCCTCCGGGGGATGAGGGGAGGAGGCAGGTTGGTGGAGCTGCAAGCCTGGGGCGGAGGGGCCACCGTGCTGGAAGGGGGGGGGGTGCCCTGAGTGCCGTCCTGCATCCTGGCCCTGCCTCCACAGCGAGCTGCTCCTGCCGCCTGCCTTCAGAGCCATCACAAATGACAGTCCACACACCGAGTCACTATGTTTGTGCTCCAGCAGACCTTTAAAAACACTTTTTCAGCTAAAATCAGGGAGTTTGGATGTGAGCAGTTTACAGCATTGTCCGATTTCCTGCTTGCTTCTAAATGGTATTTGGTGCCTCTGTGCAGCCTCTATTTGTAGCCTTTATGCCAGTTTGTGCTAGGGTGATTCCTTCTAAAAGGCATATTATTGGCTGTGCTTTCAAAGCCAGTTTGAGGATCTCTGCCTTTAATTGGGGAATTGACATCCTGACATTTATGTGATCTATTTGTAACATTTTCCATCTGTCGTTTTATTCATGCTTCCTGGGTTTTTTGTTGGGGGGGGGGGGTGGGGGGGGGGTGGAGGGGTCGGGGGGAGTGTTGTTCTCAGTTATTTCTCTTTTGTTTTGCTTTTCGATGTTCAGGCTGCAATCTTTCACAATAATTTGCTTCAGAGCTATCTTGGCTTTTCTCTGACTCCATCTGCACTAATGCCATAATACAGGACCAGGTCCCTTAGCATTTAGTGTGCCACTTAAACTGTTGGCGACTTTGTTTCTGTTTGATATTTAAGAAAGGATTTTCAGACCTGGCGCAGTGGCTTATAGCTGTAATCCCAGCACTTTGGGGAGACCAAGGTGGGCACATCACTTGAATTCTGGAGTTTGAGACCAGCCTGGGCAACATGGCAAAACCCCATCTCTACTAAAAACACAAAAATTAGCTGGGGGTGGTGGTGTGCACCTGTAATTCCAGCTACTTGGTGGTGGTGGGTGGGGGCTGAGGCAGGAGGATCACTTGAGCCTGGGAAGTTGAGGCTGCAGTGAGCCATGTTCCTGCCACTGCACTCCAGCCTGAGTGACAGAGCAAGACCCTGTCTCAAAAAAGAAAAGGATTTTCGTATTAGTGTTTTTCGTTGTAAAAGTTGTACATATTCATGCTATTTTCATCTTATTTATAAATTAAGCAAATTTAAATTGTTAATCTACTTTTTAAAAATTAATGGGCTTTATTTTTAGAGCACTTTTAAGTATACAGTAAAACTGAGCTCCCTTACCTGCTTTCTCCCTTACCTGCTTTCCCCCTCCCCCTCCTAAAGGTTCCCCAATTATCAACGTCTTTTGTCAGTGTGGTCACAACTGGCCAGTGAATGTCGGTGCACTGTTATGAGTAAGAGTCTGTGGTTTCCACCAGGCTCCCTCTGTGTTGTACTGTTGATGGGCTTTGACGAAGGCATTGACTTACACATCACGTAGCTTCCCTGCCCTAAAACACCTCTGGGCTTCACCTGTTCATCTCTCCTCTCTCCCCAGCTAACCCTGACAACCACTATTTTATTTTTTATTTTATTTTTTTACTGTTTCTGTAGCTTTGCCTTTCCCAGAATGTCATATAGCTGGAATCATACAGTGCGTATGTTTTTCAGGTGGGCTTCTTCCGTGCAGTAATATGCGTTTAAGGTTCCCCCATATGTTTTTATAGCTTGAACAGACTGTTTCCTTTCATTGCTGTGTAATGTTCCATTGTGTGGCTGCCACGGTTTGTCCATTCACCTGTGAAGGACAGCTTAGGCGCTTGCAAGTCTTGGCAGTGATGAATAAGGTTAACCTAAGCATTTGTGTGCAGGTTTTTGCGTGGAAATGAGTTTTCATCCCATTTGAATAAATACTAAGGAGCATGATTGCTAGATTGTGTGGTAAGAAAATGTTTAGTTTTGTAAGAGACTGCCAAGTAGCTGCACCATTTTGCATTCTTGCCAGCAGTGAATGAGAGTTTCTGTTGTTCGGCATCCTCACCAGCATTTCGTGTTGTCAGTGTGTTGAATGTTAACCATACTAATAGGTGTGAAGTGACATCTGATTGTTTTAATTTCAGTTCCCTAATGGCATATGATATTGAGCACTGCTCCCCAGGTTTTGAGGTTTTTCTTCTAATCCAGTATGTGAATTGGCCGTTTCTCCTTGTAGTCCATCAGTTTGCCTCGTGTATTGGGGTGTTCTGTTGTTTGGTGCATACAGTGTTGACTGTTGTGTCTTCCTGGAGAACTCACTGCTTTATCACCTAATGCCTCTCCTTATCCCTACACCCTCTTTGTTCACTGGTTCTCTGATGATTCTGGAATTTGCTCTCAAGTAAACTTTGCTGAGTGAACACCTGCCATGTGAACATTTTAAGTTTATAAAAAAAAGAGAGAGTATCTTTGGTTTTTCTTTCTTTGTAAGTATCAAGATATACAATTCTGATCTCACATCCTTTTCCCCAGAAACATCTATAGGTTTGATTGTTTACTGAAGAAAAGAAATTCAAAATATAATTTTATCTGAAAGTCAGCTTACCCTTGTCTGATCTCTTTGTTCAAGATTCTTTACCTTACAGTTTAAATTTTAACCAGGTTATGTATTGATACTGTTTTCGTTCTCATTTTTTAGTAGAATATAGACATGCCAGCTCTTTGCTGTCTTTTCTGAGCTGCGGCTCTGTTGCTGTGTTTGAGATGTGCGTTCGTCTCCATCAGGGACTCTCACTGTTCATGAGTTGGGAATCTGTGCTGTGTCCTGTATGTTTATCATCCTCACTTATTTTTCTTGATCTTTTTTATATTTTCTTGATATTTTGGATGTATTTTATAAAATAATTGTAACTTACCAGATTTTACTTTTTTCAGGTCGGTTCTCCATGTCCTGCTTTCAGCAAAGGTTTTATTTAGTCTGCTGTGGTTTTCATTCTACTGCACAGTACATTTTATCCAGATGGGTTCTTCTTGATGTGATGCAATGTGTTCTTTTATCTCATTGATGAAAGAAAACAGCCATGCTGTGAATTTTACTTGCTTCACTTGAAAATCTTTTCCAAGAAGAACATTTGCCTCTTTTTATGATGTGTTTGCGTTGCAAATCTTTTGCAGTGCCAGTATTTTTTTCTTACTCATGAGTTTACTCTGGAGATCAGGATTGTCTTCCTGAATCTGAAGTGATTTTCCCATGGCTAGAGTGGCTGTTAGTTAGATTTTCTGGAATATAGGCATGGGACTAGATTGTGGGTTGAGTGGAAATAACTCTGTGGCAGGCCTCCATGGTACTGATGGGTGGTTTCCAGCTTGTGGTGAGCCATGCAGAGCTGTTTTTTTAAACAGGGTATCTGCTAATCAATGTCTCCCCTAAGCATTGTCTACAGATTGATAAACAATGTGTCTCCTTCATCCAGGTGCCTGTCTTTCCAAATGTAGATCATGCTGTAATTAATAAGAGGTTCACTTAAAAGCTTCATTGCAGTCATAACAGTAGATTGACCTTGCGTAGTTTTTAACTGGTGAATATTTATCATGCAGTTCCTCTCACGGGAGGGAGAGAGTTCACCCAGTCATTTTTATTAGCAAAAGTCAGGGCCCTCCAGCATAAGCAATTAAAATCAGCTCTGTGTAAATCAAAAGGTGAGACTTGGCTGCATATCGATCCCCTTATTGACCTGATGGTTTTTGTCTTCGTAAAGAATTCCTACTGTCCACAGATTGGATTCCTGTGTTCTGTTCTCCATGTCTCATTTAAAAAACATAAACATTTTATTTTAGAACATTTTAGGTTTATAGAACAATTGCGAAATAAATACAGAAGGTCTCCATGTAACCCATACCTAGTTTTCTCTATTATTTACGTCTTAGGTTAACATGGCACGTTTGCTATAGGGAATGAACAGGTACTGATACTGTGTCCGCTAAAGTAGCACTTGATTCCTGTCTCTCCAGGTTTTCTCTTGTAGCCTTTCTCCCTTGCACGATACTGTTTCAGATGCCACATTACACTTAGTAGCCACGTCTCCTCAGGTTCCTCCCAGCCGTGCCAGTTTGAGTCTCTCCTTGTTTTTGATGACCTTGACAGTTTTAAGGATAAATGATCAGGTTTGTTGTAGAATGTACTTCAGTTGGGATGAATCTGATGATGGATCTCATAATGGGTCTGATTTTCTCATGCCTGACTTGGGTTATGGGTTTTGGGGAGGAAGACCATAGAGGTAAAGTGTCATTCTCATCGCATCATGGCAAGGGTACATACCTGCTATCAACATGACTTCTATATTGACTTGTATACTGACATATGACTTATATGTTGAGGATTACCTTAACCACTGAGCTGAGGGAGTGTTCGTCCAGTTTCTCTAACGGGAAATTCCTCCCTCCCTGTCTGCCCATTCCACCCTGTTTAGAAGGAAGCCACTGTGCACAGCCGACAGTGAAGCAGCGTGCAGGTATGTTCTACTTCCGCAAGGAAGGACGCTCTGCATTAATTATTTTCAATTTTCTGCAAGAGTGATGTCTGTTCTTCCCCATTTATTAATTAATTCAGCCATTTATATCAGTACAGACTCATGGATATTTATTTGATGGATTATTATCTAATAATACTTTATTGATTTTATTGCTCAAATTATTCCAGCTTTGGCCACTGAGAGCTTTCTCAGTTGGATCTTGTGTCCCTTTGACATACCATTGTGTGTGTGTGTGTGTGTGTGTGTGTGAGAGAGAGAGAGAGGGAAGGAGGGAGGGAGGGGGAGAGAGAGAGAGAGCGCACTTCTATGTTAGATATGTATTTGCAATTATTTTCCTCTAGTCTGTGGCTTGCCTTTTCATTCTCCTAACAGAGTCTTTCACAGAGCAAAAGTTTTATTTATGTTTTTAACTTTTATTTTATGTTCAGGGATACATGTGCAGGTTTGTTACATGTAAATTGCGTGTCATAGGTGTGTGGTGTGCAGATGATTTTACCACTCAGTTAATAAGCATAGTCACCCTATAAGGTAATTTTTCAATCCTCACCCCCTCTCCCTCCCTCCACTCTCAAGTAGGCCCCCCAGTGTCTGCTGTTCCATTCTTGGTGTCCATGTGTGCTCAGTGTTTAACTCCCACTTATAAGTGAGAACATATGGTATTTGGTTTTCTGTTCCTGTATTAGTTCACTTGGGATGATGGCCTCCAGCTCCATCCATGTTGCTACAGAAGACATGGCCTCACTCTTTTTCATGGCTGCATAGTATTCCGTGGTGTAGATCTACCACATTTTCTTCATCCAGTCTAGCATTGCTGAGCATTTAGGTTGATTTCATGCCTTTGCTGTTGTGAATAGTCCTGTGATGAACATGCACGTGCACGTGTCTTAGGGTAGAGTAACTTATATTCCTTTGAGTATATACCGAGTAAGGGATTGCTGGGTTGAATGGTAATTCTGCTTTGACTTCTTTGAGAAATTGTCAAACCGAAAAGTTCTATTTTAATAAAGTTCAATTTATCAGTTTTGTGTGTTGTACTTTTGGTATCATGTCTAGGAGGTCTCCAGCAAAACCTAGATCCGAAGGTTTTCTTCTGAAAGGGCTGTAGTTTCAGCTTTACATTTAAATATAGAATCCTTTAAAAAATAACTTTCATATAACGTGTGAAGCTGAAGTCAAGACACAGTCTTTTTGCCTGTGGATCCCCTAGTAGATGTCCAGCTGTGCTAGCCTCATCTGTTTGAAGATCTGTTTCAGTGTTGACTTGCCTTTGCTCCTTCATCAAGGATCAGTGGACTGGATTGGGACGGTCATAGCTCTGGGTTCTCCATGCTGTTTCATTGATAACTGTGTCTATTTGTTTTCCTTCCAATCCAAACTGTCTTGATTACTTAGCTTTATAGTAATTGTTCAAATCGGGAAGTATGAGTCCCCATACTGTGTTATTCCTCAATATTCTATTGGCTATTCTAGGTCTTCTGCCTTTACACATAAATTTTAGAATCAGCTTGTCAATATCTACAAAATACCTTGCTGAGATGTTGATTGGGATTTCAGTGAATCCATAGGTCAATCTTGAACAATTCATTTCTTAACAATTTTGATTCTTCCTATCCATGAATATGGAATATATCTCCATCTATTTTGACTTTTAGAATTGGAACAATTTCTTATTTAAATACTTGGCAGAATTTAGACTTACTGACTTTTTTTATTCCAATGTGTATACTTTTTATTAATTAATTAATTTTTAAAGACAGGGTCTCACTCTGTCACCTAGGATGGAGTGCAATGGCATGACCACAGCTCACTGCAGCCGCAACCTCCTAGGATCAAGCAGTCCTCCCACCTCAGCATCCCAAGTAGCTGTGACTACAGGTGGGCACCCACTGCACCTGGCATATTTTAATATTTGTTGGTAGAGATCAGGTCTTGCTCTGTTGACCAGGCTGGTCTCAAACTCCTGGACTCGTGACTGTCCTGCGTTGGCATTCCAAAGTGTGAGATTACAGGCATGAGATACCGTGCCCAATGTATATTTTTAACTAGTTTTTATTTATTTTTAGTGGTTGCCCTAGAGATTGCAATATAGATTTTAACTAATCTAAATCAATCTTCAAATAAGAGTATACCACAGGTATACAGGTGTCTTATAACATTGTATCTCAGTTCCCTCTGGCCCCATGCCTGCTGTTATCCAGTTCACTCATCTGTGTGGTATAATTATCTAATACATTGATGCTATAATAAGTTTAAAGTTATTTTTAGATCAGTCAAGAGCAAAAAAGAAAAGATTTTCTTTCACCTCCATTTATTCTTCTCTGATACTCTTCCATTCTTTATGCAGATATAAATTTATGTCCTGATTATATCATTTTCCTTCTCTCTGGAGAAATTCTTTAAACTTTTTTTTACAGGGAAGTTCTGCTGGCTAATTTCCTCAAGTTTTATCTGAAATAGTGTTTATTCTCCTTCACCTATTTTTAAATTTAATTTTATTTTGTGAGATGGGGTCTCACTGTGTTGCCCAGGCTGATCTCTAACTCCTGAGCTCAGGTTATCCCCCTGCCTTGGCCTCCCAAAGTGCTGGGATTGCAGGCATGAACCATCACGTCCAGCCTCCTTTACCTTTATAGAATCATTTTTGCTGGATATTATATTAATTTTACATTGGTGATTTTTTCTTTCAATAACTTGAATATTTCACTCCACTGTCTTTTTGCCTGTATGCTTCATGACAAGAAATCTGCTGTAATTCTTATAATTGCTCATCTATAAGTAAGGTGTTTTTTCCTCTGACCAAGATTTTCTTTTTATCTTTGCTTTCTGCAATTTTAATATGAAACATCCAGATTTTCTTTGTATGTATCTTGCTTTGTATTCTCTGAGCTTTCTGGATCTGTGGTTTGGTGTCTGTTACTAATTTTGGGAAGTTCTAAGTCACTGTTATTTCACATGTTCCTTCTGACCCTTTCTTATTTCTTTTTCTGATACTCCAATTATATATACGTTACATTTATTTTTGCAGTGCCTCACAGGCTTGGGTGTTATTTTTCCCCTCCTTTTTCTCTTTGCATTTATGTTTGGGAAATTTCTATCAATCTGTCTTCAAGCTCACTGATGGCTTCCTCAGTGGCATTTAGTCTACTGATGAACCTATCAAAGGCATCCTTCATTTCTGTCAAAGGGTTTTTGATTTCTAGAATTTCATTTCAGTTTTTTTCTTAGACTTTACAGGTCTGGTAACATTAGCCATCTGTTCTTTCCCTTTGCATGCTTTTTCCATTATAGCTCTTAACATATTAATCAGAGTTTTTAAAATTCCCTGTCTGATAATTTCAACATCGTGTCATATGTGAACCTAGTTCTAATGCTTGGTGGTGGTGGTTTTTTGTCACGTGGTAGTCTTGCAAGTTTGGTTCCTATTGTTGTTAAAAGCTGGACATGTTTGTACTGGGGATCAGGAACTGAGGTGACTAGGACTTTAGTGTGAGGACTCACGTTACCTGGCTGGGAGTCGGGCTGTGTTTAAAGTCTGCTGTGGCTGTAGGTGCCAGAGGCTCTGAATCCCTCTGGTGTCCTTGCTTTTGTCCTCACTCTTGACTTTGGACTTCTCGTGTCCACTCCTCGTCGAGTCTGCGTCTTGCATCTCTTCCAGCTGTAGTCATCTCCTGTTGTTCTGTGTTCTTACTGCCGTGGGGGGTAACGTGTGGGGGCAGAGAACTGTTTGTCATCTTACAATAAATCTCAGCCTTTTAGTGGGTTTGTGTCTAGGGTGGTAACCCTCACAAGTGTTACTACCCTCCCCCAGGTGGGTGAGGGTTTGGTGAATACTTCACTCTGGAAGATAGGCTGCCTGCTGGCACCATGGCAGGGACACACTACAGCTCCCATCCTCTGGCTGCCAGTTCTCTTCTGGCATGTCACCAAGGTGCACTTTAATTATGTTGGAAAGGTTCTCTTCCCCCATCCTCTTCCTTCTTTACTGTCTTTCTGGGACTTGCAAAATACTGAGGGAGGAATGGCCAGTGTGCAGACTCTCAGCTACGGAAGTGGGGGTCTAATTCCCTTTCTTGATACTTTGGTGCTACAGAAGGCCCCTGGAACTTTGACTCAACTCTGGAAAAATGGAGGTGGCCAGAAGCCTGAGGTTCAGGCTGCCAGTTCTGGGTGGAATCTGTGGCCTGGAGTGAGAATTTACTGTGCTTTTTCTGGGCCCACCCATGGCTGCCCTTGGACCAATCAGTACACACTTCCTCCCAAGCCCATAAAAACCCCTGATTCAGTCAGACTCACACAGATGTCGGGACTACCAGCTGCAGAGAGGATCTACTCATTGTGGGTCTCCTCTCTGCTGAGAGCTGGACACACATCGGGGTGACCAGCCTGCAGAAGGGAGCTACCCATTTAGGTCTCCTGAGGGCTGTTCTGTTGTTGCTCAATGAAGCTCATCTCTGCCAAGGGAGCTACCCATTTCAGGTCTCCTGAGGGCTGTTCTGTTGTTGCTCAATGAAGCTCATCTCTGCCTTGCTGACCCTCCAGTTGTCTGAGAACCTCATTCTTCCTGGATGCCGGACAAGAACTCAGTCCCGCTGATTGGTGGGACTGAAAAGCTGTAACACAAACAGGCTTGAAACATGCCTCCCAACCCCCACCACTTGCCATGTTGTGGGTGATGAGGACAGAAGAGCTGTCAGGGAGCTCAGACCTAGGAGCTCCCCCAGCCAGGGCTGTGACACCCTCTTTGGGGCTCTGCAGTTCCTGGTGTCTCCAAGCTTCCAGGCGCCCCCCACATTCTTCGTCCAGACACGGGTGCCTGCAATGGAAGCCATGTGTGGTACATCTGGTCCAGCTGCACCCTCACATGTGCCAGCTCCTGGAGCTGCCTGCCCCACCGCAGCAGCTGGTATGCCTGGCTGTACACAGTGGCCAGACCCCATACTTGCTCACTCACACCCCTGCTGCTCCATGTTTGGCTCACCCTTGGCAGGTGTGGGATCTGGGCCAGTGGTGTGAGCTGTGTACAGCCTGCTGGGCTGAGTGGACATAATGAGCCCAGCGAGCGTGACCAATACTCAGACAGAAGGTGCTGCCAGCTACAGAGGTTTCTGGCTGGCAAAGTGACACTCCAAGGATCCCATGACAGTATGGCAGTGTAAGGCATCTTCCGTGTCTCCCCCGATGCCGTGATGTTCACTCAGGAAGTCAGTAACCATTATGTGATGCAGGCTATCCGGCCAGGCTACAGCTAACCACTAAGAAGGCTGGCTCTGGAGTTAGGGTGAGCTGAGGGTCCTGATTCCGGGTGGAGCTGTTTTATGGGCCCGCCCTGGAAACTCCCTTAGGGCCACTGCTGGAAGAGAACAATTCCTTTGTTCCCTTCAGCCAGCAGGGCACTGTTTCTTGTTCACAGCTGGGGGCCTCCTGGATGTCTCCCCCATGGCAGGAAGGCCCATGCACTGGCTGCTTCTGACTTAGGGCTGAGGGAGAATGAGGGGCTGTATGGGCAGATCTGGAAGGGGCACCACCTGCCACCCTCACACCTCCTCCAGCAGATACGATTATTCTCTCCCTCCCTGGACAGACATCGTTAGAGAAGATTAATCAAGAAGAGCAATGGCTTAATGGAGTCCGTCCAGATGAGTGAGATAATGGCCTGACTCCTGCCTGCTGCGCAGCCTGCTCACATAATTGGATATTCTGGAGACTCCTCTGCTTCTATTAAGTTAACAAGCTGTGATTATGAGTGAGATTGCAAACCGCTGTCCCCTCTGTTCTACTCCCAGTCCGCAGATCTCCTGGGTTTAGAGAGATGTTTCCTAAGTGGAGTGACTTTCTCTCTTCCTTCCCTGCTGGGTCCTGTTGATGGATGCTGGTCAGACTCTTTCCATGTGGGGTAGGGGACACAGGGCACCCAGATCCTCCTGCCTGGCCCCACGGGAGAATTACTTAGGTTTTCCCAGGGCTTGTCCCAGGATGCAGGCCACGGCTGCCACACTTTGTGTGAAGCTGCGCCCCAAGCATGGAGGTGACTGGAGAAGGTGGGAGAGGAGAGTCAGTCGAGGATGGTGGCCTCCCCGTCCCAGGCTGATGGAGTGCAGTGCGGGGGCTGGAGCTCACGCAGCCATTTTGGAACATGGGGGAGGATCAAATATTGAGGACGCCAGGGAAGCGAGATGGAGGAGTCCCCCCTCCCTTATGGAGACGAATGATAACACCAGGCTCTGGACCACACTTCTCTATACTGTTTTGTGTGAGAAGCCCACTCCTGTCTTGTCAAAACTCCTGTGTTTGTGGTTTTCAGTGGCTCACAGCTGATCTCACTTTAACCAACATGGCCGTGCATTTCCTGACTCTGCGGTGCTGCCACTGGAGAAAGCAGCCTTCCTCCTGGCTGTGGCTCAGCCCCCATCCTTAGTGCACTAGTTAAATGGCAGTTGCTGATTCCTAGGTCTGGGCCGGGGCCTAGGATTCTGCATTTCTGACAGCCTCCCAGAGGATTCTGTCCTGACATGCCTGGAGTAGCAGGGGCTTAGAACTCACCTGCCTTGTGGGGTCCCAGCCCAGGCATCTCACCTTCCCCACCCATGACAGTTTCTGTTCAGCCCCACCTGCAAGAACAGCCTTCAGAGAAAAGCGATCAGGAAAGAGGAATCTGATGTGGGTGTTCCTGGCAGAGAGTGAGGGCTCTGCGAAGTTGTGAGTCCTGGAGGCCACCCCGTTACTCTTCGGCTGCAAGTGACAGTTAAGGTATTACCTTTCCACACCTGGCTGCCCTTGTGAGTTTCATTCCATAGAAGGAGACTGTGGCACCATTGTGATATCAGAGGCCTGGGGGAAGATCCAGAGGACGAGTTAATAGTTTCCATTCATGCTCCTCTGAGTCTGTGAAGTAGGCTTTATCAGCCATTTGCTGGGTTTTGAGGTTGGCTGGCTTCCCTTTTATCTTCTGAAGGTTGATTAGAAATTGGAGGCTGCGACCCAGGAACCCTGATTATACCTGAGGATGCTAAGCACTCTTCAAGACGGCGCGTCTGCTCGCAATCAGAAGGGATCGCTCTCCCACACCTCCTCCCTTCGGCTCCTACACAGACTCCTGCTATAAACGCTGATGGGGAAGCTGCGGTGCTGGGAGGTCCTGTCAACTCAGTTTCTCTTTGGGCCCGATAATCCTCAGTGTCCTCTCTTAGGACAGCCCTGCAAGGAGCCAGCCTGGAAATCACTGGTTCTCATGATGAACCCTCAGACCTTCCACTTGTTCTCGTGAAGTCTCCCCTGATTACTTAAAGATTTCTGCTGCTTCCTGAATGAAACATTTCCACTCATCACTTCTTTTGAACAGTGAATCAAATTTTGACCTTATTCCAGGAAATCATCTATTTATTGGTCTGCATTTATTAATTTTTAAAGAGCATTTTCTTGAGCAACTACTAGAAAAATATTTGGTGGGTATTAGACTCCAGGTATACATATTTACTTATATTCATTTCCAACTCTCAATAATTTACATCAGTCTATAAAATCAGGAGCGTTGGGGTTTTTCCTCTTGTGGTAGTAGTATTAGTATGAATAGCGTGTTACGTATCCATTCTGAGGTATCCACATGCCAACAGCTGTGTTTGAAAGCTTAGAAGCAATTTTTTTATTATGGAAAATATGTCAATGATTGATAAATAAAAGGAAGGAAAAGAACCACCTATAACTGTGCCACTGAGAAAACTGTGGGGAGTATTTGATGGCTTTTCAGGTTCTGTGCATGTGAGCTTGTGTATACGCTTACAGGTTTGTGCACTGTCTTCATGAAAGTGGATTCATACTCTAACTGTCTTCAGCTTTACTAAGGCATAATTAAGAAACCGGAATTATATCTATTTAAGGTATGCAACTTGGTGTTCTGTCTACCTTGTGAAATGATCACCACAATCGAGGTAATCAGCATCCCCATCACCTCACGTAGTTACCATTGTCTTCCCTTCTTGCCCCTTCCTCTTTTCTTTCCTTCCTTTCTTCTCTCCCTTCCTTTTTTTCATGAGAATACTTAAGATCTACCCTCTTAGAAAATTTCAAGTATACAATACAGAAATTGTTAACTGAAGTCACCAGAGAAGTGACTCCAAAATTAAAAACAGAACTCCCATATGCTTCAGCAATCCCACTTCTGGGTATGTACCCGCAGGAAACGGAGTCTGGATCTTGAAGAGATCTGCACTCCCATGTTCCCTGCAGCACTGTTCACAGTAACCGACACGAATGTCCTTCAAAGGATGAGTGGATAAATATAAAATATCTCTACCTCTGTCTCTCTATCTAGACACACACACATTGGAATATTATAGAGCCTTAAAAGAAGGAAGTCCTGCCGTTCATGACAACATGGATGAACCTGGAGGACATTATGCTAAGTGAGAGAAGCCAAACACAGAAAGACAACTACCGCATGGTCTCACTTACTTGTGGAATCAAGAATAGTCAGACCCATAGAAGCTGAGAGTCTAATGGTGGTTACGAGGTGCTGGGGGGTGGAGGAAATGGGGAGAGGGGGTTAAAGGGTACAAAATACTGGGCTTTGTCTTAATGATATAATGTATCAGTAGAGTCTAACTTTATTTTTAATGGCATTGAACTTTCTTCTCTAGCATGAGTTATCCTCTGGTTGAACTTCAGAGTCATCTGAGGAGCCTTGAAGAGCACACCCAGACCCTGAGCTCTCCCAGGAGGCTGATCGAGTCATGCTGATGTGGTAATGAATAGCATCTCATCTTATGGATGCCAGAGTCCCTCTTTAACCAAGTCATGTGATTGGAAATGGGCATTTTCACCCTTATAGGTGAGACGTATCTATGAATATTTTATGTACTCACAAAGGAGATTATACTCCATAGGTATCTGTAGAGTATAATTGCCTTTATAAGTACATAAAATATTTGTAGATCTGTCTTTGTATACATCAGGTATTGTGGATACATTCTGAAAACTGGATCAGTGGGCCAAAGAACTCATACCATATCTAACGCAAACTGTCACTCTGTCACTGACACTCGAGCACTGCACAGGAGGGAGTGGCAGTGCCTGTCTGCCCACAGCTTAGCCAGCACTGGGTGTCAATGTTTTTACTATCTTCCAGTTTTATAGGTTAAGTCATCGAGTAGGTCTGTTTTGCTTAACCACTCTGGGTCATGTTCATTCAAGTGATAGGGCCTCTATGGGGACTCAAGACAGACACAGCCCCTGATTTTGTGCCGCTCACAGTTTAGTGAGAGATGGGCTTGAATCCAATAGCCACAAACACTCACGTGAAGGAAGCTGGGACAGCTATGAGACTCGTGGTGCTGTGGGAATCTGTGGTGCAATGTGACCCGGTCGAGGAGGTCAGCGTGGGCTTCCCTCAGGAGCTGACACTCACTGCGCCCTGAAGAGGGAGTGTCTGAGGGCGCAGCTGGTCTGCAGGAGGGAGAGCACATGGGAATGTCCACAGTGGCTGCAGTTCATCAAAGGTACATTCAGACAGGTGAATTTCACTGTAAGTAAATCGTGCCTTGGTAAAGTGGGGCCCTGCTAGCTGGGCCCATGGTACCCCTCACCTCCCAATGCTCCAGCAGCTGACCTGCCTCTCAGGGAGTAGAGCCTGCCTCCTGGGAGTGGCCTACAGGGTTTCCATTTTCTCTTGGCCTCAGCTCTATGTTTCTCTGCATTTATTCTGCTTTGCACACAGTCAACTCACAGTTCCTCACTCTCCAGGCAGGCTCCTGCTTCAGGACCTTTGCACATGCTCTTTTCAAAAACATCCATTCTCAACTGCTGTGTTCATGAGGGCAGGGCCAGCTTCATGGGCATACACTCAGAGCCCATGCTTGGTTTAATCTCTGTTGTTACTAACAATTATTCATTTTTGAAGAAAATGCATTTTTTTTCATTCATTTTGGATGTGGTGCCCTGCATTTTCATTTTGCACTGGGCCTTGTCAGTAAAAACTCTACACACCAAGGCTTAGGGGACCTTCCCAGGGTGGTGGCACTTCACGTGTGTTGTCACACATTGTTGCTGGGAGAATTAAATGCTGTCCATCTGACTTCCTTGGTAGAAGACACCTGGAAGTTTGAACCTGGCTTCTGCTGGACTCTGACCTATGCGGTTTTCCTTTTTGCTGCTTTTATCTGTATTCTTCTAGTGAACTAGTAAACCTGAGGGTGGTCTTGGGGATTCCCAACACAGGAAGTTTGCTGCACGCTTCACCAAAACTCGTTGGAGGCAGGGTTGCCACTGAGCCATGGGGCATCAATGGGGAGGGACCCACAAATTCACCAAGGCTTCTTCCTTCCTCTTCTTTCTATATGTCACTGTGACTCTAAGACCCATTTTTTTTTCCTGTGAGAATCAACCTACAGAACTTGGCATTTCCTGGCCTACCCAGCCAACACCATTGCCGAGAGGCCAGTGGTTCTGGTTGGAAACCCCTGGTCAGAAATTCTGATGGGGGCTCCTGGGGTCTTGTGCCCTCCTCTGCAGGGGACATACTTGGGCACTATGATTGTCAAAAGTAAAATATGTAAAAATACTCTCCACAGATGCTTTCCAGCTGGGGGTAGGATTCCTGATACATTCAACCTAAACTACTTGATGGTCCTAGAAAGGGGATAAGAGTGGAATGGCTCTGCTGTGGTTTTAATGTGTCCCCCAAAAAGCATGTTGGACACTGAATCCCAAAAGCAACAGTGCTAAAAGGTGGAATGTAGCGAGGGGGTGATTAGGCCCTGAGGGCAGAGTACGTGATATGCCATTATTGCAGGAATGGGTTCATTATTGGAGGAGTTTGGCCCCCTTTGCTCTCTCTCACGTTCTCTTTGTCCTTCCACCATGTGATGCCTTCTGCCATGTTATGATGCAGCAGGAAGGCCCTTGCCAGATGCCAGCACCTTGATCTTAAACTTTCCAGCCTTTAGAAATCTGAGAAGGAGATTTGTTCTTTATAAATTACCCAATCTGGAGTATTCTGTTTAGCAGTACAAAATAGATGGACTAAGACAAACTTCTACATGCACAAAAGAGAGTAAACCTGGAGAGCTGGGTGACCGCCCAGTGGACACACGAACATACAGGCCTGTCACCCGTGCAGGCTGTGATCTCAGGGCTCTGTGTTCTCCATCCCTGGAGGCTGGGTTATTGATCACTATTTGTTCACATTCTTTCCGACAACATTGTCAAAGTCAGTGTGATCCCCCATGGCAGCAGAATGCACAGGACTGAGACTGAGCCCTTACTCCTCTTAAGGTTCCTCATGCAGGGGTAGAGTGGGTAGGGGGTGAGGCAGAGGGGATTCTATTTGGAAGAAGTAGAAAATAATTTGAGGCAATGTAATGGTCCTCAGGTTTGTCTCCAAACTCACTGAGACAAAAGCATCAGGATAGCATTTCTGGAGAAACTTCTGGTTTCCTGCTGAGCCGTGGTCTTTCCCTAGTGGCATCTGCCTTTTCTAAATATGTCTGTCCCTTGCAGAGCTCTTAACTGGGCATCATGAGGGACTTCATCACAGCTCTTTAGGGGCTGATAGGTGGCACTAAGGATAGGAGCCCACCCTCTCCCTTTCCCAGAGGCGAGGGAGGCTGGTAAGGTGGCTGTACACGGTCTTGGGAGATAGCTGTCAGATGTCAATATCCATGGACACTGACAAGCTGTGCGACCTTCATGGAAACACCAGGCTTTGTGATCTCAGTTATTGAGCTGCCTGGTTCAAAAATCTCAGCTTAAATGTTGCTTCCTCAGGACTTCTATCCTGACTCTCACTGCTTTATGTTCTCAGACTCCTGTGTTTTTCCTTTTAATGTCTATTAGTTTAAATTTGTTGGTAGGATTTCTCAGTCCTCTGTGTTCCTCTCTAGACTGAAAGCTCCTTGAAGGCAGGGGCTGTCTCTGTCTTGCAAAGTTTTATGCCATCAGTAACACACAGAGACTGGCTTGTGGTAGGAAATCAGAAAATACATGCTGAATGACATGTGACAGAGCTCCATCAAGGTCCCTGGTGGACACGTAGGATGAGTTTTACATACCATGAGACTTAGAAAACGAGCTCTATCAATCACATAATTATCCTCAGAGAATCTGTGCCCTTTTTCCTTTTAAATACATTTGTGCATTATGAGCTGTTAATTACAACTAAGGTGGGTATCACTCTGCATTAAGATCATGCATCAGAAACGAGGAGATGGAGACAGTGCTGAAAGGGTCTGGGTGTTTATAACGCAAAGTAATTGCAGTGCTGTACCATGAAATGCATTTTGTTCTTGAAAACTCAATTTGAGTTTAATGTCTTCTGAGAGCCTTAATGCATTTTTAATTCACACAGAGCTTCCCGTCTCTATGCCCCACTGAGTGTACCAGGGACAGGTGACATTCTTCGAGGGAAGCTTGGGCAGAGATGTTGTCATAAAAATGTCCAGTTCCCATGTCCATCCCATGGTGGACATCAGTGGGGGCATCTGAAGTCTGGGTGCAAAGGGGGAGGGGTGCCAGTCCTATCACAGCTGAGTTGTGACAGGGAGTTTGCAGAAGGGCCTTTCACTTCCCAGGTAGCCCGAGTCCAAGGCTGTGCTGTGCCCAAAGGGCACAATCTCTGCCAGGAACAGGTCATGGTCTTGCAGTAGACCTGGACTCTGGCCAATTCAGATAAAATGGGTTGAGTGAAAGGATGGAGATCCTATATTTACTCAGTTATCCTTACAATCACGTGAGGAGGTAGGTCCAATTATCCCTATTTTATAGATAAAGAACTTGGCCAGGGTTACATAACTAATGAATGCCGACATCCACATGCCAAAACCTTCATATGTATCTGCATCAAGCCAAACGTGAAAAGACAGAAACATTTTGAAATTTTATGTATTTCCACCTGCACTTGAGACTTTTGCCCTGTTCTGATGCCCTGTACATGTCACATGAAGGAGAGACGGAAGTGAGCTTAGATCACAGCAGCCTCGCAGGCAAACATCTGTGAAACTGCATCTTTACCCCCTCGTGGCAGGGGTTCCCCCGAGGGACCTGGTGGATACCACCACCTCCCAGGTACAGCTTCCTCCTTCGGCCCACCTTGGCAAGTGCTGGGGGGACTTACGAGTGCTAAAGAGAGCATGCCCAAGTCCCTAGAAGGGTCAGGATTTGAAACTGCTCTCAGGATGGAATGTTCAAGTGCGGCATCACTTTCCGCTGTTTCATTACAAAATTCCCAGGGGTGCTCAGCCTCCCCTCTCTTGCGGTATTAGGAATGGGTGCAGTAAACTTCAGTGTCACCTAACACCAGCTCCACTGTGATTCCCAGAGTTGCCTGAGGCCTCCTAGGATCTGAGGGGGGTCTCTCCAGTCTCAGCCCAGCAATTTTAACATCCCAATAAAACCCTGCTTCCAGTGAGGGGGAGGGGGTGCTTGGACAGGCCTCGGCAGTAAGACGCAACCAGGAAGATTTATGAAGCAAGTCAAACAGTAGTGTCTGCATAAGCTCTTTTTTAAAAAATCTACGAAATAAAGGCTTCACTGCAAAGTATTTACTGCCCCAGTGATGCTGAAAAAGAAGTGAACTCCTGCAAGTTACCTTATTTAAACATCGTGATGCTCTTTCCTGTGGATGATCTAATGCTAATGAGTTAGACTTGTGATGCGCTGTAGCAAGAAGCCGTCAGCCCAGTGCGGGAACACAGCCATCTCTCCTTCAGGGCCAAGCAAGGAAATCAGGCCAACTACCCTTCTCTGCCCTCTGCCCTGGTTTCCAAACAGGCTGCATTTCCCAGACCATCCAACATTCAGGACAGAAGTAATATTAGGGTCCGTTTCTGGGCCTTGTTCAATCTTACCTCTGAGCCTGGGGTCACAATCAGCCATGTATGCGTTATGGGTGTGCTGCCCTGTCTGTGATCTATGGCTGTGCAGCCTGTGGGTGGTATCTGTTACTTGTGTGAGTAGCGTGTGCCTTACCTGTCTGGTCCCCATGTGAATTGTCCAGGGGTGTGACTTACGGGCTGCCAGTGTGTGTGACCTGTGTAGGTCCGACATGTGTAAGGCTCTGCATGTCACCTTGGTGTGGCACATGCGCTACTGTGTTCCCGGTGAGCGTGGTCTCTGTGTTTCCTGTGTGCTGCTGTCCGGAGCTTATCTCTGTAGGTTTGGCCCGTGTGCTACACTTACGCTCTGGTTTGTGACCTGCATGTCTCCTGATCATATGCTCCCTTGATGCTGAGTGTGGGTCTTGCGTGTGTGTTATCTCTATGAGTGTACACCTTGCTGCATTTCTTTAAGGGCTATGTGTGTATTAACTACACGCCATCTACATTCAACCTACCCCTTCCCTCACCTGGGGAGTGAATGGGTGGCTCACATGTGTTATTACAGTGCAGGCTGCTTGCCTGTGCTGTATTTCCTGTGTCCATGGTCCCTCCACGTTACCTGAGTGAGTCACCATCGTGTGCCTCTTGTGCCTGTCATCTGTTTGCTGGTGATCATTTAGTGTTGCCACATGAGTCTTGTATTTTGCCTGCTGTGTCGTGCGTGTGCGTTCTGCTGTAGGCTACTTCTGTGCGTTTGCCAGTGAACAGTCTGTGCGCCATCTCCTGTTACCTGTGGCTGTTGCTCTGTGTGGTAGACACTCCGCACACTCCAGTATGTGTGCCGCTCGTGGGAGGAGTGTGCTGATTCCTTCCTTGCGTGACGTGCATGGTGCTCTGTGTGGCGCTGAATCTGCATCACCCATGTTGTGCCGCCCGCACCTGTACGCATGCGACTGACGTGGTTACTACCCGTGTGCTACATGTGGACACTGCCAGTGTCACCCAGGCGTGGGGCCTCGCGAGTACTCACGCTTTCCCCCGCGGAATGCACCCTTCCCTCTACTGTGGCGCGAGGGGCGGGCCGAGGCGAAGGCCGGCAGGAGGCTCCGAGGACTACTCCGGGTCCTCAGGCTGCTTCTGACAGGGCCGTCCGGGTCACGGGAGAGCCGGCCGCTGTCCTCACCAGGACCACATCTCCTCATTTGTCCCTGGGCCCCTCCTTCCGCTGGTCGGGACCCTCAGGACCGAGCCAGAGCCTGCGACCAGGGGACGGCCGGAGGCCCAGCTCGGGTGCCCTGTTGCTGCCCGGGTGCCAAGCGCCGTGGCTCCTCTGTGGACGGACGGCCCCTCTCCGGCCTGACCCTGTCCCTCCGTCCTGTACAGGCAGACGCGGGGACAGCGGGATCTGAGGGCTCGGGGCTGGCGCCAAGGCAGGGTCGGCCCGGTGCCCCCACCCGCCATGCTGCCCTGAGGCCCCTGGCGCTCCCAATGCCCGTGCCCTCTGGGTTCTTTTTGCAGCAGGGAAACTGAGGCCACAGGCCCAGGCCAGGACCGCAGTGAGGAAGGGGAGTGATCCAGGTTCCGAGGGTCCGGATTCTGATCCTGCTCTGGGTGGATGAGGACTGCTTGGGCTAGGAAGCCCAGAAGTCACAGAAAGGCTCGAACGAGCTCAAGGAAGTAAAAGCGGGGGAGGGGACCTGGCCCTGGAAACGCTGCAGCACAGGCGTGGCTGCAGGCTCGGCTGCACCCAGGGGCCAGTGATCCTTTTCTCTATCTCAAATCTGAGTCTTCAGCGGCTTTGGCCCCGGCCAGTGCCCCAGTCAGGGACCTCTACCCATCAGGTTCCCCCTACAAAGGGATAAGATGGCGGCAGCAGGGGCTCCCTGGCTTCCTCTCCGTAGCTCTCCCACCGCCCCCGAGGCAAGTCCTGGCCACAATCTGATTGGACTGGTGGAGCCATGTGATGAGGCCTGTACCAATCATAGAGCAAGGACGCAGCCACGTGACACTCACTCCGATTGGACTTGCTCAGGCCACGTGACCAGCCCTGCACCAATCACAGAGCCAGGGACCCAGGAATTCCAAGGGCTCCTGGGCCACACGCTCCTCTGCAGACCAGGAGCACCTGCAGCGGTCCCAGGGCCTTAGCTGTGGGTGGGCGGCCTCCTGAATGAAGCTTGGGCGGTCCTGAAAGGAGCGGGTGAGGCCCCCGTCAGATCTGGAGCCTGTGCCCCGAGGCCCCACGCTGGGAACTGGGGACGAGGAGACTGGGCCGTGGCCCGGGTCTCAGCTTCCTCAGGCCCTCCAGACACCTCGTTGAGGCCGCCGGGACGGTCCTGGTGGGGCTCGGCGCCGCTCGTCCTGTGCCTCCTCCAGGCCCGTGGGTCCCGGGCTCCCCCAGCCCTACTGCGGGCTGCACCTCTCCGGGCGGTGCTGTCCAGAGTGGGCATTCGGCCCCATTGCATCCGCCCCAGGACCCGGGCTCTGCGGCCACCGAGTGCAGAACACGCCGAGCTTCGGAGATCTGGGAGTTCCAAATGGATTTTGAATTTTTAATCTAATTGTCTGATTCATGAACTCGGAAGGTGACGTCACGCCCAGACGTTCCAAAGTATCAGTGAGCTGCAGATATGCACGTGTGCACCGGCGGGAGACTCCGGGCTGGGATTTCCGCTGGATCTGGGAATGAGAAATGCAACCTAATGACACCCCGGAGCCCCTGAATCACCCGGGGAAAGTGATGAGAGACTCTCTGGTGAGAACATCTAGAAACAAGACCGAAGATGGGGTGACAACAACCCCACGGCTGTGTCCAGATGCGGGGGAGCACCGACCATGCAGTCTGTCCTGCGGTGAAGGGCCCAGACCCCAGGGTCCTGCGATCCACCCTTCAAGTGACTTGGGCGTGCACTCATGAGTCCCCAGTAGGTGGGGGCTGTGGGGGGGGGAATTCACATCAGCAGTTAACCCCCTTACTTTGGTCTGTGAGGTCCTGCATGCTCCTCCGTCTCCATCTCCTCAGCGACATGTCCTTGACTTTGTTCCACCCCCAATCTGCCCTGCCTTTGTGATCTTCCTTTTTCTTTACTTCAGAGCCTTGCACTTACTTTCCTTCTGCTTGGAAAGCTCTTCCCACAGCCAGCTGGGTGTCAACTCCTTCCCATCATTGTAGTGAGTGACTTACATCTCCAGAGACCCTCCCCCAGGACCCCCTCTTTCAAGCTTACCCAACTCTCCATCGTTTCACCCCGTTTGTTCCCTTCATAGCTGGCATCTCGGTCTCGATGAGGGCTGAGCCCTCACTGCTGCGTCTTCAGGATGGAGAGGCTACCAGCACACAGTGGGTGGTAAACAAACATTTGTTTGATTCCATGAACATCTATCATGCATGGTGACAGCCCATTAGGGGAAGATACTGGCTCAGAGGAAGATGCCCAAAGTCCCCTGGAGAAGTAGAGGAAGCCTTCAAAGAGGAGGGGGCTCTCCATGAGCCAGATTCGCCAGGCTGACAGGGGAGAGGACATTCCAGGGGTGGAAACCAGTGGGGCCGAGGCTCAAGGAGTGCACACAGTGGGGTGAAGGGAACTGCTGGGAGTGGGGGGAAATGGAGGTAGGGGAGGGGAGGGCAGCAGGTGAGGCTGGAGAGGAGGGGGGGGGGGCGGGGGGGGAAAAATGATGGTCATCAAGAGCAGATTTAATCTGGAGGCCCAAAGGAGGCACTGGGCCGGATTGGTAAATAAGAAATTTTCCAGAGCAAAGACTTCACTCTGGAGGACCACATGCTGGGCAAGGTCCTCAGGTGTTTGCTTAACATGACCAGTGTTAACATTTGAATTAGGGGCTCCTGCTTAAAATGGAGAGGTTTTGTTTGTAATCCAGATTTCTGGTTTTCTTGAACAGTCAGGATTCTGGTTACCTCAGACCCCATTCTCAGATGGCAGGCATGGCTGAGCAGTGGCCATCCCCTCCCGGGGGCACGCTCTCACCAGCTCATCCAGCCTGCCTGCTCCATTTGTCCTGCAGCCATATGCCCGAGGGTGTTCTGAAGATTCCATCTTTGCATCAACTCATATTCACTGACTGGATCTTTGGAAATTGTGATACTGTTTTTGACCTTGAGGAAGTTTGGTTTTCATGTTACATGAGATGGACAGACAGGCCGCTCAGCATATCATAGGACAACATCTGTGGATGGAAACAGTGGGGGAGAACCTGGATGGTGTGGTCGGCAGAATCATGGCCCCCAAATATGTCCATACCTAAATCTGTTGGATGTATAAATATGTGACTTCACATGGGAAAAAGGGCTTTGCAGATGTGACTAAACATGGACCTTGAGATAGGGAGAGTATCTTGGGTTGTCCAGGAAAGCCCAGTGTCATCATGTGAGTCCCTAAAATAGGACAGCCTTTCCCAGCTGGGTCAGAGAGACGAGCCAGAAGGAGGAGAGATTCAAAGCTCTGAGAGAGCCTCACCCTTTTATTGGCTTGGAAGGCAGAGAAAGCTGCTAAGCCATGCACATGGCCCCTAGAAGTTGGGAAAGCCCTCAGCCGATAGGCAGAGAGAAAACAGGGGTCTTAGTGTGATAACCATAAAGAACTGAATTCTGCCAACAACCTAAAAGTGTCAGCAAATGATCCTCCCCTAAGGTCTCCAAAAAGGAACGCAGCCTGCAGACACCTTGATGTTAGTCCAGTGAGGTCCACGTCAGACTTCTGACCTACAGAACTGCAAGAAAATAGATTTGTGTTTTCAAGCCTCTGAGTTTGTGGTGACTTGTTAGGGCAGCAGCGGGAATGGAATACAGGTGGTTATGGTTCTGGGAGTGAAGGAGAGCGGACCTTCAGCTTGCAGAGACTGGAAGGCTGCTCTACCCGAGGCAGGTGTGTGTGTGCAAGCTACCGGGTGGGGGAGAGCTGACCTTAGGATGGAGAATAGAAACAAATGTGGTGAGAAGGGTGCGTCCGGCTGCCCAGGAGAAAACGTTGGCAGTGTTCACCAGCATCCTGAAGGGTAGAACACGGTGAGTCAGCCCCAGACCACCTCCACCGAGGACTGGCATGCTGAGAGCTGATTACCCACTTCGCAGAGTGCCGACACTGCCATTTGCTTAGCAGACTTGGCAGAGGATCAGCAGAGGGACTTCCTAGAAATGCTGGGCAGAGACAGGATTGGAAGCTGTGTGATCTGCTGGTGTGTTTCCTGTTGAGAATGTCGTGTTTGTGCTCTTTGTGCCCTAACTGCAAAATGGTGCCTCGAAAGATTGATTTTGTAAGAAACTGCCCTTTGCTTGCTGTGATCTTCTGATGTTTTTCAAAGGTCTCGGGGGAGGGGTCATTTTTTTCCCTTTTGCTGGCAGGTCTGAATTACACACCATTGTTTATAGAGTGGTCGGGCAGTTTCTCTCAGCTTCTCTGATCACCAGTTGCACCAGCTCTGGTGTGGATCCCAGAACGTTGTCTGTGACCTGTGGCTGTGATGACTTCCTGAAAGAGACCACACTGAGTTCTTAGGATGATGTTGAGCTGGAGTCCGTTTCCCTGACAAGGATCTGGCTGAATGGTGCTGGGAACCTGGTCCCCCTTCCACGCTTCCCTGACATTCCTTCTTTTACCTGATCTTCACTGAGTGTGTATTGTGGGCCAGGCCCTCCCCTGGATGCTGGGTGTGAGCATCAGTGGGAAGACCAAGTCCTGTAAATCAACTCATGTCAGAGATTTGGGGAGCAGAGACAGTGGGATGGCAGCAGGCTGAAATCTACACTTTCTGTATACCATGAAGGGGGCTATTATGACTTCATTCCTAATATTTTAAACATTCTAGATTTCCAGAAAACTTATGCTTTTTCACCAATGAATGAACTTCAGCTGTGTCCTGTCGTTGCAAGATCTACCCCTGCTAGCTCCTGCTTCTAAGAAGCATTAGCAGGTGAAGCTGCAGCCCTCACCTGAAGGCTGGAGAGTATCATCTATCCTGAGAAATCCGGGGTTGCAGAGAGCAGGAGCGGCTGGATGGCGAACGGCAGGAGAGGAAGTGTGAGATCTGCCTGGAAGTGGGTGAAGGGGATACGTCCAGCTGTAAGGATGCTGAAGGGTTTTCTTGAGGGATGTTCTGTTGTTTTGGGGGTCATTTAAATATGCCTTAGATGAGTATTACAAAGAGACGAAAGAGGGACCACTTTCAATAATGGATACAACTTATAGGTAGAGACGAATAAGAAATAGAAGACGAACAGCAACCAAATGCACATTCCTGACAAGTGCACGCGGAGTATTCTCTGGGATAGTCTGTATACTAAGTCACGAAGCAAGTCTCACTACGTTTAAAAAGATTGAAATTATACAAAGTCTCTTCTCTGACCGCTGTGGAATGAAGCTAGAAATCAATATTAGAATAAAAGCTGGAATTATTTCTTTTTCTTTTCTTTTTTTTTTTTTGAGACAGAGTTTTACTCTGTCACCCAGGCTGGAGTGCAGTGGCACAATCTTGACTCACTGCAACCTTCACCTCCTGGGTTAAAACAGTTCTCCTGCCTCAGCCTCCGAGTAGCTGGGATTACAGGTACCTGCCACCACACCCGGCTAATTTTGTATTTTTAGTGGAGGTGGCGTTTCACCATGTTGGCCAGGCTGATCTTGAATTCCTGACCTCATGTGATTCAGCCGCCTCAGCCTCCCAAAGTGCTGGGATTCCAAGAGTGAACCACTTCGCTTGGCCTGGTATTTCAAAAATACATGGAAACTAAACAATGCTCTTAAACAACCAGTAGACCAAATAAGAAATCAAAAGATAACTTAGCAAATACTTTGAGAGAAATAAAAATAAAAAGACAACATACCAAAACTTATAGAATGCAGTGAAAGCAGTTCTTACACATAGATCTGTAGCAGTAAATGTCAACATTACAAAAGAAAGGTGTCAAACCAGCAATCTAATTTTACACCTTAAGGAACTAGAGACAAGATAGTAATGTAAACCTAAAACCTAAAAGCAGAAGGAAGTAATTAATAAAGATTACTTTATTAAGAGATAAACAAAATAGAGAATAGGAAAAAACAATAGAATTAATAGCATCAAAATTTGGTTCTTTAAAAATATCAAGCTGGGCACAATAGCTCATGCCTGTAATCCCAGCACTTTGGGAGGCCGAGGTAGGCAGATCACTTGAAGTCAGAGTTCGAGACCAGCCTGGCCAACATGGTGAAATCCTCTCTCTACTAAAAATGCAAAAATTAGCTGGGCATGGTGGCACACACCTCTAATCCCAGCTACTCGGGAGGCTGAGGCAGGAGAATCGCTTGAACCCAGGAGGCGGAGGTTGCAGTGAGACGAGATCATGCCACTGCACTCCAGCCCAGACAACAGAGTGAGATACTCTGTCTCAAAAAAAAAAAAAAAAAAAAAATCAACAGAATTGTTAAAATTTTAGCTAGACTAAAAAAGTCCAAAATCATATTCACAGATAGTCATAAATAAATCATAAATGTGGGGCCATTATTACTGTTGTTATAGAAATAAAAATGATTATGAGAGGATAAACAATTGTATGCCAAAAAATTTAGACAGCCAAGACAAAATGGATAATTTCTTAGAAACACACAAATTACCAAAACTGACTGAAGAAGAAGTAGAAAGTCTGAACAGATCTATAACTAGGAAAGAGACTGAATCAGTAAACAAAAACCTTGCAGTAATGAAAACCTCACAACCAAATAGCTTTACTAAATGCTACCAAATATTTAAGGAAGAATTAATACCAACTCTCTTCTCAAACTCTTCCAAAAAATAAATAAATAAATAAGAGGGCAACACTTCCAAACTTATTTTATGAGGCCAATATTATCTGATACCAAATCTAGAGAAACATACCAGAAGGAAAGAAAACTGCAGACAAATATCTCTTATGAGTATAGAGGAAAAAATGTTTAACAAAATATTAGCAAACCAAATCTAAAAGCATAGTAAAAGCATAGCATACCGTGACCAAGTGTGACTTATCCCAAGAATGCAAGAGTGAATCAACACAAGAAAATCAGTCAGTGTAATATGCCATGTTAATAGAATGTGGGGGGAGAAAAGCCATATGATCATTTACAAAAACTACATGATCAGGAAAGGCATCTGACAAAATCCAACATCCCTTCATCATAAAAACATTCAGTAAACTAGGAGTAGAAGGGAATATCCTCAACATAATAAACATATTTATGAAAAATCCACAGCAAACAATGTACGTAATAGCGAAAGGCTAAAAACTTTCTTCTAAGATCAGGAGCAAAACAGGTAAGCTCGTTTTCATCACTGCTGCTTAATATTATACTGGAAGTTATGATCAGAGCAATTAGGAAGAAAGAGATAAATGGCATTCAGATTGGAATAGAAGTCAGAATATCTCTATTCACAGATGACATGATCCTATATATTTTTAAAATCTCAAAAAATACACACACACACAATTAGGGCTAACAAATGAATTCAGCAAAGCTGCAAGATACAACAACATACAAAAAACAGTTGTCATGGTAAACACCGGTAAAGAACAATCAAAAAAATTAATAAAACAATTCCATTCATAATAGCATCTAAAGGAATAAAATGCATAGGAATAAATTTAACCAACAAAGTGAAAGACTTACACACTGAAATCCAAAAGACTTTCCTGAAAAAATTAAAGAAGACCTGAATAAATGGGATGACATATGGTGCTTATAGACTAGAAGTCTTAATATTGCTAAAATGACAACACTACCCACACAGTCCACAGATTTAATGTAATTTCCACCAAAACCCCAATTTCTTTTTGCAGAAATAGGAGAATTCTCTCTAAAATTTATATGGAATCTCAAAAGACCCTAAATAGTCAAAACAATCTTGAAAAAGAAGAACAAAGTTGAAGGTTTTGCACTTCCTGATTTCAAAAATTGCTACAAAGTTGCAGAAATCAAAACACGGTGATACTAGCATAAAGACAGATGTACAGACTAATTGACTAGAATAAAGAACCCCCAAATAAACCCCCACATATAAGCTAAAATGATTTTTGACAAATGTGCTGAGACCACTCAGTGGAGAAAGCATAGTCTCTTCAACAAATGATGCTGGGAAAACGGAATTATCACATGCAAAAAATAAACTTGTATCCTTACCTCACACCATGTGCAATAATGAACTCAAAATGGACTGGCAGCCTGAGCATAAGGGCAAAAGAACATGAAACTTTTAGAAGAAAACACAGTGGCAAATCTTCCTAAACTTGAATTTGGCAGTGGATTCTTAAATCTGATACCAAAAGAACAAGCAGCAAAAGGAAGAAAAGAATAAATTGAACTTTGTAAAAATTAAAATCTTGAGAAGCGGTGAAACAAGATGGTGGGTAGAACTCTCTAGGGATAATTTCTCCACAGAAACATCAGTTTGAAGAACTGTTCACACACAAACAAAATCTTCACAAGAGCTCAGGAAACAGGTGAGAGGTCACAGCACATTGTTTTAGCATAATAATAAGAAAACATGTAGTGAAGGGGGTAGAAAGGACAATTTTACATTATCTGCATTACTCCTTCCACAACCCCAGGGGAGAACAGCATCGAAAGAGACATGGTCCACTTAGGGGAAGGAGAAGGAAGTAAGCATAGAACTTCACCTTGCAGCACAGTAATGCTCCTGCCACAGTGAAACCCAGCACTGGGCACAACCCTTTGGTCTCTGACACCTGGTTGGTACCCACAGAGGGAACCTCTTGACCTATTCTGGTACCATCTGGTGCCAAACAGGAGCCTCTGGTCCCAGTGAGATGTACACATGTTCTAGCCCACATCATTGCTGGTTGACTACAATGGCCTTGGGCTCTGAGTAAATCTCAGTGGCAGGTAGACTATAGCACCTGTGGGCCTTAGACATGCCCCAGTGCTGCGCTGATCTTGGCAGCTGTGGGCTTTGGATGTAACCGTACTTTGTCAGCCTCAGTGGCCATGGAATTGCTCATGTCACCCCTTTTCCAGACAGTGCAGTGTAGTGCAGAGAGAGTACTCACTTTTGGGAGAAGTGTGGGCTCGGTCTTGGAACTCAATACTAGGACCGCCATGGTAAAACTCAGCACTGGGCAGAGCCTTATGGCCCCTGATACTAGGTTGGTACCAATGGGCAGATTCTGTTAACTTGCATTGGTGCCAGAGGGAAACCCATTCCCCTGGCAAGATGGATGCGAGATCTGGCCCACATCACTACTTGACTGACTATAGCAGACCTGGGCACTGAATAAACCTCAGTGGTGGGCAGATGGCAAAAGTCATGGACCTTGGGCATGCCTCAGTGCTATGCAGGTCTCTGTGGCCATGGGCTTTGGGTGTGACCCAGTGCTATTTCAGCCTTGACGTCTAAAGGAGTCCAGCTGCGGTGGTCCTGGTCCTGGGTGACCACTAGGGCTTTAATGCCCGAAGCAGTCATGGGATTAGGGTTCCCCACGTCAACCTGCCTGGAATTTCTGGACAGTCTTCCTGCTGAAGGAAGCTCCAAAAGCCAGACCATGAAGACTGGATTAAGTACCGACATCGCTGCACAGACATCCGTATATGGCCAGTAAGGATCAAGATGAGTGAGAGACACATGACATTATCAAACACAAATCAGGTGCCAGTTACCCTAAGAAAGTAGAGATGGAAGAATACAAAGAATTCAAAGCAGCTGTTGTCACCCTTTTCCCATTTTCCCTGAGAATACTCACCAGTGGCGCTTGTGCTGCAGTATTTACCCCAAGATAACGTTGCCACGAAATATCTCACTTTTATTATTATTTTTGTATTGCTCTAGTATATTGACTTTGGAAACAAAAGACATTATTCTATTTATAGCATTCTGTTTTTAGTAGTGGTGTTTCCATTTACAAAATAGAGTAATCCTTGATCACTGAAAATGTCATATCCTAGAAAATGTAGCATTCCTATGCATGATACTGACATCATTCTCAAACAGTTGAAGATTCATTTGAATGAATCTGATTTTTTCAAACTACACAATTTTGATGATTCAGATTATTCTGATGTTCTGTTTAGAAATAACTGTAAGAACAGTTTTTAAATTTTATTTTCACATTGAAAATCAGATTTTCTTCAACCTCAAAGAGTGTGTTTATATAAAATTTAATGAGTGCTGGCAGTGAGCTGCACATTTTTTTTGTCTAAATGAGAAGATGGTTAAGACACTCAAGAAGTATCAACCAAATACAGAGAAGTAATTCAGAAATTTATCAGAGAAATTTAGCAGAGATTGCAATAATTTAAAAAATCAAATGGAAATCCCAGAGTTGAAAAATATAATGAAAATTTAAACTGCAATAGAGAGCATAACAGCAGAACTGATTAAGCAGGAGAACAAAATATGTGAGCTCAAAGATAGTCTAATTAAAAATATACACTTGAAGGAGAAAAAATAATGAAAAGGAATGAAGAAAGCTTATGGGATTTATGGGAAAACAGCACAAGGACAATATGTATGAGTCATCGTTCAAGAGAGAGTAGGCAATGAGAAAGAGGTAGAAAGTTTAAAGAAATAACAGAAAACTTTGCAAATACAGAGAAATAGATAAATATCCAAGTACAGGAAGGTCAAAGGTCTTCAATCAGATTCGATCCAAATAAGACTACTTCATGACTTGTTATAATCAAACTATCAAAAATTAAAGACAAAGGTTGGATCCTGGAAGCAGCAAGAGAAAAAAAGCAGATAACATAAAAGGAAGTCTCAATATGTTTAACAGCATGCTTCTCAGTGGAAACCTTACAGGTGAGGAGAGAGTGAGATGATATAATCAAAGTGCTGGGGTTGGGGAGAACCCTCTGCCAACCAAAAATTTACTGTGTCCAGTAAAGAAATGAAGGAGAGATAAAGACTTTTCCAGACCAAAAAAATGAAAAAACTCCAAAAAAGAAAAACCTGAGGAAATTAATCACCACCACACTTGTATTACAAGAAATGCTAAAGGGATTACTTAGAGATGAAAGAAAAGAGTGCTAATGAGTAACATGAAAACATCTTAAAGTATGTAAGTCACTGGGAAAATAAGTAGGGAGTTAACTTTGAATACTCTAAATATAATTGTGTGTAAATCATTTATCACTTTAGCACGAAGGTTAAAAGACAAAGCTATTAAAATAGTAATAAGTACAATAATTTATTAAGAGATAGGCAATATAAAACATGTACATTTTGATATCAGAATTAAAAAGAAATTTCCACAATGGGAGATTGGAGACATTGTTAGTATGCATCTCCCACTGTAAAGACAAAATAGTGTGTTCACTCGTGCCATGAACATTTTTTTCCAAGAAGCAATACAGGAGCTTAAGAAAACTGAAAGAAACCACAGACTCTTTGGAAGAAGTGGTGGGCTAAAGCCTACACCATGAGCCAGGTGGAAACCTGTAAGTCCCCAGAGTGAGAGGGAGGAGGAATGGTCTCCAGCATATGTGCTCCCACTGGGAAACCCGGCAATCCAGGCAGTGAGGGTAGGTCTTAATCCTACCCGGTGTTGGAACTAATTTATTGAGTCGCGGGGAGTATTTTAGATGGAATGCCATCAGGATGTGCACTGTATGCACGCCCAGACTCCGGTGACGACAGGGATGCCATTCCTGATCCTGCCTCACAGGGGATCCCACAGAAATCTGCCAGCTGACTCAGGCAGCAGTCACAGGCTGAGAGAAGCTCCCAACTCAGATTCATGATTTAACCTCAAGTGGGGTTAACCCCTTTGTCCCCTCAGGGGTGAATGGGAAGTGTGCTGTAGTCACAGAGGCAGAAGCTGGATGTCCCTGGTTCATGGGAAGACTGGTAGTGGTGTGGCCCGAAAGCTATGGCTTCTGCCTCAGTGGGGGAAGGCTCCTGACCTGGGGCAGTTTTGAGTTCTGAGCACAGACTGCCTGGAACCTAGCTAGCTGCTGCTAGTGGAATACTGCTGGTGTGAGACCTGCCTTGCCAAGTGCGTGGGAGCTAAAAGGGGCTTACTGCCACCTGCTACTCCTCACTCCCTGTGGACTTTTCTGTGCAGCAGAGACAGCTGTGCTCCTCCCTGGAACACCACCCCAGCAGGGGCTGCTGCTTGTGCCTGCATGTGAGGAGCCAGAATGTGTACTTGCCTGACACAGTCCCTACCTGGCTCTGCACCTGCACCCTCTCTGGTAGCTTCACACAGAGGACATAAACTTTTGGGAGCTCTGTGTCCTTGCCCATTTCTGGAGGTATGGAAGTGCGTCCCCCTGGGTAACAAGGCGAGCACGAATGCCCCCGCTGGCTACCACTGCAGCTGGCACCCTTTTGCAAGCACCACCTCCTGGCTGGAGGCCAACAGGCTGTTATAGCATCTGCAGACAGAAGAACACAATGAGAAAACTTATGCGTCACTCCGGCTATTAACATTACCTGTATTACCCTGGTACTGGAGGTTCTGAGTGTCCACGTGACCAGTTCATTTTGACTACAACTGGCATTTGAGAAAGCCAACGTGCTTAGGCTATTTGTAACCAAGTAAATCTCACAGAATCTCCATCATTCCTCTGCCACCCCCATCAGAGCTGGTGCTGGTACCCACTGCTGGGAGACTTGAGGACAGGTCGCATCACTGGATCCCTTGCAGACATTCCCCAGCACCAGTCTAGGGTCGCTAGATCCAGAGGAGAAGCAGGATTCACAGTAGTCTGGCACTCAGGGACTCCTACTCCTAGGGGAAAGGGGGAGCACACCATATCAAGGGAGCATTCCATGGGACCAAAGAATCCAGGTGGCAGGCCTTGAGTCCCCAAATTTTCTGCTTATGGCAAGTTTCTTTCAGCAGAGCTACAGATGTAGTGCCAGGCTACATGGGGAGAGTCTGCAGCTCCGCCTCAACAGTCAGGCAGCTCTGGTGCTTGTGAACGTTCTTGGAGAAGAAAGTTTCTTCTCTTCCCTCATGCCCATCGCTGCAGTCACAGCTGGGGCTCCTCCCAAGGGAGTTTGGCATGAGTGCATCTGTAGACAGACTTTCTGACACACTTCAGGGTGACCATATCCCCCACAGGAGAAGTGTCCTCCAGGTTCAGGCTTGCATGAGCGGTAGTCATGATCCCTCTCTACATAAGACATCAGCATTCCTGCAGATGAAAAGAAGTGCCGGTCTGATACAAATAGCTGGAACGCTGGGGTCAGGAGTATGACTGCGAGGTACATCACTTTCCTTTGGCCTGATACAGGAGCTGAGGTGGCTCCTTTCCTTCCCCCCTGTAAAGCCCTTAATGTGTCTCACTGAGCTGGTGGTGGTATCCACTGCTGGGAGACTTGAGAACAGGTTATGTCATTGGATCCCTTGCAGACATTTCCCAGCACCAGCCTGTAGTGTGGCAGCCTCACTAGGTGGCTAGACCCAGAGGAGAAGCAGGATTCTCCTCCAGCCTCCTTTGGAGAAGCTCCCCCAGCCTCCTCTGTAACGGCTGGGACTTCTGCCTACCATCAAGTGTTGCATTTACCCACCTGCTTTAGCCACAGCTGTTTGTCACTTGTGGACACCTCCTACTGGCCTGAAGCCTGAACTGTTCAACCCAGTGAAAAGACACTGGGGAATATATAAATAAATTAAAAAGTGCACACCAATGGGGAATGAGGTAAGCTTCATGAGACCTTTGCCATTCTCAACCTGTTCACACACTGAGCAGATTGCTACCACAAACAGCATCTGAAAAAGTCATCATACAGAGACTCTCTGTAACCAAGGAACTTATACAACGTATTCTTCTCTGAAAGCACCCAGAACCAAATTAGGCTACAATAAACTATAAATATTAAAGTCACATCCTCGGGGGAAAAAAAGAAATAAAATAACAGTTGAATTAAAAATATTAAAACATTTACAAGAAATAATCTACCCAATGATAAGAAACCAGAAAAATAATTCTGGCAATATGAAAAAGCAGGGTTCTGTAACATCCCTGAAAAGATTACACTAGCTATCCAGCAATGGAACCAAACCAAGATGAAATCTTTGAAATACCAGGTAAAGAATTCAAGAGCTTGATTATTAAGTTGCTCAAGGAGATAAAACAGAAAAGTGAAACCCAACATAAAGAAATTTTAAAAAATCAATTCAAGATATGAATGAAAAATTTTCTAAAGAGATGGATATTTTAAAGAAAAACCAATCAGAATTTCTGGAAATGAAACACACATTTAGCAAATTACAAAATGTAGTGGAAAGTTTTAACAATAGACCAGACCAAGGAGAAGAAAGAATTTTAGAGTTCTAACACAAGGCTTTGGAGATAACCCAATCAGCCCAATCAGAAGAAAATAAAGAGAAAAAAAAACAAGACCTCCAAGATATGGGGTTATATAAAAAGGCCACACCTAACAATCACTGGGTGTCCCTGAGGGAGAAGAAAAAGCAAAATGTTTGGAAAACTTATTCAAGGGAATAACTGAGGAAAATTTACCCGGACTTCTAGAGATTTAGACATCCAAATACAAGAAGCTCAAAGACCTCCTGGGAGATTCATTTCAAAAACAGCATCACCAAGGAATAGTATCATCATGCGATTTAAAGTCAATGTGAAGAAAAGAATTCTTAGAGCCGTGAGACAAAACTTCAGATAATCTGTAAAGAAAAACCTATCAGACTAACAGCAGATTGCTCATTAGAAACCTTATAAGCCATAAGGGATTGGGATCCTATCTTTAGCTTCCTTAAACAGAATAGCTGTCTGACAAGAGTCTTGCATCTAGCAAAACTAAATTTCTTAAATGAAGGAGAAATAAAGTCTTTTTTCAGACAAGCAAATGATGAGTGAATTTGTCACTACCAGACCAGCCCTAAAATAAATACTAAAAGGAGTTCTAAATCTTGAAACAAAGGGTCAATATGCATCACAATATAACCTCTTGAAAGCATAAAACTCACAAGGAAAAGAAAACAATAACACAGTGAAGAAAACAAAGTAATTAGGTAACAATCAACATGATGACTGGGGCAGTACCTCACATGTCACTATTAACATTAAAAGTAAATTGTCTAAACGCTCCACTTAAAAATACAGATTGGCAGAAAGGATAAAAATTTACAAATCAAATATCTGTTGTCCTCAAGAGACACACTTGACACATAACAATTCTTATAGAATCATGGTGAGGGTGTGGAAAAGATATTCCAAACAAGTGGAATATAAAACGGACAAGAGTAAAACAAAAAAAGTAACAAGTTTAAAACAAAAAAACCCAAGAAGGTCATTATATAACAATAAAATAATCAATCCAACAAAAATATATCAAAGTCTAAGTATATATACACCCAACTCTGGAGCTCCCAGACTCATAATTACTGCTAGATCTGAAAAAAAGAGATTGACAGCAACACAATAATAATGGGGGACTTTAATATTCCATTGACAGCACTAGACAGGTAACTGAAGCAGAAAGTAAAAACAAACAAACAAAAAAAACCACTGGATTTAAACTGCACTCTAGAACAAATTGATTGAACAGATATTTACAGAATATTATTGAGTAGAATGTGACAGAACATTCTACCCAAGAGCAGCAGAACAGACATTCTTCTCATCAGCACATGGGACAGTGTCCAAGATAGAACACATGATGGGCCACAAAACAAGTCTCAATAAATTTTAAAAATTCAAAATCATATTAAGTATCTTCTCAGACTGCAATGAAATAAAAATATAAATCAGTTCCAAAAAGAACCCTCAAAACTATGCAAATACATGAAAATTAAACAATCTGCTCCTGAATGATTTGGGGGTTAACAATGAAATCAAAATGGAAATTAAAAAATTCTTTGAAATGTATAATAGTGACACAAGCTATCAAAACTTCTGGGATATAGCAAAAGCAGTGCTAACAGGAAAGTTTATGGTGTTAAAAGCCACATGAAAAAGTCTGAAAGATCACCAGTTGACAACCTAACATCACACTTCAAGGAACCAGAGAAATAAAAACAAACCAAACCCAAAGCTAGCAAAGAAAATGAAATAACAAAGACCAGAGCAGAACTAAATGAAATGGAAACAAGATCAATGAAACAAAAAGTTGATTCTTTGAAAATATAAACAAAATTGATGGACCATTAACTATGCTAACCAAGTAACAAAGAGAGAAGATTCAAATAATCTGTTAGAAATGAAAATAGGGACATTACAACTGGCACCACAGAAACACAAGAGATCATTTGAGACTAATATGAACACCTCTATGCACAAAACTAGACTATCCAGAGGAAATGGATAAGTTTCTGAAAACATACAACTCTCCTAGCTTGAATCAGAAAGAAATAGAAATCCTAAACAAACCAATAATAAGCAGTGAGATTAAATTTCAAAATGCCAACAAAAAAAGCCCAGGGTCAGACAGAGTCACAGCTGAATTCTGTTGTACCTTCAAAGGAGTATTGATACCAATCCTACTGAAACTATTCCAAAGGATTGAGAGAAGGAATCCTCCTTAATTCATTCCATGAAGCCAGTATTATCCTGATACCAAAGCCATGAAATAATATAACAACAACAACAAAAAAGAAAACTACACACCAACATCTCTGATGAACATAGATGGCAAAAATCTTTAGCAAAATACTAGCAAACTTAATCTGACAGCACATGAAAAAGATAATTCACCATGATCAGCTGGGTTTCATCCAAGGGATGCGGGATGATTCAACATATTCAAGTGAATAAACGTGATTTGTCACATAAACAGAATCAAAACAAATGCCGTATGATCATCTCAATGGCTGTGAAACAGCATTTAATAAAATCCAGCGTCCCTTTATGATAAAAGCCCTCAACAAACTAGGCATAGAAAAAAGATGCCTCAATATAATAAAGGCCATATTTTACAAACCCACAGTCAACATCATAGTAAATGAGGAAAAGTAGAAAGTCGTCCACCTAAGAATTGGAACAAGACAAGGAGGCCCACTTCTATTTAATATAGTAAGGGAAGTCCTAACCAGAGCAAGAAGGCAAGAGAAATAAAGGGCATCTGAATTGGAAAAGAGGAACAAACTATCTCTGTTTGCTGATAATGTGATTGTATATCTGGAAAACTTCATAAAAACTCCTCCAAAAGACTCCTAGACTTGATAAATGAATTCAGTATTTATTATTTTTATTTATTCAAAATCAATGTACACAAATCAGTAGCACTGTTATACACCAACAGTGACAAGCTGAGAATCAAACCAAGAACTCTATCCCTTTTACAATAGCTGCGAAAAAATAATAAAATACCTAGGAATATATTTAACAAAAGAGGTGAAATATCACCACAAGAACTACGAAACACTGCTGAAAGAAATCACAGATGACACCAACAAATGGAAATATATCCTATGGTCATGGATTGGAAGAATCAATACCATGAAAATAACCATACTGCCTAAAGCAATCTGCAGATTTCAATTCCTATTAAAAGGCCAACATTATTTTTTTCATTGAAATAGAACAAAAAAATATAAAATTCATATAGGACCAAAAACGAGCCTGAATAGCCAAAGAAATCCTAAGAAAATAGAAAAAAATCTGGAGGCATTACATTACCTGACTTCGGATTATACTACGAGGCTACAGTAAGCACCACAGCATGAGGCTGGTTTGAAAGTAGATACATACACCGAATGGAAAAGAATAACATCTCAGAAATACAGTCAAATACTTACAACCAACTGATCCTTAACAAAGTATACAAAAAAGTAAATTGAGAAACGGATACCTTATTCATTAAATGGTGCTGGGAAAACTGAATAGCCACATGCAGAAGAATAAAACTTCCCCTGTCACCATAAACAAAAACCAACTTGAGATTGATTAAAGACTTCAATCTAAGACCCAAAATCATAAAATGCTAGAGGAAAACCTAGGAAAAACTCTTCTGGACATTGGCTTAGGCAAAGAATTTATAAGTAAGATATCAAAAGCAAACGTAATAATAAAAAAGGGACCTAATTAAACTAAAAAGCTTCTGGACAGTAAAAGAATCATCTGAGTAAACAGGCAGCCCACAGAACAGGACGAAATATTCGAAAACTGTGCATCTGACAATGGACTAATATTCAAAATCTACAAGGAACTCAAATAAGCAAGAAAAAGACAATCCCATTAAAAAGTGGGTAAAGGACATGAATTGATAGCTCTCGAATAAGATATACAAATGGCCATAAACATGCAAAAATGCTCAACATCATTAATCATCAGGGAAATGCAAATAAAAATCACAATGAGATACCACATTACTCCAGCCAGAATGACCATTATTAAAAAGTCAAAAAATAATAGATATTAATATGGATGTAGGGAAAAGGTAATGCTTATACACCGCTGGTGGGAATGTAAATTAGGACAACCTCTATGGAAAACAGTATGGAGATTTCTCAAAGAACTAAAAGTTGGTCTACCATTTGATTCACCAAGCTCACTACTGGGTATCTACCCAAAGGAAAAGAAATCATTATATCAAAAAGGGACCTATATATGTACATTTATCACAGTGCAATTCACAATTGCAAACATAGGGAACCAACCAATGTGCCCAACAACCAATGAATGGATAAAGAAAATGTGGTATATGTACACCGTGGAATACTACTCAGCCATTAAGAAAAATGAAATAATGTATCTTGTAGCAACTTGGATGAAGCTGGAGGCCATTTTTCTAAGTGAAATAACTTAGGAATGGAAAACCAAATGCAGCATGTTCTCATTTATAAGTGGGAGCTAAGCTGTGGGTACACAAAGGCTTACAGAGTGCTATGATAGACACTGGAGACTAAGAAGGGAGAAGTGTGGAAGGTGGTGAGTAATAAAAAGCTACCTATTGAGTGCATTGTATACTACTTAGGTGATGGTGTGTTCATCCATTCTCATCCTGCTATGAAGAAACACCTGAGACTAGGTAATTTATAAAGAAAAGACGTTTAATTGACTCACAGTTCTGCATGGCTGAGGCGGCCTCAGGAAACTTACAATCGTGGTGGACAGTACCTCTTCATGGGGAAGCAGGAGTGAGAAGAATGAGCAAAGAGGGAAAGGCCCCCCTGTAAAACCATCAGATCTCATAAGAACTCAATCACTATCATGAGAACAGCACCATGAGGTAACCATCTTCATGACTGAATTACCTCCCACTGGGTCCCTCCCATGACATGTGGGAATTATGGGAACTACAATTCAAGACGAGATTTGGGTGGGGACACAGCCAAATCATATTATTCTGCTCCTAGCCCCTCCCAAATCTCATTTCCTCATATTTCAAAACATAGTCATGCCCTTGCAACAGTCCCCCCAAAGTCTTAACTCATTCCAGCGTTAACCCAGAAGTCCAATTCCAAGGTCCCATCTGAGACGAGGCAAGTCTTTTCTGCCTATGAGCCTGCGAAAGCAAAAGCGAGTTAGTTACTTCCTAGATACAATGGGGATACAGGCATTGGGCAAATTCACGCACTCCAGATGGGAGGAATTTTCCATAGCAAAGCGGCCACAGGTGCCATGCAAGTCCAAAATCCAATATGACAATCATTAAACCTTAAAGTTCTAAAATGATCTCCTTTGACTCCACGTTTCACATCCAAGACATGCTAATGCAAGAGGTGGGCTTTTATGGCCTTAGGCAGCTCTGCCTCTGTGGCTTTGCAGGTTACAGCTTCTCTACGGGCTGCCTTCATGGCCTGGTATTGAGTGTCTGCAGTTTTTCCAGGCACATGGTGCAAGCTGTCAGTGGATCTACCATTCTGGGGACTGGAGGACAATGGCCCTCTTCTCACAGCTTCACTAGGCAGTGCTCCAGTGGGGACTCTGTGTGGGCACTCTAATCCCTCTGTGTGGGCACTCTAATCCCACACTCTAATTCCTTTCTACACTGCCCTAGCAGAGGTTCTCCATGAGGGCTCTGCCCTTGCAGCAGACTTCTGCCTGGACATCCAGGCATTTCCATACATCCTCTGAAATCTAGGCAGAGATTCCCAAACCCCAATTCTTGTCTTCTATATGCCTGTAGGCCCAACACCATGTGAAAACTACCAAGATTTGGAGCTTGCACCCTCTGAAGCAATGGTCTGAGCTGTTTCTTGGACCCTTTTAGCCACAGGTGGAGTGGCTGAGATGCAGTGCACCAGGTCCCAAGGCTGCACACAACAGGGGGGACCCTGGATCTGGTGGCAGTCAGGCAGTAAAAGGAAAGCAAGGCTGGAAACAGGCCTGTGATGGGAGGGGCTGCCACAAAGGTCTCTGACATGCTCTGGACAAAATTTCCACGTCTTCTTGGTGATTAGCACTGGGCTCCTCATTACTTAATGCAAATTTCTGCAGTGGGCTTGAATTTCTCCTCCAGAAAATGAGTTTTTCTTTTCTATGGCATCACCAGGCTGTAAATTTTTAAAACTTTAATGTTGTATCACCTCTTGAATGCTTTGCTGCTTAGAAATTTCTTCCACCAGATATCCTAAATTCATCTCTCTCAAGTTCAAAGTTTCACAGATCTCTAGGGCAGGAACAAAATGCTGCCAATCTCTTTGCATAGCAAGAGTAACATTTACTTCAGTTCCCAACAAGTTTCTAATCTTCATCTGAGACCACTTGACAAAAGTCAACCTATGGAATCAACCTAAGTATCCACCAACAGACTGAATGGATAAATAAAATGTGGCATATATACACAATGGAATACTCCTCAGCCATAAGAAGAATGAAATCCTGTCATTGGCAGCAATTTCAATGAACTTGGAAGACATTATATTAAGTGAAATAAGCCAGGCACAGAAAGACAACGCCACCTGATCTCACACATATGTGGAATGTAAAGAAGTTGATTTCACATATGTGTGAGATCGGGTGGCATCTGTCTTTCTGTTGAGAAGCAGAGAATAGAATAGTGTTTGCCAGAAGGTGGAGAGGGTAGGGGGGAGAGATAGATTAACAGGCACAAAGTTACAGTTAGGCAAAAGGATTAAGCTTCGGTGTTCTATTACACAACAAGGGACTTATAGTTAAAAACATTGATTGTATATTTCAACATAGCTGGAAGAGAGGATCTTAATGTTGTTACCACAAAGAAATGATAAATGTACAAGGCGCCAGGAAAGCTATATGCCCTGATTTGATTATTTCAGAATATGTACATGTATCCAAACATCACACTGGTTAAAATATTTAACCATCGTGAACATCACCAAGTAAGTGAAAAGACATTCCACAGAATGGCAGAACACATCTGTGAATCATTTATCTCGTAAAGGTCTAACATACAGGCTATATAAAAACTCATACCTTAACTACAAAGGACAACATAATATTAAAAATTGGAAAAGACTCAAATAGGCATTTTTCCTAAGAAGATATAGAAATCGACAAACAGAAGAAAAGATGGGCGAGATTGTTGGTCATTTAGGAAATGCATATTGAAACCACAACGAAATACCAGTTCACACCTGCAAGGATAGCTATAAGCAAAGAGAGAGAGAGAGAGAGAGATTGAAGATAAAAAGGATTGCCCAGAATGTGGAGAAATTGGAGCCCTTGTACCTTGTTGATGGAAATGTAGAATGATGTAGTCCCCATAAAAACTTTGGAGGTCCCTCAAAAAGTTAAACAGAATTACCTATATCTTAGTCCATTTAGTGTTGCCATAATGGAATGCCTGACGCTGGGGTAACTTATGAAGAAAAAGAGGATTCTTTGGCTCATGGCTCTGCAGGCTGTATAGAAGCAATGGCACCAGCAGCTGCTTGGCTTCTGGTGAGGGCCTCAAGTTACTTCTACTCATGGTGGAAAGTGAAGGGGAGCCAGGCGAAGGGGATGCAGAGATCACTGGCAAGAGAGAAGGCAAGAGAGAGAAGGGGAGGTCTGAGGCTCTTTGTAACAATCAGCTCTCATGGGAACTAAGAGAGTGAGAACTCACTCCTGAGGGGAGGGCATTAATTGATTCACGAGACATCTGCTCCCATGGCCAAAACACCTCCCAGTAGGCCCCACCTCCGACACTGGGGATCGCATTTCAACTATAGGATATATGACCCAGAAATTCCACTCCCGGGTATATACCCCAAAGAATTGAACACAGGTATTGTAAGAAATACTTGTGTACACGTGATGATGATGGCAGCAGTGGCCCATGTGCAGCAGCCACTGTGAAGACAACAGCTGCAGCGGGGAAGGTGCGGCTGGGCTGCATGCTCCATGGAGCCAGTGGGAACCAGAAACAGGTGGGAACCCCGCCCCCTTCTGAGTTGTTGGGGCAGGAGCCCTGTGCTCCCAGGCACAGCTGCAGCTGCCCAGCCATGGCTGCAGACCCAGGTTTCCCTTCGCCCTCAGGGGCCTGGGGAATCCCCCTTCCTCTGCAGGCTTGCATGTGCCTGTTCCTGCTGCCTGGCTTCTTCCTGCTCCTGGTGCCTGCTCTGATTTTGAAGCAAAGTTGAGGCTGAGCCGGGGAGCTGTCTCAACCTGGCTGGGTGTGCATGTGCTCAGGGTGGCACTGAGATGCCAGGCCCCTGCCACTTTGGCCCCCTCCAGAATTTGGGTGTTGACAAGCGTCAGAGGGAGGCCAAGGGGGCACTGAGGGTGGCTTGGCATGAGCCTTAGCTGCCCCTTGGCACAACGTGGGCACTGTGGACAACATGATTGATGGTAGCAGGAGACAGGCTCTTGGGTGGGCAGAAAGGGGTGGGTCCCCAATGAAGCCCCACCTTCAAGCCAGGGATGGCCAGAAGCATGCGGGCTAGGTGGAGTGCCACCTATTCCAGGTGGAGTCAGTTCCTGGTGAAGTCTGCAGCTTGGAGTAGGAAATTGTGATGCTTTTTACAGGCCCACTCATGGCCTTCCATGGACCAATCAGCAAGCACTTCCTCCCTTCTGAAGTCCAGACAGCCAGACTCATAGACATCTCACTGGCTACCAGCTGTGGGAAGGACATACTCACTTTGGGTCTCCTCAAATCATCAGGACAACCTGCCTGCAGAAAGGAGCTATCCACTCCAAGTCTCCTCTCCAAGGAGAGCTGGGCACCACCTGAGAGCTGGCCTGTCTGCAGAAAGGAGCTACCCACTGCGGGTCTCCTCTTCGCTGAGAGCTGGACATTCATCAGGGCCACCTGCCTGCAGAAAGGAGCGACTCCCTCTGAGTCTCCTGAAAGCTGTTTTGTAGCTCAGTAAAGCTCTTTTCCACCTTGATCACATTCCTGTTGTCTGAGTAACTCATAGTGTTATTCTGTTTTCACACTGCTGCTAAGTACTTACCTGCAACTGGGAAGAAGAGGAGGTCTAATTGGACTCACAGTTCCACATGGCTGGGGGAGGTCTCAGAATCATGGAGGCAGGCAAAAAGGCACTTCTTACCTGGCGGCAGCAAGAGAAAAATGAGGAGGAAGCAAAAGCAGAAACCCCTGATAAATCCATCCTATCTTGTGAGACTTATTCACTATTATGAGAACAGCACAGGAAAGACTGGCCCCTGTGATTCAATTACCTCCCCCTTGGGTTCCTCCCACAACACATGGGAATTCTGGGAGATACAATTCAAGCTGCGATGTGAATGGGGACACAGCCAAACCATCTCAGTCCTTCCTCCTGGACCTGGGACAAGACCTTGGGACTCACTGAATGGCACCATCGAAAAAGCTGTAACAGAAACAGGGCTGAAACACGCCCCTGCTCGCCGTGTTGCAGGAACAAGGAGAGAAGAGCTGCGCTGGCTGCACTTTTGCCCAAGTGTTGCTCAGGCCCACTGGGCTCATTCTACCCATTCAGCCAGCAGGCTGCACGCTGGGCACAGAGCTCAGGCCTAGGGGCTCCCCAAGCCAGGGCTGCGACACCTTTTGGGGCTCTGCAGTTCCTGATGTCTCCAAGCCTCTGAGTGCCACCATGTTCCCCAGTGCCCACAGTGGAAAGCCGCTTGCTGTAGGCCCGGCCCTGCTGCAGCCTTGCATGAAGTTGCTGCTTGTGCCAGCACCTGGGCTGCCCACCCTGCCGCAGCTGGCATGGCTGGCTGTGTGCTGGGCCAGACCCCATGCTCATGCACACAGCCCTCACTGCTCTGCACCTGACCCCCCCTTGGCAGGCGTGGGATCTGAGCTGTCGTGCTCCCCAAGTGCAGCCTGCTGGCTGAGTGGGCAGAGCCTGCCCCACAGGCCTGAGCAAAACGGGCAGAGGCGCCGCCAGCCACAGAGTGCCAGGCGGGAAAAGTGACACTTGAAGAAGGAGCCTATGACAACAGCAGCACAATAACCAAAACAGTAGGCATTTTATATAAACTGCTTGAGCATTCGTAGATTTGGGTATCTGCAGGGCTCCTGGAACTCACCCCTCGTGGATTCCGAGGGACAGCTCCACTGGGGAACTCGATAGGGGCAGCGGCTGCACAGCATTGTGAATGCGCCAAACGTCACTGAGTTGTTCACTTTAAAATGGTTAATTTTATGTTATGTATATTTTAGCTAAAAAAAAATGGAGAAAAAGAAATATTTGCTGACACAGGAGCCTGAGGGAAAATGGGAAAGTTTAAGTTTGAGCAATTTCGGTTTTCTGTCAGGAGCAAATTAAAAATAATCTAAAGTGAGTTGCCTAAAAACTCAGGGAGACGCTCTTCTTCTGGGTGACAAGCAGGAGGAATGAGATATGAAGAATGTGAAATGGAAGCTCTGACTAAATGTTAATAACCCATAGGCAGTGCGAGAAAGGCAATATTGCATCAAATCCGAAAATCAATTTTAATCTTGAAGAATAATAAATGGTAGTTTCAATTCCTGTTATTCTTCTAAAATATAGGGTTAAGCATTAAGATTGAGGCAGTAAGAAATACGGGCTTAGAACAACGATGTACATTTCACATAAAGAATTATTTGAGTCCAGGGACCTATTTATGAGAGGGATGGGAATGTATTTGATACAAAGCCTCTAATCTACTGCTCATTTGCCAGTGCCCTGAAACACAGCTTGATGGATGTTTATGTTACCTCTGCGCCCTTTCATGTAAAGTCCATCTTCTGCGTGTGATGTTAATAACAATAGCATTTGCCGGGCACCTGCTGTGTGACAGTGCTCGTGCTAAGGGCTCTTCATGGATTATTTTATTTAATCCTTGCCCATGAAGCTGGTACCACTGTCACCTGCTTTTTACCAATGTAAAAACTGAGGCCAACGAGAGTTCACAGAGTTGGCCACACATCCAGCAAGGGGTGGATCCAGGATTCCACACAAGCCTGTTCCGGTCTAAGCCTGGACCCTTACCACGCAGGACCCAGCGTGGTGTGCTGAAGCATAGTAAATCGTGGCGGTGAAGAATGACAGCTACTTGCTCTAGGAAGCAGCATTTAAATTCCGTTCCTTCAGGCATCACTGGAATTGTTCCGCATTGCGAGAGATCACTGGATTCTGTTTTTCTTTTCTGTTGAGCAGCAGATGAAATGCATGCATTGTCTGTAGGATTCTCGAATGAAAAATGTGATTTTAAACCCTGGGATCACCCTGAGGATGGCGAGCTGTTCACCTACAGGAGACACTGATGAGGGGACAGCAGACTCCAACCCACCACTCCCCTGCAGTCAAGGCTTAGCTCCTTGATGAAATTGCTTAAATGGCTTGAAACTGCTCGTGCTATCTCTCCGTTGAGTATATATATATAGATTTTAAAAGGCACATGAGTGGGTACCAGAGTCCCATTTTGTACCATGTAATAACTTAGTAGAAGTCACTTTGGTCTATAATCATATGGTGAATCCCCGCGTTGACTTACTCTTCCCTCTAAACACACTGACCACAGCCCGAGGGTGCTGACCACGTGTAGGGTCAGCCCCTCTCCAGTCTCCCGACACGTGTACTCCGCTGAGGGAAATGCTGACTGATCTCAAATCTGCTTGTGCCAGTTCTATGTGTTACTGAGTTTAGGTATTTTTAACGAACCACCATAACCCAACGAGATAAAAGGAAAAAGTGGGTTATCTCTGTAAAAGCTGAATTGCTAGTTTTAGAATAACTTAATAAAGAGAGTCATTAAAAAATCAAACCATTATGAGTACACTGAAATCAAAGAACAATGAAGTGTTTGGTAGAAGTCTGAAGGATTCTGTGCTGAAATTGTAGATTTTTGTACTCAAATATCCATCACGTAACTGGTGGTGGGTAATCCCAATTATACTTACAAATTATATGAATATATTAAATGATCACAGGTACTCTGGAAATATGTACATCTATTATGGATCAATAAAAAATAAAATTAAAAAATGGCAAAATAAAACTCTTATTCTTGGACGTACTATGAGGCAAGAGGTATGAGAGATCGGGGCGCGCCTCCAGCTATCAAACCCACACCAAAAATACCAGCAAAACAGATGTACATGTATGCGCTTTGTGGTAAAATATAATTTTCAAGAATACAGGTGTTTTTTCAAGATTCTCCACTTTATTCAAGTTGATATGCCTACTGTGAAGGAAAGGTCCTAGGCCTGAAAGGAAACAGGGCCTTACTTTGGGGACCAAGATTTTTCTCTTTCATGCTTTGATGTCCAGGATTGCCTATTAAAAGAATTTCCTCATTTCAGCCACAGAGCTGAGGGATCCAGCCTATGCCAGTTCACTTCTCCGATCTCTTACCTACCCTGGGGGCACCCTCACTACTACTGCCCCCAGCTCCCTGGGGAGTGGGGATCACACATGTTTGAATGCGCCAGGATTAAGAACTGACTTCTCTATCATCCCGACAGCTCTGCCCTCACCTCCCCCACCCCCGATCCCTGGCTTCCATCTTCATGGCTCCCACCTACTTCTACATTTACTTTCAATTCACCTGGGTGATGCTGTGTCTTCCCCCTGTCCACTCCCTTCCTGTCCCCAACCCCATCCATGCCACCCTCCATGTTCCTGAGACACGGCTCAGTTCACCCAAACCTAGTGAGTGAGTGAGTGTCTGCATGGACAGATGAAGGAGCCCCAGCAGTCCCTCGGCATCTGACCACCCCAGGGGTCCACTGTGGCTCCATCCACTGGCCGTGCTCTTCAAGGCTGATCCATTCATTGCGCACAGAGAAGCTCCAGGCCCCTGAATATATCCTGCCAGAGCCAGTGTCCTTCCTGGAGACACAGCAGCTAGAGGTCCCCAGTTCATGCAGGAGATGCAGATGGTCGTCCTGCTGTTCCTGAGAGTGGCCGTGGGGGACAGACTCACTGTGACCCCACAACAGGCTGCTGCTGAGAGCCCCAGCATGCCCAGCACCTCTGGCCTCTAGCTTCCTTCCGTCCCTGAATTTCTCGGCTCAGTTTCTGAGCATGGGGAAATGATTTGCTGTTCAAACACGGAAGAGCATTTCCTTCATCCCGTTTCAGGCAGGCAGGCAGACAGACAGACCCCAGTCCTGAGGCTTCCTCCCCCACCCCCGGCACCTGCATCGCCTCCAGCATCCATGTCTGTTGAGGGGCAGACCCACTGAAAGTGGCATGCATGGAGAGGTCCAGCGTGGTAGCATGCACAGTGGATTCTTGTAAAATGCTGGGGCCAAGAACTCTGCTCATGCCGGTGGAGCAGGGCACTGGCAAAGAAGCCAGACCTTTGAAAAAGCCACATGCACAGACAGCAGCGCAGACTCAGCTTCATATCCAGGACGTTTCTTCTGGGAGGGGCCCTGCCTCTATTTGGACCAGATCCATGAACTGGATCCACTGGGGTCACAGTGTCTGGCTGGGCTGGCCTTGGAAAGACACTTTAGAGTCTCGTGTTGAAAGGGGGCGAGCACGGGGGAACCTTCTGGGCAGGGTTTTTCAGTGCTGCTGCCTTGGATTTGGGTATCACGTTCTGAAATGACTGGGACGGTCAGGAAACTTCTCTGAGGAGGTGACATTCTGCTGAGGCCTGAATGGAGATGTGTGAGGAGAATATTCCAGACGTGAGTTGGGGACGGGCCTGGTTGGTGTGAAAGAGGTGTGTGCTGAGATGCACAGGAAGGGGCCTGTGGCCTTGTCCGAGTTCAGGCTCTGGGAGAAACTGCTATAGGCATTTTGTGGCCTCTGATAATCCCTGTGAGTGCCCTTCCTATCTGCACACGACCCTCATGCTGCCTCACACAGTTCCAAGGAGGAACCAGACTCCATTTCCCAGCTTCACTTGCAGCCAGGCCCCTCATGTGACCTGAGTCCTGTCATGTGACCTGGGCTGAACCAATCAGAAGCCTCCCATGAGCCTCTGCTCAGGACGAGAGCGGAAGGAAGATGGTGCTGGGCAGATCCGTGTGTGGGCACTGGGGCTGGAAGGGATTCATGGATTCAGGGGATGTGGGAAGAAAGTTGACGTCCCCTCCTGGAGTTATCAGGGTGAGCTGTGGGGTCTGGTTGAGTGACCTTCCTTGGAGCAGCCCCTGGTGTAGGCTGGACAATTGTAGCCGTCTCTGCCCCCCACAGAGGGTTGGGACCTTCCTGATGTCCACACTGGCTCCAAGGAGTCCGCTTCCTCTGGATCTTGTTGGAAATGCACAGTCTCAGACCCCAGCCCAGACCTGCTGAGTTGGCGCCTGCATTTTTTCAAGACCGCTGGGAATTTGTGTGTAATGGGAGTTGGAGAAGCACAATCTGTAATGAGCTGTTCCTGCTTAATGCAGCTGGAGGGGTGGGCTTCTGTGGTTACAGCAAAGAACCCGATGATGCAGAAGCCATGGGAGGGATGTGACCAGGGAGTGAGATGATCGGGTTCATCCAGTGTCCTGCTGCTGGACTGCAGAGGGGCGAGACAGGAGGCCAGCCCATATCCAGGGAAGGCACACCTATGACAAGACAAACATGCAAAACCTGTGGAGAGACCCAGACACACACACCTGCGGGTGAAACTTAGACACACGTGCACACACACGCAAACCCAGAAACAACCATATACACAGGCGCACAGAACCACAAAGACACAAGCGTTGGGGGGGGGTGACTTCACCCCAGAATGTCTCCTTTCTTGTTTCCCTGGACCTGCAGGAAGGAGCTGAGCCTGCCTGACTTTGGTCCCTCACTCACCACTAGACCTTGAAAGTGAAATTGAATATCCGCAAGCCCCGACCTTGGGGTTCTGGAGAACAGGTCCTGTGAGGAGTGTCACGGCGCCAGGCCAGATGAAATGCAGGCCTTCCAGCCTCTGCCCGGGAGGGTCGCTCGGCCCAGCTGCTGAGGGCTGCAGATGGGTGTGGATCAAATGCTAGTGGCTTTTCAGCTGGGCTGCTAGAGCCCAGTGCAGGACCAGGGCCGTGCGCTTGCTGGCATTGGCACTTCTGCCCTCCATCGCGGGCTACCTGCTGTGACCCAGGTTGGCACAATGGGACACGTGCCACTTGTGCAGCAGCAGGGGACTGGGCATAGAGGCAGGGGACATCAGCCTCTGCCGGTGATCCAGCTGTAAACACAGATTTATACCCAGGCCAGATCTATCCATGAATCCATTTCAAAGGAACAAAATGGCATTAGAGGGATAGTAATTATGCAATATACGGCAGCTGAAGTTAGAATTCTGTGAAATCTCATTATTTACGTCTAGACTAAAAGAGATTGAGTTTTGATTATTTAACTACATTTCCTGTTGCTCTGATGAGGAATGATGCTTCTCTAAGGGCCGACTGTCTCATTCCTGAAGATTAGTGTTTTCAGAGCAGCACCACCAGGGGCTTCTAGAAGTCTCTGGGACTCGGGGGTGGTCTGGAGGGGACATCGTGGCTGCCCTGGGCCTGCTGGTCCTCAGGCCCCTTCATCCCCCTTCCCATGAGTCTCTGGGCTCACCCCCGTGGGCCGCATGTTCCAGGCTCTGACTGGGCTGGTGTCTGCCTGGATTAGCAATGGGGCTGTGGTGGAGGGGGAGGGCAGGAGGACCCAGGGCGCCCCTTTGTGCCTGGGTCCCATCTGTAGTGCCCGTGTCTCCCCTATGGCTCCAGTCCCCTCTGTGGCCCCTAAGCTGAAGACCGCACCCCCTCCCCTAGCTTCTCTACCCCAGGGTCAATGACAGCTTGTCACTGATCTTCACCTCACAGGCCTTCTTTTGCCTTCGCAGCTTTCCATGCAGATCCCTGCACTGTCCCTTCCTGGCTGAAGCGCCTGCAGTGAGCCCTCTTTCCTTGGACCCTGGTGCAGATGCACCCCTCACCGGGACACTCAGGCCTCTACCCCAGCCCGTTTCATCCTCCTCTCATCCTCACAAGCCCCTGCCCTTGTATGAAGCCTCCCTGCTGTCCTCCACGCCAGCCCAGCACCTCACTCCTGCTGCCTGCTTGTCTGGAGCTCCCACTGTAAACTCAGCCTCTATGAAGTCCGTGCTCACGTGCGACCTCTGGAGGTCACCAGTCCTGAGCCTCCCACCTGCAGATGGAATCTGCGGGGACAGTCCAGAGCCCTTGTCTGTCCCCTTGTAGGTGCTTAGAAGGAGTGGGTCCTGGGGTGGTCACACATGTTTGCTTTCATTCTTTATGTATCAATTATTCACCAAGTACTCACTGTTGCTATGTGTTAACCACTGTGATACAGCAGGGTAATCAGGACTTTTTCCACTGTAGGTGACAGAAAGCCCAACTCAAACTGGCTTGAGTAAGAAGGAAAATTTTTCAACATTTAACAATCCATAGGTCAGTCAGCTTCAGGCATGGCTGGATCTAGGAGATCAACTTAGGTCTCCAAAGGCTGTCTCTTTGCCCCTCTTGGCTCTACTTTTCTTCATGTTGGTGATGGAGCTGCAACAGTGTAGTGAGAATTTATTTTCAGTTCAACGTAGCAGAAATCTCTAAAACTGGCTTAAACACCTAATCGCTTATTGATGCAAATAACCACCCAGGGGTAGTTTATCTTCAGGCACGGCTGGATCCAGGAGATCTCCAGAATTCTCTCCTGTTGCCTCTTACTGCGCTTCCTGTGCGCTGGCTGCATCCTGAGCCAGAATCCCTCACTGTGGTGTCAGGATACCGTCCGGAGGTCGTGGGGCTTGCCTCTCAGCCTCTCGGGGAACCCCACTGGAAGGGGGAGGTGTTCTCCAGTCCTGTAAAACAAGGGTTCCAAAATGTAGTTTCCTTGTCTCCCAAAGGTCTGGTTTGGGTCACACATCCATCTATGTTCCTGTAACTGGCCAGGGGAATGCAGGGTTTTGACTGTGCCTGACACACAGGCCCAATGAGCCAAGCCTACGCTTCAGGCAAGTGAAATACATGTGTGTAAACAGGGAAAGATGACATGTATTCCATTCAAACTCTGGTTTTGAGAAAACTGTAGATTCACGTGCTGTTGTAAGAAGTAATACAGGACCTTCTGCAATTTTACCAGTTTCCCCAGTGGTAACTTCTGGCAAAGCGATGGCCCAACATCACAGCCAGAGCGTCGCCAGTGAGGTCTTGTCAGGTGGCTAAGTGGCGGCTGTCCCCCCAAACGGCAGCAGATAGCTCTCGGTTGTGTTTTCAGACGCTCCCTATGCTTCCGTGCGTGCATCCGTGTGTCCGTAAGAACACCGCACAGGGAGGCAGAGGTTCGCTGCAGAGGCCACAGGTTACGGGGTTTCGTGGGCTGTGGTTAGGTTGGAGGAGTTATGCGTTAGCTTTAGAGGGAAAATGTTCTTACGTGGGTGTACGACTGAAAGTTGTACGTCTTAGTTTCTCAGGATGGTGGACTAGGAATGTGCTCATGCATCTCTGTGTAATTAAAATTATTTTTTTAAAATAGAAATAAAATAGTGTCCATTTCCCTGAAGGCAGACTGTCTCTTACCTAGTGTGATATTTGTCACATGAATGGAAGAGAGTGTGTGATTTTATCGCATCTCCTCAGGAGATCGCTGGAAAAATGTTCCAACACAGTAAAGGTAAGAGCTTCTTTATTATTATAGCTTTGTATAATTGCAGCATTTTATTGATGATATAAACCAGCATGGACTCTCAGTCTATAAACAGTCCCCTCCCTGCCTATAGCAGAGAATGCCCTTCCTGTGGTTAATGGGGACGTATCCCTGGCTTCCAAAGGGAGGAGCTATCCTCAGAGGGTGGTCAGTCTCCCAGACCCTGGTCATGCAGGCAGCGGGTACTGTCATCCTGTCCTGGGAGGGCAAAAAGTCGAGGGTACTTTTCTGCAGGGCAGGGGAGAAGGGAATACCTATGCAATTTGCAGCAGGCACAGTCCCTGCTCCAGGATCTGCAGTGGCTCCCTACTGACATTAACGATGGAAGATCTACAGGCAGCGGGGGAGGGAAGGCCGTGTGAGCACCACTTATCTGGTGTGTGTGTGCGCGTGCGCATGTGTGTGTGCGCGTGTGTGCGTGCGCCAGATGCTGACTCAGTGTGTTTTATGCATACTCTGATGCCTGTTTAAGGTAATCCTGTGGTAAGGTATGGTGATTATCCCCATTCTACAGAGGCGGGAGCTAGGCTCAGCTCCTGATAGTGGAGCCCGCATCCACACCCATGTCTGATTTAACCAGAGCCTGTGCCACTTGCCACAGCCCGGTAAGTCCTTGGTACCACAGGTTGCCTGAGTTCATGGATGGGACGTGGGTGCCGAGCACATGCCCTGTTTTTCTGTTGCCTTTGGGAAATGAAAAGATACAGATGGGAATAGAGTTGAGGAGGGAGGTCTGGAAGGCAAACGGGGAGGATTTGAAGCATTTTATTCTGACCTCCTGGCTATCCACCATTATTACCGTTATGATAATCATCCTGTCACCATCATCTCCACCATTGTCACTGTCATGATCACTGTTACACTGTCATTCTCTTCATTATTATTATATTCTTTACCATCATTACTGTCATTATCTTTGTCACCATCAAAATCCCCTTCATCACCATTATTACCATCATCACCATCACCATCACCATCATCACCACCACCATCACCATCACCACCATCATCACCATCGTCACCACCATCACCATCATCATCACCATCACCATCATCATCATCACCACCATCATCACCATCACCACCATCACCATCATCACCACCACCATCACCATCACCATCATCACCACCACCATCACCACCATCACCGTCATCACCACCACCATCACCATCACCACTATCACCATCATCACCACCACCATCACCGTCACCACCACCACCACCATCATCACCACCACCATCACCATCACCATCGTCACCACGACCATCACCATCATCATCACCATCACCATCATCATCATCACCACCATTACCATCACCATCACCACCACCACCATCACCATTGTCACCACCACCATCACCATTGTCACCATCATCACCACCATCACCATCGTCACCACCACCACCATCGTCACCACCACCATCACCATTGTCACCATCATCACCACCATCACCACCACCATCGTCACCATCATCACCATTACCATCATCTCCACATTGTCACTGTCACGATCATTATATTGTCATTCTCTTCATTATTATTATATTCTTTACCATCATCATTACCATCATTATCTTTGTCACCATCAAAACCCCCTTCATCATCACTATTATTACCATCATCACCTTCATCACCATCACCATCATCACCACCATCACCGCCATCATCATCGCCCTCATCACCACCATCGCCATCATCATCATCGTCCTCATCACCACCATCATCATCATCACAGTCACCCCTTCTTTTCTCTTACTAATGTCTTTTCTATTTTATTTATTATTAAATAATAATAATAAATAATAAATAAATGCAATCTCACTCTGTCACCCAGACTGGAGTGCAGTGGCGCGATCTCGGCTCACTGCAACCACCACCTCCCCAGTTCAAGTGATTCTCCTGCCTCAGCCTCCTGAGTAGCTGGGACTACAGGCAGGTGCCATCATGCCCAGCTAATTTTTGTATTTTTAGTAGTGAGGGGGTTTCACCATGTTGGCCAGGATGGTCTTGATCTCTTGACCTCATGATCTACCCACCTTGGCCTCCCAAAGTGCTGGGAATACCGGCATGAGCCACTGTGCCTGGCCCATTTTTATTTTTTTTTTTGAGATGGAGGACATGGTGGAGAGGGATCCTAGAGCTTGGCAACTGCAATGTCAGGGGGACCTGCAGGAGTGCAGTGGGTCCTTGGCCGTTTGGACTGAAGCAATCCTTTCCCCCTCAGCCTTCCAAGTAGCTGGGACTACAGGCACTACCATGCCTGGCTTTTTTTTTTTTTTTTAATTTTTATTAGAGATGAGGTCTCCCTGTGTTGCCCAGGGTGGTCTCAAACTCCTGGACTCAAGAGATCATCCTGCTTGGCCTCCCATAGTGTGGGATTACAGGCGTAAGCCACATCCCTGTTTCCACCTCAGGGTCTCTAGTGCAGCCCCCACTCTGTTGATGGCTCCCAGGAGATGGAAGCCAGATGTCACCATGCTTGTCCCTAGAGCAGCCGTGCGAGGCCTGGAGCAGCAGAGCTCAGAGCGCATGAGGGGCTGATGCGGGGAGCTCGCCCCCATGCTGCGGCCCCCATGGGGGAAGAGGCACACGGGAAGGGGGTGCTGTCATTGGCTGGGAGCCTCCAGTGACTCCACAGCACTCCTGAGTTGTGCCAGACACCTTAGAACAATCACTGGGCGGAAAGGGACCAGGGCACGGGGTCAAGCTGTGAAGACGAGCTGGCCCTGACTGGGGACAGTGAGGGAGGGAGCAGCCCTGGGCTGGGCTCTGGCCGCCCCGCTGGGTTCAGCTCGCTGAGGATGGGCCGGGCTGGGCTGGGCTGGCACCCGTGATGCGGAGCGGGTGTGCTGGGGGAGCCCTGGGTGGGAGGGACTCCTGCTGAGAGGAGCCGTGTGTGGTGGAGGCGGTGGTTCCGAATCTCTCACGGGTGTGATTCTCTCCTTATTCAAATTAAACCATAAATTATGCCGCCACAGCCCATTCCCATTCCCATTGGTTTCCGTGGATTTGCTGCTCATTTCTTGTTAGAAAGTGCTCTGGGCATCGGGAGAAGCTCGATAAGCAAAATGAAGCGGGCGAGGCAACTTCCGACAACCGAGTGTCCACTGGACGGTGCCTGCAGGTGTCTCCCGTTTCAGGAAACTAATTTGCCCCTGGTCGGCCCGTCATGATGGGGAGGGCGGGGTTTGCTCCCCGGGATGGAGGAGCTGACTCCCGGGTGTTCCTGCCCAGGTCCCTCTGACATTGCAGGTGCCAAGCTCTAGGGTCCCTCCCCCCCATGTCCTCCATCCCAGGACAGAAGGACAGACGCTCTCCTCTGTTCAAGCCCAGAGGTGACAGAGTTCACCGTGACCTCATTTCCCTTTAACGCTTGGGCAGGTTTTTCCTAAAGCACGTCTTGGCCTGGCTACGCCACTCACGGGGCCTTCCCCCTGTGTAAGCTCAGGCCGCCTGGCGCCAGGGAGCTATGGCAAGGATGTGAGGACAGCACAGCAGGAGCTCTGGGAGGGCAGCAGCAGGCCCCTGGCAGCACCGTGGCTCGACCTGCCTCCCCCCCCATCACTGGCTCCTCTCCCGACTCCTCCTCGTCCCCGTCTCCTCTAGAGGTGCCCAGGAGCGCCCGTCTCAAGGGACTCCTCCCTAAGCCCACATTCTCTCCCGGCACGTCCTTTAGTTCTCCTCCAATTTATGGCCACACTTTTCCATTCTCTTCAATGAGGGGTTTTAAAATTAATTTCCACCAGGAAGAATATGCGCTGATGTTAAATGAATGTCCTCTTTCTCTAACAGCTGCCACTTAGGTAGGAATCTCCAGGTTCTCTCTGTGGGCAACCCTGTCTTTTATGAACCGTCCAGAGATACGTCCAACACACACAGAAACAGGGAGACTTGCGTGTTTTCCAGGATAACAGCACAGCAAGCACTGTCTTGAGAACTTTTTCATTCTTTTTCCTTCCCCTGCTGGCTTTTCGGATGGACATCCTGCCTCTCTTGTTGCTGACCCTTTGACACGTATTTAATTCATTACACTTTAATTCATAAACCTCTCTGCCTCCTTTCCTGAATTATAATTATTAATTTCAACTATTGCCCTCTGGCTGACAGGCTGTTAACATACAGTCTTTTAGCTGGGTTTGGTTCTATTTCCTCTGTCGATATTATTATTTAATAATTATTTAATGTTATACCACAAACATCGTTTTCTTTACTCACTGTGACTTACTGTATTTCAAATGCTTCTCAGCCAATTGTCTCCTTCAGGAATTCTAGTGGGAGGGTTCTGGAGTTGACCCCTCCTCTCTCTGTATCTTTGAAAACAGTTCTGGAAGTTCTCCCTCAGCGTCCCCGGGAGCCTCACCTACGCCTCTTATTTGCTATTTTCCATCTGGCCCTGTTTGGAAACGTGTGGCTGCCTCTGGGATCCTGGGAGATGGTGTCCTCCTGAGAGGTTGACCTGGAGTCACCTTGAGGGGCCTGTGCCTCCCCAGGTGCCCCTCGGGGACGTCCCTGCTCCTCTCAGGCCCCCACCTGTGAATAGCCCCCTGTGGCGGCTGTGTTAGACCCAGCTCGTGGCCCCAGGGCTTCACCTGAGGAGCCAGCACCCCCTGCCCTGGGCTTTGGGCTTGAGCCTGGGAGTGGCTCCGGCCAGCAGAATGGGGTGGGGATGGTGCGGACCCTCAGGCTTCCGGTGTCCACGTCCCTGGCTCCTCACCGCACAGGAACAGGACTCCCGCCGGCAGCTGGGGTGGCGGTTTTCTCAGTGCGTCCCCTAAGGCAGCAGGCTGCTGTGGGCTGAGGCACTTTTTAGACACGAGATAATTCACAGCTTCTCAGGAACACAGCATCACTGCTCATGGATGTCTCACGACTGCTTTATGGGGAAATAGGTCTCTCATCGGAAGATTAAGGAAGAAAGATTCTCTCCCCACAGACTCCTCCTGAGCAGCCATGCACAGGGCGTTTGCTCCCAGTGGGCGATGGGGTTTTAATCAGCTTTCATGTTCAGAAGGCAGGCACGCCTGGAAGCCGTTGTCGCGGGATGGCCTGATTGAGCTGGTGAGGCCCCGGGCGTGCGGGGAAGGTTCTGTTCCTGACCAGGAGCGTTCTCAGCGTCAGGAGCAGCACGGCTCGGAGGCTTGGAGGCTCCCGGGAGGAGGACACAAGTGCTGGGCGCCTGTTGTGGTCGCCTCGGGAGGTCTTGGTAGAGGGCGGGTCTAGTAGCACAGGCGTCATCGGGTCTGCTCCCTGCTGGGGCTGTGAGGGTGGAGCCTTCCACGTCCAGCCGAGGACACAGGCAGGTGTGGGGCTGTGAGTCCTGGGAGAGACGGGCCATAGCAGTCCCAGGCCCACACCCTGCTGTGCTCTGGGGAAGATGAGATGATTTTCCTGAAATATTCTTTCTTCCTGGCCCCGCCCTCCAGGTGTGGAATATTCTGCTGCAATCCTCAGCCCCGGGCCTGGCCATGTCCCCTGCTTTGTCCAGTGAAATGTTGGTGGACAGGTGCTGCCCGGGCTCCAGGGAGCTCCCCCACTGAGGCTCACTCCCTGCGCCCTGCCATCAGCATGGGAGGACCTGCCTGGCTGCCTGTGGGGCCAGGGAGGACGCGCGGTTCGGGAGCAGAGCCGGCCACACTGCAGCTGCTGCCCTGGTCATGTGAGTGGCGCTAGGTCAGCTGACATCCATCAGACCCTCAGACCCCCAGGCGAGCCCAGTGAGATCTGAGCCACTGTGGCCAAACTGCAGTCACCTGGGATGAAAGCCCTGCGTCCTCCCCCCCCTGGATGTGCGGCTTTTGCTGTGCAGCGGGCGCTCATGAGTGCGCTTCCAGCTGGGTGCTCCCTGGTTTGGGAAGCTTCCCCTCTCCTGGGCCTCATGGTGCCAGGATCCACCACGAGCCATCGCTTTGGTTGTTTCTCAAGTTTAGAGAAGAGAGTTTTCTGCGCAGTGAAAACCTTCCTGTGACACTGACCAGAGGCTCTGTGTGCATTTGGCCGCCAGCCACAGAGAGGCTCTGAGCTTCCCCTGGGCTGTGGGTTCTCCATTTTCAGTGGTTGGCAGGGGCTTTGCTGGACGTGTTCACCCCCAGAGTGGGTGCCATGCAAATTAAATCAAAGGCATGAGAAACAATCTCAATCACAAGGCTGCTCAAACACGCTCTGTCCTCTGGGTTGTCCAAGAGGTCTTTGTGTTCATCTCAGAAACAGGATCGTAAAGTAAAGGCCCTCTAAGGCCCCTCTGGGTGGCCTAAGCAGGAAGATGGGTGGAGGTGTGGCACCCACCTGACCTTACCTCTGTCCCCACTTACCCCGCCCCCTGCTGATGGGCAGTCATGTGACTGGTCCTGGCCAATGGGCTAGAGCAGGAGGGTCCTGGTGACAACTGGCTGAGGCAGAGAAAACCGCCCAGGCCCCTCCAGCTGCATGTTTCCTGCTGCCCTAAGGGGCCACGTGCTTTCTTGAGTGTGGACATAAGGAGCAGAGCCTTGGTCATCAGGGCCCCAAGTGACTCTGTGGAGCCGAGCCTCAGTCTGCTGTGCTCATGGAGTGTGGGTGAGCAGGAACTGAGGTTTTGTGCTGCTGCTGGGATTTCAGGGCCATTTGTTACTAGAGAAGCTGTCACAGGGGTCCCAGACCTGGGCTTCCTCCTAGCCCAGTGCACCTTAGGAACTCCGGGTATTACCATCCTCTCTGCAGTGAGATTCATCGTCGCTGAGCCTCATTCACTGATGGTGAAGAGTAAATGAGTTAACAT